>OY728165.1:1903370628-1903785628 GCA_963277665.1 Viscum album | reverse complement strand
TACCCTCTCATTCTTCGAAATCGATTTGGTTCTTCTGTCATTCTTCAAAATCCACCATCACATGGCCGTCGAGTTTTATTTTAATGAAGTTATTGATAAATGATCTAAAGGAAAGTATAACACATATAAATAAAGGGGGAATAACATAATTACATATTTATGAGATATATATATATATATAATTTAGATTCATTCTGTAATGTTATATAGAGATATAAAGTGAGGTAGAGAGAAACAAAATCATAACCCAAATAATATAGGGTGGTTTCGAGAGCTCCCTCACCTTAGACCTGGATTCATTATGCATATTCACAAAACATCATAAATGATCAAATTATATTTTATAAATAGTTTAATGAATGTATAATTATAAATATGTACAATTTATTATTAATATGTTTTCTGTATTTTGAGTTATTTAAATTCTATATCGAGTCTATATTCATGTTCTTAATGGTGTTCATGCCATGTATCCAATGTTTTATTAGTCTTAGGTTATTATGATTGTTCATAAGGTTTTTTTTCATCACACAATGTATTTGATCACATGTATTCAATGTGTTTCGAAAATTTAATATGTTTCTTAGTATACAATTGTATTTGTAAATTTAAATTATGTAGAGTGTATATATAATATTATTATATGGAGGGTTCATTTAAGATATGTTTCCCAAGAATGATAAATAATATTAGTTTTATGTAATATTATAATTGTTTAAAAAATCCATAATTTAAAAAAATTATATTATCAATGAATAAATTAAAATTAATAATTAAATTTAAACCGTCCAAGAAAGTTGTTGGGGTGAATTAAATTCATCGATCTTGGGGGTGATAAAACAACCATATTATGAATTCTATTTTCAATTTCGAATTAATTTAGCGAAGAGTAGAAATTGGATCATCCCCCGTTATAATAACATATTAATATATTTAGGATATTGATGTTCCTGTGTAAATTTTTTTGAAATTCATATGTGGGAGGGAGAGTAAGAAAATAATCGAATGATACTATGATGAGAATTTTACCTCTTTCCTTGGGAGTCTCGTATTTTCTACCCCATAAGGTTAGTTGGGGTGGTATTTTTGTAAGACCATATTTATTTGGGCCGGGGGAGGATAATTAGGGTGATAAATTTATATAATTTTAGACAGAAATAAGGCTAATAAGCTATCAAGAAAAGCGAAGGTATTTATAATAGGAGAGGGGTGTTTTCATTATAATATTTATTGTATTATTATTTTTTCAATAATATAAACAGTGAAGAAAAGTTTGACTAAATACATAATTGGTTAATGTGATACTAAGATAATGATTTCTTCATCACCCTTTATGAAATTAATCATTTATTTAAATTATAATGTAATATATTTTATTATTCCATATATTATTATTCACAAAAAAAATCAACATTTTCAAAAAATAAAAAAATTCATCCTAATATAATTTAAATTTAATGAATCTAAAAAAGTTAACCATTTTATCAAAATTGTTTTTTAAATATGGTAAATTTTGAATTAAAATAAAATTATTTTTATAAAAAATAGTTTTTATTATCTGATAAAATTTATAACACATAGAAAAATACTCAATGTCTCATAGAATTTTATTATCATATTTATTACAATATATATTATTTCATGGAACAATATATTTATATTTAAAAATTATATAAAAAATTGGAATTTATCATAAAAATGTTTAATAAAGATAAATAATATATATTTTGACCAAAAATATCATTTTGATTTCACTAACTCAAAAATTTATATTATCATATTTAACAGTTTTATTCAATTATATTATTATAAAAACTCATTCAACTATTTCGTAACTAGTTTTTTTAATCCAATGTGTATTTTATTATTCCTTATGTTCATATTACCATTCCACCAGTCATATGATAGCCACATTACAATAGCCACGAAATGGCTAGCTCCTAACAGTCTTATTTCCCATAACACCCCATATCTCATCCACTATTATCATGCCTCATAATTAACTATATTTAATAGAGGTTTTTATAATTACCTTAATAATATCTATCATATTCCATACTATTCTATTTATTTTTTCAATCGTCATGAGAGTATTGATCTTCACAGGGGATTTCATACCTATGGAGTAAATATTACTTTATGTGTTATTATTTTTAATTTATCACCATGATCTACCCATAAATATTATATTCAATATTATTTCATGATGTTTAATGTTCCTATTAAATGTAATAGTTTTTCTAAATTCATATATTATAAAACATAATAGTCATAGTGAATAATTTAATATTTTACAAATAGAGGTAAATTTTTATTTGGTATATTCTTCCCCTCAGAAATTATAGCCTAAAAAATAATTTCATAAAATATGGTAAAAACAAATTAGGTTTGTTTCTTTATTTCATATTTTGGATCCAAATTCACCTCTTTGTATTTATGATTCTCCAAAGTACATGAATTTGGTGTGTTGTCTTGTTGGGTGGAACATTGTCACTATAGTCCAATATCATTATTGGATGATCCTTGTATGAGTTATATTTCTATAAATATACTAAAATTGGATTTATTACATGTGGTGGATATATTATGTAGCTCCTCAATAGGGGTTTGTAGAATATTTCTAATACATGATATAAATTCCGTGGGAGTGAAGGGTAATATTTCATCGATCTAATGTGATCAAGAATTGAAAAGTGGCCAATATAACTATGACATAGACTTCCCATCTTCCAAACTCTTGTGACTATCTATGAGGGAGATATATGATGGAATAATCTATCAAAAAAATTCTATAGGTATTTTCAATGCCTATTATCACAACTATTCTTTCAACATTTTTTTAAGATGTGTTGTTAAATAGGAATTACCATATCAATCCTTTCATCAACTGGTTTGGGTATGAATTTATTTTCTTTTCCAATATCATCATGAATTGTTTGAGATTACTATTTATTTCTAAAGATGTATTTATAAAGATCTTTTTTAATTATTCATTTATATCTATTATTGTATGAGAAATCGACCAAAAAAATTTGTTTATCATGACCTTATTTGAAGTCCATTTAAAATAGTTCAAAACATCTTCATGTTTAAAGATTATACACATATATTGGACATCAGTATGAGGGTGGTAGGCTGAAATGAAGTCCAAATATATTTTCAAATAATGTCAAATACTTTTCATGAATTTCTAATAGATTTTAAAATATCAATTGAATATAATTATTAATGGTGATCCATTCATTATAACAGATTCTCTAAAGTATATTCTTATAAATTGGTGTTGAGTGAGAAGCCTCCCAATGGAACTTAAATGATTATTCTTTATAATTATTTCTACAAACACCCTTATTGTATTGTTCCCTTCATTTGTCTTTGGTAGGACAAAGATAAAATAAATGTTTATGTTCTCTCACTTCTAGGAAGGAATAGGCAATGGTTGAATCATACCCTTGGTAATTTACCGTTTATTATTGACATGATAAAATACTCGGCACTTGAATATATATTATATAATATATTTCTTAATATTATCCCTCAAATGGTGATCTTATATATCTAAGCACATATTTCTACTCTATGGGTGGGTGAATTTTTTCAAGCTACGTGTACCATTTAATATCTCCCCCATTATCACGTTCTTGGATGGTACACATATTCATAACCCAAATATAAAAAATCATTGCCTTTCAATTTTTGATTATAAGGATTTTACTTTTATTATAGATTACACATTCTTTTATATTTCCACATCATCCCATTTACCATTCTTTATCATCCCTAGACATGATGGTTGACCATTCATTTGAGCTAGGTAGGATGTATTTCCTTCCATTATGACTTCATTGTTTAACCTTTTCTACTCCTAGAAGATTATATGATTATCAATTGCCATGATAGATAAGGTTTTATGATTCTTTATATATAATGAATATTCCACATTATTCACCTTCCAAGTATGGTAATGTATGGAGTTGTCATAGACTTTCTTTGGTTCTAACCATATTTGTTTTTTCATGTAAATCACTATATGTGTGAATTTATATTTCAGGATCTTATTTCCATATATATTTCAAAATTATCCAAATATAGATAATTCCTCAAAATAAGTAATCTAAAGGTATCTTCTACCCACTTTATATCATTCGTAGTATAGTTCTTCTTATAGACTTTTGATTACCTTGAGTAATATGCCTTTACATAACCCTTCTTCATCAATACACATCCACGCCCCATCTTTTATCCATCATTATATACCCCTAAAAGTTCAACCATGAGATTATTATGAGTACTAATGGGGTGATAATTTTTTCTATACTCCTTATTGTTCAATTCAGTTTCATCAGTCCATTCAAACATTACCCCATATAAGTTATTTTTGTCAATGGGTTAGAAAATTTAGAGTGGTTTCTCAAAAATCATTGACAGAACAAATCTTTTCCAGGGAAACCATGGATATCTATTACATATGATAGTCTATTCTACTCCACAATCACCTTTTCCTTCTAAGGATCCACAAATAACAATTTTCTAATGATAACAGGGCCCCAAAATATAATTCATATATATGTAACTTTTATGTACTATATATTTCATATATATTCTTCTTTATCAATATCTTTAGTACAGTACAAAAATATTTATCATGATACTTATTTATTTTAGAGTATATAAGAATTTTATCTATAATTACAACCAAACATTGATGAGGTAATCTATAAAAACTCTAATTAGTAAGTCCATGAATATTTTTAGTGAATTATTAATTCAAAATTAATCACTATAAAATCATAGATTCATACCATTTTTGAATGGTGGTCCAGGTAATATCTTCTTTATATTCCCTTAATTGGTGTTATCCCATACAAAAGACCACCATATATATTTATTGGGACTCATATAGTGGATCAAAATCATCATTAATATATGGTTAGGTATAGTTGTTCACTATCATTATTTTTCTACGTTTGTGATTATAAATTTAGAGCATCATTGAATGATACTTCTTCTTCAATAAGGGTAATTTCATGACCCATAATGAAGCACATGGGCCTATAAAATCCTTCTCTAAGTTATATTTTAACTACTTCTATTGTTGTTCTAATTAAATGGTGAAAATTTTCTTAGGATTTGGGGATATGAGAAGAGATAAATGTATAAGTTCTTATGAGATATTAACCTATTAGATAAGATGAAGACTAGGGAAATATTTTTAGAAAACATTATTACAGTCTCTATTAATTGTAATGTCATAAAGACTGATTTTCTCCATTGTCTCAGTATTTTTAGATATATATGCTTACTTATATAGAAAAAATATCCCTGATTTAGATGAATATTCTTAAAGAGACTCATCATCCTACCTAAACATTTATAGAATTAGATAATGATTTTGAATATGAAGAGTGATTTCCCTATCCTGGATATTGATGTTTTGTTAATATATGGATAATCAATACATTACATCGAGGTGTAAAATTCCCCTAAATGATGTATGAAAATATTTTTTGAGAGTTCCAATCATTAAACATTGACTGTAGAATAGTAACATAGTTGGTATGAAAAAATTTCCCTTTTTTATGTTTTTATGGATAACTCAACCTCTATTTTTTGATGCGATATTTGAATTATTATAATAATATTAAATGATATGATATATTTTACAAAACTAGAATCAAATAATATGGTCATCCTTCTTCAGTGAATAACTAGAATTACTATGAAGACATTATTTTTAGGATCCACCTTCGTAGTATGGATAAAATTTCCATTTCCTTTTTCTCTTGGCCATGGTGGTTTTTTTGTTGATAAAATTTGACAGCACTTGGCTTGGGTCATTGGCATATATAATGTTCATATTCCTTGAAGTTGACATACAAAACAATATGCTTATGGTTGATTTCGGCCTTCATTTATTTTTCCATGTTGGTGGGTTTCCTCGTCTCCATTTTATATTTATTATCTTAATGGCCCACTTTTTTTCAACATGAAGTATCTCCAAGTTCCATTGAGAATATTTATAGGATTTTTCCTCTTACACATTTGACACATCGAAAATTGGTTTATCTTTACTCGATGGGATTTGTTTATTCATCAACACATGTGGAAAAATGTTTTTCATTTATCTAAATCCCCTTGAGACCTTTGAGAATAATAAATCACTGTCTATCATATACTGGAACAAATAAAAATATCTTCATATATTTCAATTCCAAAAATAATAAAATATTTTCATAATCTCGGTTTTAATCCACAAATGATGTGATCCACATTAGATTAAGTCTTTATTACAAATATAGAGGTGTTCCATAAAATCCTTTTGATATTTTAAGCATAATTTCTAATAGACTCATCTTCAATTTAATTTATTACAATGTACTCTCTATTAATTTTAAAATAGATATATAGAATAAAATATTTATTATGAAATATTTTCTTCAATCCTTCTCATTTCACTGATTATATTTTCATGAGATTTTTTTTCATGAATATAGATTAGTATTGATATGATTCTTCCTTAAGGTTATAAACATCTTGTATGACATTATATTATTAATTGCATTGGATAATGAATAATATATTTGAAATAGACTTAATCCTCTGTTTCATTATTATAATATCAACATATCGAAAAAATGTTTAGGACTTTTCGCATAAAGGGTTTAATTGTAACATTTAATTTCTTAGGAGAAGCAAGAGAGTTTCAGAATATTAAATTCTTAATTTATGACATGATTTAGTTGATCCAAAATAACCCAAAATTTCTTATCTCCCACTCCATTCTTGTTTAGAATATCATTAGTGAAATATTTATATTACATATATCATTAGTTTTTAGGTGTATTCCTCTTATTTCACACCATTAACTATAGTAAAAAAAAATTGAAGGTGATTACACTTATATAAAAAGAATATAAAAAGAGATAATATAAATATAAAAGAAATAATTTATAAACAAAATCGATATATTAACTTACGAGTCTCTAGGTTTCGATCTATGTTATTCGTTGAAAATTTCCTATAAGGAAATATAACCTAAGAATATATTAAAGTCATTTATAATGGTTCATAAATATATTTTTAATTTACCAAAGAATATCCTCTATGAGCTCTAATCCATGTGTACAAAAAAACCATATAATTATACTCTAGGTATAGGTCTTGGAAATACCAAAATACACCTTTATATTTTGTTACTTCATTGAATGTACGTGTTAGAAAAACATATACTTTTATTATCCATACAAATATTTCATTTCTTGGAAAGCACTCTCTCTATAATTTAACAATATTTGAATTTTTCTTTACAATATATATACTTATTGCTATAGTTGTTACTAATTTAATATTGTTATAAGACCTAAAAATAACTAGATTATTTTATGATATAGACTATAATGACCCACTCCCCTTAAATATAGTATTATTTATTTTTAATATAAATATACAATAAACGCAACCCAAGTATCCAGATACATAAGGTATTTCGGTGACTCAGTTCATAAAACAACATTAATAAAAAAGAAATCATATTTATTTTTACTCTATAATGTTCTTCTGGAGTCCATTGAGATTTTAAAACTACATTGGATAACCCAAAATATTCAAAAAAAATGGTGGGCTAAAAAATACATTAATGCAATAATAATGATAATGAAGCATAACCTATGAGTTAAATGGAATTACATGATATCATAAAAGTAAAAGCACATGAATAATAATATTCAAGTACGAAATAAATAGTATTACATCATAATATCATGGAATAATAGGATTATATAGAAAACATAGTGTATAACTTCATAAAAATAAGTCGAGGGTAAATTTTGATACATCATAGCATGGTGGAAAGAGTCACATAATAGATTATATTAACACCCTAATACCATTAAAATAATATTAATAGATATAAAAATAACTAAATGCATTTGTTTTATATATGGTCACATATATAAAAACATGTTTATTCATATGCATCACATGTAATGGGATCAAACAAAATGTATAAACCTAAAAAATTATCATGTAAAGTAATAGGTTACATAAACATTCCTCAAATCCTAATTAAAGGATATTTTATAAAGAATAGAAAAAGAATAAGGAATTAAATATTTTTAAATTTAAAATTTGAATCATCAATCATAGGCTATTGAATATAAAGTATAATTGACAAATTCATGATAAAGGGATGAAAATTTGGTTTATAAATGAATATATAAAGTTGTGTTTAAGGAATTAGAAAATAATTTTAATGAAGGAAATAATATAAAAAATTATTTTAAAACTTACGTAAACCACCACAAATAACCCTAAAAAGACATAATTTTATGAAATCATAAATGAGTAAATTATTTTAAAATAGTTTTACATGTAAGGATTCTGAAAATATAATATTTCCCATTAATGGTGTTTTATTTTAAATAAGGTATTGAGAAATGAATGAAATCCATTTATAACCCCATTATTGAAATGTAGAATAATCTACAAACATATATAAGAGATATACATAAATAATTTTAAATAATATTATAAAATTAAAGACATATATATAGTGAGGTAATTCGAAAAATCCTAACCTAATGGAAATATAGTTTTTTTGAGAGTTCCCTTACTTCATGTTCGGATTCGTTTTGCACTTTAACCTAACATCTTGGATGTGAAAATAATTTTTTTAATACTTTTAATGACATAATTATTCAAATTTTTTTTTATTTATTATTTAGTTTTATTATATTATATTCATTTAATAGAATCATTATGTCTAATTTCACATCCCAATGATATTTGTGTATTGTGTCTATGTTCATACTATTCATAGGTAATTTTTGAGACTCTATATGGTTTTGTTACATATCCCCAAAAATGTGATGATATGAGATTAATGAGTTTAAATATGTTAGGATAGTTTTTTCTATCCAAAATTTTCATAAATAAGAATGATTTAAAGAGTATAGTTTTTATATTTTTATAGTTAGTTCATTTATGCAGGTTTTCTTGACCATGATAGACTTACTTGGTTTTATTTAACATTAAGAGTGTTGAACATTGAAAAACAAGTATCCAAATTAAATATACTAATTATTCTCATTTTTAATAATAACATTTTAATTTAAACAATCCCTTATGTTGTTGGTTGAAAATGAAAATTTTCATTTTTGGGGGTGGTGAACCGACTGTAATATAAACAATGCATTAATTTTGAATTGTAAGGATAGGGTAGAAAATGGATATTCATCATAATAATAAAATATAATTATATTTAGGATAATTATTATATTTGTTCATGGTTTATTCAATTAAAATGTGGGAGGTAGAAGAATAAAATAATAGAAAGAGTCCTAGTTGATAATTTTACCTCTTCCTTTTGGAGTCTCCACTTGGATACCCATTAAGGCTCAATGGGATACAGTTTTTGTAAGACCATAACTCTTTAGACAAGGGAAGGAGGTTTGGATAAGGAAATGGGGAGATTTTATTTAAACTCCATTAATGTGTGAAGATATGTAGTGGTGATGAAAGATAATATAAGGGGATGCGATGGGTTTTTATAATATAATATTCATTAGTAGGTAAGTTTTCTCATGACTATAAATTGTGATTAACATTTTCAATAAATATATTATTTTTTTGATGTGAGGTTGATATAATGGTTTCTGACATTACCCCATATCAAATTAATTAATTATTTATCTTATAATGTAATACACTATATTTTTAATATATTACTATTTACTAAAAAATCCAACATCTATCGAAAAGTAACAAAAATTCATCCTAACATAATTTTTATGTGAAAATTCTAAAGATAACATCCTTTTTATCAAAAATTTATTCTAAATATTGTATTTTTATTATTTAAACAAGATAATTATTAATTTAAGAAATATTTTTTACCAAATTATCAAATTTCTAATCGTAAAATAAAATATTGTTTCCTAAAATAATTTTATAATATTTATACTTATATATATCACTTCATGAAACCATTTTATTTCCGAGATATTTTATTTAAATATTTTTAATTTTTCATAAAAAATTTATTTTAATAGATATTAGTCATATATATTTTATCCAAAGTATAATTATTATTTCATTATAGGAAAATTTAATTTTTTCTTATTTAAAATATAAATTTAATATTTTATGAAAAAAATCATTATATTATTTCATAAATATTATTTTTATTATTCCCATGGTCGGTTTACAATTCTTAATAATCATATTTTTATTATAATGGTCAAATGATGGTCACATAGTAATGGTCAGGTAATAGTCAACAGACTGTTAGATCCTAACAATCATATTTCCCATTACATCATATATAAACTCCACAATTATAATACTTAAACATTAACTAATTCATTTATAAGGTTTTTTACATATATTAATAATGTTTATATTATTATCGACATTTATCTTTCTTTTTTACTATCATTATGGTAAATGTGATCTTTATGGAAGAATTTAGGCGTGTGGAGTATACATTAGTGTTTTCAATATTCATTTCCATTTTTATCCATAAATTATACATACTTATTATAGTCAAAAATTTTACATGATGTATACTATTCTTAATAAATATAAAATTATTTTTTGGTCATCTATTCTAAAGCATAGCAGTCAATTTTAGTCATGAATTCTTTAGCAAATAGTGAGGATTTTTGATCCATTACATTAATTATGCACATAGTTTCCATAGGATTAAATCTTTATAGGCATGTGTGTTACATAGTATCTTGTAGTGATACTGAAAATAAAATCCTTAGTCCTGATACATACTAGAATTAGTTCTAATAAAATGGGCCCAAGAATGTTTAAGAGTACTACCATAGAATCATTCCTATTTAGCATTAAACTTTTATCAGTTCTAGATAAAAATGCTAATATAGAGTACCTTTATCAATAATAAATAGTTTTTATAAA
This sequence comes from Viscum album, assembly GCA_963277665.1. NCBI lineage: Eukaryota > Viridiplantae > Streptophyta > Magnoliopsida > Santalales > Viscaceae > Viscum > Viscum album. The sequence continues at coordinate 1,903,774,705 of OY728165.1, read as the reverse complement.
ATGATATAATTTTAGTTCATTTTTAGCATTGTTAATCGACCCCCTTTATAAGAGATTTTAAATAATTGATAAAGGGACAACATCTTCCGCTCTTTTATAAGCACTGATAAAGTAAGAAAATATTATTTATTATTTAAAATCATAATTTAATATAAAAATATTTTTATTGATAAATATATATATATATAATTCCATCATATATAGGATGGAATATAATAGTAAATTTTTATTTTTGATTTATATATATTTTATTTAAGGAAAATTCTTTCTAAAAAAATTAAAAAAACAATAATACTTAATAATTTTATGATTAGTATTGACTAATAAAAATTTAACAACAATTTAATTAAGGAAAAAATAATAAATTAATAAATATAATACAAAATGTAGGAAACTAATCATTTACATAAATAACCATAGATATTTACATGTGTGTTCATTTAGGTTCTATAAGATGAAAAATTGATGTTTTAAATAATATCTACGAAGTCTAAATAAGGTAAAGTCATGGTACTTCTTTTTTGTTAGTCAAAAAAGACACATAATTCCTCCCCAACCATTTTTTAGTTGGGATTCAATACTTTTTGAACATTCAATGGAATTTCATATTTATTTAAGAGGCACTTCTTATAATTTTTCGATGGTAACTGAATTTAATCCAAGGTATTAACATCATATGGATATTATATTGTTCAAATTTCATCTCTTTCCAAATTATATTTATATTTGTAATTAAATATATGAATATTTGTATTTATGTACATATAAATATGATTTTATAAATAAAAAACTAATCATGTTCACTTATAAAATAACTTTTTAATTACATAATCCATATATAAATTAAAACTTAATCCAAATTATTTAAAAAAAATTATCTATTTTATTTACCATAAAAACTGTATGAATATGTATATAAAAATACCAATGTATATATAATGTGTATATATTAATATGTGTGTGCATCCTTATTAACAAATAGATATATATTTTTATATATATTATGATATATATGAAAGAATAATAATATATAATATATTTTAAAACATATACATATATTATATTCTAAAACATATATATAAATACGTATGTGTCTATAGAGAAACACACTCCCCCCCATAAGAACACAAACACAAGCATATTTTATAATTTTAATTAAAATTAACTGTATTAATATACGGATATATATTTATATAGCTTATAATTTAAAAGAATATAGAATAGAGTAGTAGAAATGGCCTTATCTTTGTGTATGGAGGTCCTTGATTTGATTCGAGGTGCATAAGTTTGAAAGGGAGGGGCATAACACTAATAGGGGTGAGCGCTGATAGGTAGGGTGTGAGTGGAATCCCTAAATAAGTTGAAATATATATTATTCTTATTGTATCGGTGGTTTTTAGCACTAGAAAAGGGTTCATTTAGCAACAAATTATTCAGTGTTGATAGAGGATAACAAATTTACCACATATTATCACATCATTAGTTTTGTAATTTTGATAATTCAAATTTTGAGCATTCATAATGGGAATATATGTACTAGTGGGGCTGCTTTTTGGTATCTTTAATTAACCTAGATAACAGAATTTTATTTTTTTTAAAAAAATTCTCTGTATTTTATAAGAACTATAAATTATCACTAAAAAGACATCATTTATCAATTATAAACCCCATGGATAAAATCATCCTTTATTAGTTATTTTTAGTACTGATAAAGTAATTTTTTATTAAAATTTCTTAACACTACTAAAAGTGATAGTCTTTTAATGGTGTTAAAAATATTGGTTCTTTTTTATCACTGATAAAAAATATTTCTTGAGCTGATAAAGTATTTATATTTATTAGTCATCACCTATGTATTCCCTCAGATAAAAGTTCCCTACCATTTTTTAATGATATAAAAGAAACCTATTTACAAAATTGGTGTAATATCCATGGATTTTTCTATCTATAAGAAATATAAGAAGTTAAATAGATAGAAGATTTAAGACATGACTATTCTATACATAGATTTTTTTTCATTTTGATATTTCTTAGTTTCCTCCCCCTGTATTCTCACCTTGATGAAGGAAGAACACCATTTAGTTGATATTTTAGAATGGGGAGAGTTTTTTAATTCTTGATCCATACTTTATAATGAACATATTTATTTTTTTATTCCTACATTGGATTTAGAGTAGTTTAGGTACATAATTTATATATGATTATCATGATCTTTTTCAATTTATTGACAATTATTTATCTTAAATAAATAAAATATCCATTCCATTTCACTAAATCATTCCATATATATTGTAATTGTCTGGTTTGGATAGTTATTTCGTGTGTGATAGTGAGCATTTTGTGGGGAAGAAAGACTAAGGAACATCACTATAATTGCATGCAACTATTCTATATTAAAAGGTGTCAATTTAGTATGAATGAGGTTTTTTGAGTTATATAGATATTTATGGAATTTTGCCTAACAAAAAAGGAACCATGTTTTGATTAACTATGATAATAAATTATTTGACTTCAACCATCACCATGATTCACAATAGAGTGATACATGTTCATAGGTTATTTCAATACGTGTGAGTGATTATAAGAGCTTCCTATTATGGAAAGCAATATGATTAAGTAGAAATACACCTAAGGATTACCTTTTTATCTACTATAACTAACCTTGAGTTTATTATCATAAAATTCTATCTTCACATGTGATGAACAACACTTTTCCATTTACCTTGTTTACCTAGTAAGAAAAATAAAAATATTCATAGGTGAGAGAGTATAGTGAGTGAATGGTTTGTTTCCTTAAAATATAACCATCGCCATTATAATGGGCTATATTAAAAGATTATTATAAATTATATTGATTAGAGTTTATGAAAAAATCTATTGTGCATATTTTTTTATCATTGGTTTCCTTATATAAATTACAAATATCAAAGAACTATGACTACTTCTTTATTATTTCATTAGACAATCGTTAATATTTAGTTTTTATTTGTTCATGATTGAAATAGAGACATATCACATAGTCTTGGATAAGTAATTAAAGTATCCTAGAATCAAATATTGTAAAATACCAAGGTTGTTTCAAAGGAAAAATCATTTGAACACACTACACTTATATAAACCTGTAATAATTTACCAGAGAAATAATTTTGAAATCCATAAAAACAAAAAGAAAAAAGGAGACATGAAAATGAAAAAAATAATGAGATTAATAAAAAATACATATGATGAAGAAAAATTCACAATATAGAGATAAAATGTAGTTACTCATAATAATCACCTATTAATATTTCTCTAAAATTGTAAAAAAAATTATTATTATAACATTATGATTATGCCACCAATGCTATGACAATTATCATTATTATGCTAATTTTGAAAACGTAAATTTCACCTAAGGTTCCCCAATTAACCGAATGACACAAACTCCAAGAAAATTGAGATGGAAACACTGTCAAAATGTGTGAATGTATCATTATCAACACTATTTTGAAACCACTTACAAATTATTACCAAGGAACTCATTCAAAAATTTGACAATCATTGAGTGATAGAATAAAAAACATTCAAAAATAAGAAAAAATAAAAATGAGATATGTTAAGAAAAGTATCATGTTCGTAAATCCCTACTATATCATTCCAATGAATTATTATCAATTCAGAATGGAAATGTATTCGTAGAATTAGAAGAGACATGAGGCACTTGGTTTCATCTTAGGAGTAACACTATGGGTTAAACCCTCACAAAAGTGAGAGTAGTTGATCATAATCATGTTAATGAGGAGAACAGTAGACTATAATAGAATGTAATGAAATGAAATGTTTGAGTAATAAAGTACCAATGAGTTGGAAATATTATTCCCCACCACTATTTTAAATTATATAGACACCATCATTGAGGTTTTAGTGATTGGATCACAACAACATGGACATGTTTTAATAAATATTCTACTTCCACATGGAATGTGATGATTATAGATCACTTTCTTATTTACTATGACATAGAAATTATTGGTTTCAGTTCCTATGATATAATCTACCTTCATATATATATCATTATCCTCAATGTGGTTATTTTGTTTAATCCATTCTTTATTTAGTAAGATAGTTAGTTTTAATGAAATTATTTTTTCATCAAGTTTATGTATGGGATCTACATGGATATAATTCATCCACAATATTCAGAAGTATAATCACAAAGTCTACATCTTTATGACTGTTATAGAATAATCAACACCATTCTAGAATTTATTTGTTACATTTTTGAATCTCATTCGCTAAATTCAACAAAAATATGATATATTTTTTAGAGAAGTTCAGTAAGAATTAAGACATAGAATATCATATATAAAGATATAGATATCCTATATTCAAACCAGTTTTGAACTTATTCAACATAAAAAATGTAGTATTAGATGATATTTTATATTTTCTAGGGTATGTAAGAATAAATGGAATATCACAGGTTACATTGGCATTATAGGTTATGACAAGGTTTATTTTACAAATAGTGACATGCATGTATTTTTATTTAAGGTCACCTACTATAGTGTTTTATACTTACAATATGATATAATTTATTTTTATATTTATGGCATGGGTACCATTTATTATACATAATTAAATTCGTGTGCCCTGTGGTGACACCCTGATATCATATGGTGTGATTGGTTCACAAGTGACGAATTTTGGATGTCATCAGACATTAGAGGTTTATCATTTTTTATCCCTTCAACCATAGTTGATGATACATTCAACTCATACTGTGTGATTTTTTTACAACTAGAAAAATACCTATATCCTGGAATCCAATATAGTTGTTGTCAGTGGAATTCCATAATCACTTCATTCAATATCATGTCTCTTTAACCATTTTTGAATCACAATGTAGGTCTTCCATATGTCTTCAAATTCAACATGCACAAAAATTTCGAATTCAAATTTGTCGACATTTTTCCTTTGGTTAGGATCCACCCATATCAGTATTTTTAACAACAAAATCATTGAATCAAAGTACCACCTAGATAATTTTAACACAAAATATTAATTAATTAATCAAATTTAGTATATTAGTATCTATTTTTTAATAAACAAAAAATAGATATAACTATTCAAAATTTATTAAATTACAATGTATTCTAAAACTCATGAAAATATAAATAATTTAATATAGAATAAAAATATGAATGTTTTCTATTTCATCAATCCCATGGACATATATTTTTCTCTTCAAGAAAAATACATTCTATATAGTTCAAATAAAAATATAACCTTATAAATCATACACAAAAACCAAACAATATGGAAATAACTAATTTATTTATCAATTAATGTTTATCATACCTCTTATTAATTTTATGATCCCTTTTCATATCTGATTAATTTTTTTTGAATCATTTATTATTTCTATACATAGTAGTGTCTTATTATCCTTGAAAATCTTCCCTCATAACTAAAGAGACAAGTTTTTTTTTGAGTTTTGGTCATTCCTAGTGTGTTTGAATTCCACTATATGCATACTGAGATTCTACTCTATACTATTTCAATGTAAAAAATATTATACTCCTAAGGAGTTCCACAATTTTCTTTGGGATTTCTTGATTTGGTAGGGTTTTATCCTAAAAAGATTAAATGAGGAGTATTATCTTTAAATAAAATGCATGATATAATTTAAATACAAAATAGGTACTATAATCCTCTCTATCCTATTGTATCACACCAAATATTTTACTTATGTTCTTTTGGTCGGTCACAATCCATATAAATTAAAGAATCATCCAATTATCACCAAATTCAAGAATATTTTCATGTATTATTTTTTAATATAAAAAATTTCCGCACATGCACATTTTTCCTTCAATATTATGAAGATAATAGTTGTTATGGGAAAATTTTTATTGTAACCATGATTTCTATAAACAATGAATCATTTTACCTTCTTCTTTCTAAACATTTGAACTTCTTTCCAAGAGGTACCATCAACACACAATTTCTTATGAATATAAATTTAAATGTATTATTAAATAAACTCACATATGAGTATGTAAGGATATATTTTCCTATAATATATATTCCCTAATAGCTAGTTAATATCATTTGAGTCTTATAAAAGGCCAAATAAATAGTTATCCTATAATTAATTTTACAGTTTATTTTCAAGAAATAATTGTCTCTATCAAACTTAGTTTAACTAAATAATATATTTATGAAATATAATCGATGAAATTTATATCTTTCTATAATCCCTAAGACTATCAATAAAATAGGGTAGATGGAATAATGTTTCAATAATGATCAAAATTATATTTTCAGATTGGATAAAAATGAAGTATGCTCAATTATTTGAAAGAGTAATCACATCTAGAATATTTATAGAATATGAAGTTCGTGAAAATAAAAAATATGTCACATATATTAAAAATTATAAATTCATGATTTTAAAATTAATTGGATACTATGATATGGAATGTTATCATCACTATAAATGGTATCATAAGCTTATTTTTTCCCTAAAAAATATTCAAAAAATATAAACAAACATGAATATTCTTCATTATGTTTCATATATACCCACAAAAAATAATAAATTTTCAACTGCTATTTACTATTGAAACATGATTATTATTTTATGAATATAAAATTTCAGTTAAGAATTAAATATATTAATGAAAATGACTAATATAAGCTGGGGTTATTAGTTTTTCTACATATTTTGGAAGAATTAATCATGATTGTTCCCAAATTTATTTTTTTAGATTCAATGAACAAACTAAAATAATATAAAAAATAATCATCACATATAATAAATATTTCTAATGAACCCATAAAATAATCCTAGAACCAATATGATTGGATCATTAAGGACAAAATTATAATCAATTTTATAACATGATAATACATTGTTCTTGATATCTTTTTTTAAAGGTAGATGTTGATATATTGAACCTATTTTGAGATGCGCCATTATTACGCTAAGAATATAAAATTGGAATTCATCTAGTTATATCCATATATTCCCCATGATCTTTGAAAATCCTAATAAAAATTAGGGTTCTATAGCAGATGCTATAACGACCTTATATTGTTATTCAAGATCACAAAAAAAATATTACATGCATAAAGGATCGTCAATATAGTTATCTCTTTAAGGATAGGGAGGAAAGAGGTGAAAGAACATTATCAGTCCTGAGAGATCCCCTAATGATGTTCTCTGTTCAGATAATTCTCTAGGAGAAAATTTTATGCACAATGTATAATAAATTAACCCGAAAGTGGAATAAATATAATCTGGTAATGTATACCAAATATTTCATATTGAATTTTTTCAAGGGACCTTAATAAATTAATAATTATAAAACATTCTCCTTTCTAATTTCTAATAATAATATTATGATTATTATTACTATTATTATTATTTTTATATATTTTCATACACAAAGTCATTAAAACTAATTATATTAGTTTTTATAATCTATCTCTTATTTATTTAATTGGTATTTGTGTTAATATCACTTTTGTATACAAGACCAGAACTCATATCATCCATCATCCTTGATATTTTTGAAATGTAAAAAATAAATCATTTGATAAATAAATATATATTACATTCCTGGTCCCGTGAATTAATATTTATTTAATATTCAAATCATTTAAAAAAATTTTGAATGAATATTTTCGATCAGTAAACCTAAAATAATTTTTATTCCTTATTATAGAGAATATGTTTTATTTGATCTGTTAAATTAAAATAGAGTTTAACTGAGATCTAAGGATGCACAAATAACAGGGACATCTAAGCCTCTTCCTTAATGTCACTAGGAAACCTTTTTCAAAGTCTAAGATCAATCTCAAGGAACATGTCAAGGTAACCAAAAAGGAAGAAGATAATGATATAAAAAATCACATATGAATGCTCATTGTGTAATATAATCTCTTTATTTCATTATCACATCACAAATATTATATTCTTTTACCATATACCTATTAGATCTATATATAATTATTTTAATTACTAAAAATTTCCCCTCAATCATTATATCCATATAATTTAGTTCAATATTTCCACTTCAATCATAGGGACTGAGATATCGTCTTTTGACCTTGGAAGGGAAAAACCTTTATTTATTCATTATTTCTATATCACTCAGGATACAAAAAATGTTATTTCCATCATTATAAACAAATATAATCCTGATTTTTATCTATAAATTAATGTACATGACACATGATATATACTAATTATCATCTCACGTCAAAGGACTAATACACACATTCTGAAATAGTTAAATCAAGTGACACAAAATCATATCAAATTCCTATTAGAGGGACTATCCTCACATTCTCCCATATAAGTGATTACCATGTGAAAAAATTATGATATGAACATCATATGCTTAAAATATTCAAACACCAGATATTTTATATCATATTGTTTCAATTAGATTATGACATCTATCAGAAACCATTCCAGGTACTGTGGTAACACAATAACTTAGTCAGACTTGACATAGCCTGAAGGGAATTCCCAATCACCAAATCTCGGAGACTAGCACATTTCACCATAAAAATTGATAGTTTGAATGATTTCTCCAGTAATAATTTATGAACTCAATTAAACAAGAAAGTATTCAGCTTAAAAGAGTCCCCATAGTATGTAATTTACTAGAACAAAATAAGGAAATAAAGGCCAATGTTCTACAACAAATGAACCAAAATGGAGAAAAGATCTGAAGTCTTTAAAGACTCAATTCAATAAGTACAAGGTTCATGGTGAGATTCATGACCAAGAGATCTCTTCTCTTTGATCAAACATGGAAGATGATAACATATAAACACTGAAAGGCACATTTATTGTGCGAGCAAAATCCCATTAAGATTTCACCAATGATTCAAAAATAAGTTTCTAATATCAAATTAACCAAAAAAGTGCTTTTAGTTTTTAAATAAATAGGTTTGGATTTCAAAAATCATATTTGAAAAAACCATCCTTTATAAATTCAATGATAATAATACATTAGAATTTCATTCTTTACATTTCAGATGATGGAACTACATTTCACATGATGAAATTTTCTTTTAAATAATAGGGTTCTCTAAAAAAATTTAAAATTTCACCAAATGGATTATATAAACACTTTTATATAAAATAGTTTATATAAAATGACAACCCATGAAAATAAATTTATAATAATGGCATATACATTTTAAATACAGACAAGAAAACAATATAGTCATGTGATCAATAGGTATGGATGTTAGAGGCTAAATGGACCCCACAATATGAAACCAAAAGTATGTATATACACCCATTTGGGTGTAAGGTATAGTGGAATCATCAGCATCTCATAACTAATGAGATGTGCTGATATAATGTTTTATAATGTTTTAAATCATAATGTGTTATCCAAATAACACACTAACTACCTAACACTTGCATGTGATCAAGTACACAAAATGAAGGTAAATTCATTTCAATACTATTTAAATTAAAATTATATCTCATTCCCCATATTTCAAATATTCCAATTATCAATTTAAAAATCATAATTGTTTTTTTGATAAAAATCATTCCTTTTTAAATTAAACCACTGGGTTACAATCAAAACTATTTTTTATCCATTAAAAAATTCATGGATTTGAAACTAATATATGTAGTTTCACAATCCATTTCATAATTAATTACTATATTCTAATTTTCAAACACTTTCCATTCATTCCACAAGTACTCCCCAATTAATAGGAATTGTGGGTATTTACGACATTCAATTCCAAAGAAAACCAAAATACAAATTAATTATAATTGTTTTATAATAATATGATTGAATAAAATTCAATAGATTTCATAAAAATTATTTTATATTAATTGAATTTATATCAAACAATTAAAGTTTAATTAAATTTTCAACCTTGGATACGACCACCTAACTTCTTCACGAAGACCCAATGCCCGAAACAAAACACTCAAACAAGAATGAGGTCCCAGAAGATATAGAAACTCATCATAAAAATGAGACTCAACATCATGGGGATCAGATCTATCAAAATAATGATAAACCATCAAACTCACTAGAATGAATATCGAAGGAGACAAAGAAGATTGAAGAAATCTTTCTATGGAAGAAACACTATGATTTCCAAAATGACCAATAAAAAAAAGGTTGGGGGGGTTTGAGGCTCCCAAAATCACCTAGGGAAGGATCTTGGTTGAGGGAAATTAATTATAGTGGAAGAAAAAATAGACATTTATCTAGAATTCCAGTTAAGAAAATGAGGCATATGGTTTAACATGGAATGTAACCCAGTTACACATTATGTAATTGGTAATTCCCATATGTTTTAAAAAACCATCACCTCATAGTAAAGATATATTATTTTCATTTTAGTATTTACATGGAATGTAACAATATTATACAGTGTGTACTTATTCAATCAGCTACCAAAAAACATGTTAAATCTTAGAATCCAACAAATCCATGAGATCATTATTATAGTTATCCTCCAAAAAGCATCTCAACCCTTCCTTGACAATGGAAAAAACCCACAACATGGTTTAGAATGTACTTATTATAAATATTATGAGATTTTAATACCTTGCTGCCATAAAAATATTATGTCCCCAAAAATCCTATAAAGAAGAATTCATGCCAAAAAGCCAATGCCATTTCTCTTTCATTAGTGCCTCTCATTCCTAGACCTCATGAATATATGAACTGTCCAACCATAGAACATGAACTAATTGTATCTTCCTCAAATGAAGTACCTTGGTTTCATAATCATCTGTCATGAATTATTGTTCAACCAAAGAAAAATCATTTTCAATCTCAAGTTCATGAATTGTCAAATTGTGAGAGGCATCAGAAGTATATATTGTGAGTTGAGATACATGAATCACATTATGTATCGATGTTATATGTATTATTAGCTCCAAATGATATGTAACATTCCCCACTATCTCAATAACCACAACAGGTTAAAAACATAAGGAGCAAGAATCCATTTCCTCTCATGACATCGATGATGCAACTAGGGTGAATCCTTCAACAACTCCATGTCAACAACTTGAAACTCCAAAGGTCTTCAACGATGATCAGTATAAGATTTATATCAACTTTGTTCCATCGACATCCATTGATGAATCTACTGATTCTTTTATGTCATCTCTTTGACCAATCATGGTCTGACTAAGGAACTTTCACCATACCTCATCCAATACAATAGATATTTACATGGATTGATATTCAATTCCTAAAAATGATCCTTTTAGATCGTGGACTAGAATCTATTTTTATAAGGAAACCCAAGCAGTGAAAATTGATCATCCCAGGAACCACCAATGTTGAGAACACAAGAATGAAGTATATACTCAGGAATCTTTACATTTATATCTATATGCCCATATAACTACTGATGGTATACACAAATAATTGGATTTGAGATCCTAGAGCCTCCTGAAATCCTTTCCAAATGTAAAAAATGAACCAAGGATCCCAATCAGATACTATAGATGATGGAACTATGTTTAGATGATTAATCTCTTTCACTTAGAGGTTTCTCATCTCATAAATTTTGGTTGTATAAAAAATTGGTATAAAGTGATCATATTTTGTTAGCCTATTGATCACAACTCGTCTGTATTCTTCTTTCTCAAGGTATGTAGAATCCCATTAAAAATGTCCATAGAGACCACAGACAATATCCATGTATGAAATTTAATGGGATGATGAAAATCCAAAGGACTATGGGGCTAGACCATAATCTATTGGCATGTATAACAATGAGAAACAAACTCAGTAATGCTCTCCCTCATACATGGACACAAGAATAGTTGTTTCTTGAAATAGAGAGGTTGTATGCTACGAAACTCATCATCAATTTTATGTTCTTGTTGAATCAATTTGAGAAGAGAGTAAGTCAACTGAAAATTGGAAAATGAAACTTCATCCCCTTCATATGATCTTCAATATGCAATTGTGAATAGGGAGCCATTATATTCCACTATTTTAATGATTCTTTTAATTTTAGGGTTGGATGATTACTCCTCAAGGAAGATGAAAAAACATTCCATATCCATGGGGTTTAGGAAATGTAGAAATCCAAATACTATATGTATTACACCCAATTCCTTAGGAATATATTCAAATATTTTTGAGATAAAATATAAATGAATTTCATGTGGCCATAATATGTTTTAAAACATCCTCTATAAAGGTAATTCAACCATGTTTTATGCACACACATCAAAATTGCTAGTTCAATGTCATGTTTAATATAATTATTCTCATTTTCCCTAAGAAGATGAGAACCAAATAAAACTACATGATTAGATTATATAAGAACATTATCAATTCCAGAACCTAATTCATAACAAAAGACCTCATAGCCCTGCCCTACCTCAAGAAGAGTCAACACTGTCGAATTTTCCAAAAGATGTTTCATACCACAAACAAATTCCTAAATTTCCTATCCCAAGAATACTTTACTCACTTTTATGTTAGTTCAGACATTGGGGAATCCAACTCTAAGAATTCATTCACAAACCATTGATAATAGATTAGTCACTAACGGTGAAGCTAGAGTGATGGTACCTCTCATGGATACTGGATATGCATCTAGTTCTCTAAAGACTCTATCGCTACATGAAGTATCTTCATTACAGATGTGTGTGTCTAGAACCCTTTAATTTGTTAAGAATATTATTTCCCCATAGTTTTTGGAGGACTTAATGATCTTGTTTCTCTTCATTTGGTGTAATAAGTATGGAAGAATATCTATAAGTGTTATAAATGAATGTAGGAGCCACAAATTTTGGATTTCTTATTGGAAACCCTCTTTGAATGTCCTAGATATCCACACTTGTACCAACTAAATGACCTCTATTATGAACTGAAGGAGGCCTATAATGAACCTTTCATTGTGATAATCCCATAAAATAATCACAGTTCACCTTTTTCATAATGTAAATCACAATGCTACTATGAGAGAATGAAACCCATGATAACCCTAACATACAAGCCAGGTCTATTTAAACCATAAGTGCTCTATCCAGTACATTAGTATAACAAGGGAGATTAATAAATAAAACCTAAGAAAAAATATACTGAATAATTCCCAACTCAATCCTTTAATCTGTTATCCTACCATTTGATATTATCTTATGTGAAAAAAGAAAAAGCTCAGCAAAATTGTGTGAATACTCTATCACAGTCATATCAGCCATCTTGTGTTTGAAAAACTATATAGACATGTCCAAAATCATTGATTAAAAATGAAATTTGACAATGAAAATATATTTGAAGTATTTCCACTATAATCTTTCATCCTTCATCACTGATACCATCATGTCTCACTATCTTATTCTTGGACCATCTAGTATGAAGGTGGCACAATTCACATTGATTTCATTAGGTGTGTCCAAAACCCCAAACAAATGCTCCATTCCGGTGAACCACTCCTCAAACTCTCCAGGATCATTTATGACCTAGAATAACTCTGGATTCTAGAAGATAAACATAAGAAAAAAATAATGAGAACATCCCTTTGAGGTTCCACAGCTATATTCAGAACAGGAACTATAGGCGGTGAATATCCCAGAGCTTCGACAATGCGAACATTCACCTTAACAAGGTTCGTGAACACCACCGTATTTTCTCACTGAGATTCAACAACATCTTCCTCTTGGATATTATTCCCACATCTTCTAAAAGGAATGATGCTACGCAACAATAAAAAACCGAGAGGACATTAGATAACAATTCAAATAGAGTGACAAGGCAAATTAATCCAAACAGATAGAACATACAATAATTTTTTTTCTCAAAAACAAAAGCAAAATAGGTAAATGACAAGAACTAATCTTTAATAAGTATTTACCTAACCATGAATAGTGACTTATAGTTTATTATGATGAGAAAATTCTAGAAACTCAATCTCACCAACCTCAAGTGTCCCAATAATGTTACACAAATGCATATTGATTCCAAGATAAAATCTCAACCTGTTATAATACCACTTTTCAAAAACCAAACTGAGTACCTTGGTATCCCGATAGCAATTATAGCCCTAACATAACCCCATTGGAGTTATTGATCCCCATGAGTCAGAAAATAGCACCTGGATTCAAAAGAACTTAAAGTGGGACTGATTAATCAACTAAAAATTGAAGATGTAAATGAAAAACACAATATACATAACCAAATAAACTCTATTTGGATTAATGTACTACAAGTCAACAAGTTAATAATGAAAAAATCTCTACAACCAATGAACAAAAATAGGAAAAACATCCCATGTATGTATGGATGAAACTCACTATGTCGAAGGTTCAATATATGGATCCACCTCTAAGAGACCCCTTTCCCTTCCTCAAAACTAGATAGATATTATCTAGATAAACCTGATGTCACAAGTAGGGTGTGAGAAAACTCATTGTAGGATTTTTCTAAAGGATACATAACAAGTGTCCAACACCAAATTAACCAAGTATGTTCTTTTAATTTTGAAATAAATAGGTTATGAAGTCATAAAAAAAGAATGCTTAATAATTTAAAAGATGGAAATATTTTTACAATTCACTCATTAAATTTCAGATGATAAAAATAAATTCAACCTAATGGAATTTCCCTTTAAATAATGGGTCCATTATACAAATGGAAATTTCCAAAAAATGGATCAAATAAAAAAATTTATATAAAAAAATGTTAATAAATTTACAATTGGTGTTAATCAGTTTATAACAATTTCATATATATTTGAAATACAAAAAAGAGAGCAACATGGTTTTGTTCTAAATAGGTATAGAATTTACAAGGTATAGGGACCCAATACTATGAATTGAAAAGTATGTCCATGTTCCTGTGAGGGCCTAAGAAAAAGGGGACTCATCACCATCACCTAAGGAATGGTATGTGCTGATATAATGTTATTTACATTGTAAATCATAATGTGTTATCCAAATAACACACTAACTACCAAAGGATTTCATGTTCTCAAGTTAAAATAACGATGGAATTTTTTTTCAAGACATATTAGAATAAAATCAAATATTATTCCACCCATTTCAAATATTCAAATTTTCTCTTTAAAACCCATAATGGTGTTATAATAAAAAAATTACTTTTAAAATAAAACCATTGCGATTCCATAAAAAATAATTTCTAGAATTATTTTTAAAAAAAATTGGGATATAAAACCACTTCCAATAGTTTCAAAATTATCTTCAAATTTAAAACCAACAATAAAATTTTCATACAGATTCCATCTATTTCACAAAGACACTCTAATTCACATGAATTTTTTGTTTTCCCAATTTAATACCAAAGCAAACCAGACCCCCATTTCACTGGAATTGGTGTTTTAATAAATTGATTGAATGCAATTTTTTTGATTAATGTAATTTAGTTTTGAATAAAATTGAATTTAAATCAATAAATTAGAGTCTAATTAAATTAGAAACCAAGAATGGAACCACATACCTTCCTAATAGAAACACAACACCAACAATGAAACCCACCAACAAAGACAAAGGAGAAGAATAGAAAGGAACTCAAAATAGAAAAGAGACTCACAAACATGGGACATAGATCTATAAAACTCAATATGATCAATAAAACTAAAAGTAATGAATATAGCATTATAAAGAGATGCATGATGAATGCTTACTCAAAAAGACACATTGTGATTGCGATAATGAACAATCTCCAAATGAAAAGGTCAGGAGGGGTTGGAGGCTCCCAAAATATATTGGTGAAGGCTCTATGTTGATAAAAGGTAGTTTTCAGGAAGGAAAAATGAAAATTCATCTGTAATACCTATTAAATAAACAATTCTTGAGGTTTTACATGGTGTTTAACCTAGTTAAACGTCGTGTAATTTGTATTTATCATATCCAGCAAAAAAACAATCGCCTCTTGAAAAAAACTATCTTCATTTTACAATTTATATGTTTTGTAACCATATTTCACAACGGGTAATAATTCAATAGCCTACAGGGGAAAATGGTTAATGCATAGAATCTAAAAAACCATTGACTTCACTATTATAAGTTTCCTTTCAATACATTCCAAAACCCTACTCACAAAAGAAAAAAAATCCACAAAATATTTTTGAGTGTAACTTAATTAAGGATAAAGGGATGGTACAAAATCCATCAAAATGACATATGTTATATAATATTTTCAAAAATCATTAAATATCACATCATAGTTGTGAAATATAATGACTTATATATGCATTAAATACTCTATGTACAATATCACATTAATTATATTTAGAATAAAAAATAATTTATAATAATACATATATTAAACTTTAGTTCTCTTAAAATATAAGCAATCTAATGAAAAAAGTATTTGGTTCCATTGAACCATATCCAACAAACTCCAACATACACTGGAGAATAAATAAAATGAATTATAATCCTATGGCTCTCAAAGACATTCATGATTCATATGAGATAAGGATTTAGTGAATAGTTATTACATATTATCATTTGTGGAAACTATTCTTACTATAACCACACCTCTATGAGTAATATAATTCAAGATACTGAACTTAATAACTATGTGTTTCATTAATTTATATGGCCTTTTCTATTGGAATGATACAACACTGTAGTATTATAATTGTATTATATGATGGGATTCTTATTTTAAGGAACCAAATTGCGATCCTTGAAAATCTATTTTGTCTAGAATCCCTTATTAGATGCATCATAAGAAACAATGAACTCATACTCTACTATAGAATTTTCAACCATAGCCTATTTTGATCTCTTCTAGGTGAAAATCTGTCCATTAAATTATAATACATATCCTGATTTTTATTTAATATCATATTTATATGTCTATAATATAAAATCGATAAATAAATTTATAACAATGTCTTCATTTCTTCAATAAATAGTTAACATATACTTTTTATGCCTATACTACTTTAGGATGGCCTTGACTAACATCCAATTTCGATTACCTATGTCTGCTTGATATATTCCACCCATTATCACGATGTTGGTAATATCTTGCCTGATATATTTCATTGAATAGATCAATGATGCAATAATTGATTAGTATCGGGTCGTGTTTGTAACACACTAAGAACTTATAATAAATTTCTATTCAAAATATATTAATTTTCTTTGATAGCATACGATACACACAACCTTGAGTATAAATGACATGTAATAAAGAAAATTGTTATAAACATTTCATTTATTTGGTGGAGTGTATAGGAATAAGAAATTTTTTAAAAAATATATATAATGGTGTCATATAAGGAAAATATATTTTAAATAATTACTCAGTCATTAGTAAAGTAATTTTATGCTTTAGAAATTATTTTGTCAATCTAAAATGGTTTTATTCAGTTTTTGGAGTATATAGTATATTTATTTTTATCCTCTTTTTGAAAATTTATTTCAAAAAATAGACTTAATTTTTTATGTCAACATGTCAAAATTAACAAAGAGTGTTTTTTATAATTTTCATGATAGATTAATTTTTTGAAGAATAACGGGAAATACTGATTTTTACATAAAACACCCATTTCATTGAAATAATTTCATATTAAGGCCCCATACCCACACTCCATGATCCAGTTTAAAAACAATATTTACTATTCTATATTTTACCATGATAAACATGACCTAATTTTATCCAATCAAAACATATCACATAAAAATGAATATATTTATCAGTTACACACCCAATTATCATTTATATTTGTAGTTTTAGATAATTATGAAAAAATAGTACATAAACTATAACCATGTTTTCAAATAATTATTCTTTACATTATAACTTGTTTACTGTATTTATATTAATTATCTAACATATATAATAATATTCTTGACACATGAAAACTTTCTATAAAATTTTTATTTCACATCATTCTTCAAGGCTAATTGTAAAGGAAACAAAATAAGGGAGTGCTCAAACTCGTTTTAAGGGTAAAAATAAGAATTAACAACTAAATATAATCAGTGACTATAAGATGGTCATAATGGTGTGATGATATATTCATAGATCATGTGAATTACATAAATTAATTCATACCCATCAAAATATGTATCATTAAACATGCGACATGGGATAAATCATTGACAATGAGAATAGCCTTAAGAATCAATAATCTGGAGTGGTTTTCAGATCAATCTCAATCATAAGAAACATTAAAATCCCAAAAATATAAAATATAAATCCCTTTAGAAAACCTAGATTTTATAAATCATAGAAATTTACATTGATAACTAATATTAAACTCTTGTTTCAAATTATTAAATCCTAGTTAAAACCATTTGATAAAAGACCTTAGTTAACACCTTATTTCTTTCATTTGAAGATAAGAAAAACTAACCAATGAATTGGAGAGAAATAATGGGGTGCCCTAATTTATAGGCTATATCAGGATCACCCATTCTTCATATATAATTCTCATGTACCATAAATTGAATATATATTTTTCTTTCACCTTTTATCATAAAACCATTAAAAAGATCCATTTTTACATTATATCATGGATAACCTATGGAAATGAAATAGGTTTAATAAGAATATTTTTAAAACAATAATCATAAGGAATATATATAAATTACAAGGATTATATTATGATATCATAATAATAGTGATGTTTTAGAATAAATATAGGTTGTTGACATTGAGGAAGATAGCATTAGAATAACTATTAAAAAAATTCATTTAAAATAGTGGAAAATAAAATTTTATTTTATTAATATTTTATAAAAATTTACAAAATATTTAAAGAATAATTTCTTAAAATTAATAATGGTAAATTATATATAAATCCTAAAATTAAATAATGGGAATGTTGGTGGTAAAATGGTTTCATGTGATAAACATTAATAATAGATATTCTTTTCAAAACATTTTATTAGGAGAGTCAATAGAGACCAATGTGTATTATAATAATAAATTTACCCTTTTAAAAAATTGAAAATAAGGTCAAATATAATTTAAAATAAATTATTTTTAGAGAGTAACATTCTTGAAAATATTTATAATACATGGATATAGAAGTAAAATATTTCTGGTCTAAATGAACCCAAAAGATCTGTATTACGTATAATAAATATTATTTTTGTTTCTTTAAAAAATAAGGGAGGTAGTGGAAATTAAAATTTGAATCTATATTCATACACATATGATATTAAAATATATATTTTTTTACTTAAATAAGTGTGTATTATTCACCCTAAATGAACATTGAACATAAACTATTCTAGAATTAAATAGTATTGTAACATAATTCCATTAATACAAGATTAATTTCCAATAAAAATTCATTGGACATGAGAATTTTATATCAATATGTAAATCCCAGAGATTGAGATAATTAATATTTAAAATTATATTCATGATTCATTAAGTACACAATAAATTGAAATCATGGTGCACAACATGAAAAATGTCTTAAAAAATGAGATTGAGTCAAAGAAAACAATTACAATGATTATAAATATTTATGTGATAATTAGCCCACAGAAATATTATGTTCACATATTTAAATCCATAAAATATAATTATACATATTAACTGAAATAATTTTTATATAAATTCACACATAATCATGGAATAAAAAAATCAATGTATTTGATGTACAACCTAATGAATAGAAATTGAGATGAGAAATCTGTTATCACTAGGTAACATTGAAGTCAAATCCCCTAGGATGAAATCAGTTTTAATTGCAACATAAAATACAATTAAATATGATGGATTTTGGATATGATGTTTTAAATAAGTATTATATGCACCATATAAATATAATTAGGTTAAACAAATTAAAATATGACTCAATGAAGGTAATTTGAGAGAAAATCCTTTACTATGAGTCCATACTTTTCCTTAATGTTCTTTGACTCATGTATAATAAACATATATAAATTATTTATTTGCATAAAAAAAATATGTATATTTGTTTATAATTAAACCATTTTATCATTTATTAATTTGAAATATTTAATTATGTAATCATTTATGTCCACATTGGTTGTTTTGAGAACATTCAATTCAAAAAATCCAAATAACATTAGTATGTGAATCGTGGTCAAATGTATATGTGTTCTTTAATTTCATGAAAAATAAAAATAAATTAACAAATTTTTATTAAAAAATTATAATTATAAAAACAACCATGATATATGGTTTTGATAAATGAACTATGTTTCAATCATGTATGTAGTATGTCATGGGTAATCATGAATAATGTTTCGATTTTATAAAAATTATGATTCAATCAAGAAAATATAATATTTTATATTTTTTTATTAATATATTTATATAAAAAAATAAATATTATTCCTTTAAATACAATTTTATATTCAATCCATTATATGTGGTAATGAAAAAGGAACCATATCGCTTCGTATAGGTGGTAATCCACACATACGCTTGAATGACGTTGTCATTTGTTAATAAATTTAAGGGTAAAAAAATAGATGATTAATTACATTAAAATAATAATTATTATTTAATAAATATCATATATATATATATGTGTGTGTGTGTGTGTGTTTCTGTTTGTTTTTGTGTTTCTGTGTGTCTTAAATCCATCATTCTAACCACACATGAGAGGCATTGTTCGAAAATGAAGCACATCATTTTGTGGAGGTGATAGACCACAAATGCACACGAAAAAGGTTTTCATTCCGTATTGCATGAAATATTAGAACAATATAGGTTCATAAATTAAAATATTGACATATTATTATATGGAATACACTGATGTAATTATTTCATCATGATAGAAAAATATTTATAGGTGGTTTAAGATGATATAAAAAAATATTCAATTAATAATTATACCATCCACTCAGATATCCTCCTTTACTTAACACCATAAGAACTATAAGGTTGGTATTGGGACCAAAATAATACCACAAAAAACATGGGGAGTAATGTGAATAAGTTATTTGGGTAGGGATTGGATGAACCATATTAATCAAAATTTTTGAGGAATTGATGATTGGAGGTACCCTTGTATATTTTAGTAGAGGATCATTCTGGAAATTTATAAAAATATTAAATTATTATAAATTAATTGTCATATTAAAATGTCTCCAAATAGATATAATTAAAATATAACATTAATATGGGTCCAAAAAATAGCATATAATTTTAATTAAAAGTATTTATTATGTGTTTACCCTTATCACTTTGTATTTACTCGTCATTAACCGTTTAGAAAATTATGACGATGTAAATGTTTTTACTCTACAAGGAAAGAAATGTAACTAAAAATTAGAAATTGTGTCATAAAAACACCATGTATGATATTTTAAATCATATAAAATAAAATATAATGAATATTCATTTTTTAAAAATTATATCAATTAAAAAATATTTTTTAATATCAAATATCGTTAATGTTGTTTTTTAACAATTCATTTAATTTGAATTTGAAAACATAACAATAGAAAAGGTATATGAATATAATATTTTAGAAAATATATTATATTTTATATTTAAAATAATATTTATAAATTGATATTTCATTCAAATTATATAACGTTTAATATTTTTTAAACGTTTTATTTTATTTTTCTATTATTTGAATAAATAATGTGTCGGTGTTTCAAAAGAAGTAAAGGTCATTTTCCGTCCCTAAAATTATATATAAATAATCATGATATAAAAACATTTATATTTATAATAAAAACTTATAAATAATAAAAAATTTCATCCATGTAACAAAAATGTATTTATATTAAAAGCAGGATAGTGACATTTTAGGCTTTATATTTGCCTAAAAAAATATAAGTAATTTTCAATGAATAATGGCATGAAAATGATATAAATTTTAAAATTTGATGATTATTGTTTTAACAAAATTATAAAATAGATTAAAGGAAAATTTTTATTTTTTTAGTCCTTATCGTATTATTTATTATCATTAATTACACGACATACATTTACTGAGGTGAAACATATTTACTAGAGTTAATAATCATAATGATAAAAATAATGGGGAAATATTTACCAAATCTTGAGATCATGATTCTAAATATTTAATTTTAATTTTTCAACATTAAATTCCATTAATTCTCATAAATCAATTTTAATATAATTCTGTAAAATGCATTGAAACCGATTTTTCTAAAAATGCATTTCTAAGAACAACATTAATATTATTAAAAAATCAATTATAATGATGATTATAATTTAATTAATAATATTATTTCAAATTATATAATAATTATTTTAATTTTTTATCAATATTTAATTAATAATGGGGTTTTTTACAAAAAATGAAAATTCTTACTAAAATTTTTACTTTTTACCATTAACAGAATTGTCAGTCTTTTCAGAAAACAATAAAAATAAATTAACATTAAGTTAATTTTTATTTTATTATTTTGTAAATGAGATTCATTTTTTGAAATAATTTATCCAAAATTTAAATAAATTAATTATAATATTCTCTCATGAATTGAATTAACTTTTTTTTTTTGAAAAAATAGTATATTTTTGAAAAATTAAATGCCTTTTCAAAACTTAAGGGCTTATTACGAGAAAATTTATCAATAAAAATTCAAAAAGAATGGCTGTTAAATATATTTTATAATTTGGTTTATACTATTCATACCCACTAATTTAATGGGTATGTTTTATTTATAATATTTAAATTATAATATTTAATGGTTACTTTAAGCTTGGTGTTTCATGTTGTTTATACTATTGAACATATAGTTCTTTTAAAATATCCATATATTACATTTTCACCCCTTTAATATATTTTTTCCCCATAATTTTATCCTAAGATAAATAATTAGGTATTTTACATTTTCAATAACAAATATTAGGTTTCAAAATAAGAGAACATTTGTAGAAAGTAAAAATATATAGATGGAGGAAATGTAAAATTTTCTAATAATAATGGTGAGTCACTAATATAATTGATCACATGGAATTTAATGATAATTATATATTTAATGACTAAAAACATAAACCAAATATATGAGAAATTGGACATTGATTCATAAAAAATGAAGGTGATATCATAACAATTTTGTTCAATATCATTTCCATGATTTGAGAAATTAATTAACCAACTATAATAAAAATATAAGGAAATATAATAACATGAAATGTATAATTTCATCAATTATTAAATTTCCACAACAATATAATATTTTACCCAAAAATATGTGTATTAAAGATGAAGAGTTGATGCAAGATGCATAAAAAATATAAAATAGCATATAATGAATTAAAAAATATTCATCTTGTCTCAGGATATTTGAAAAAATATAAATGGTTAGAAAACGGTGACAAAACAATCACAATGAATAAACCTTCTTATAAATAATTAGTTAATTAATCTCCATAATTTAAAAATAAGAACAAACGTTCCACATGGATCATTTGATAAATGAATATCTCTATATCCCAAATAACCTCAATAACCTCAACATTAAAAAAGTTTTATCCTCAAAATATATCTCATAAATTTCATCGTAATTCACCTAAAATATATTATCATTATTCTATAATAATAATTAATAGTAATCCCAAGGGTTACATATAACTAAACCCAAGAAACAAGTATCCCATAATATTATTAATAACCCTAAAATCCAATCACATAAATCCTAAAAAAAATAAGTTTATCACCCATTAAACTAATTTTAAAACTTAAAAATATAATCACATGGCGGTATATAAAACTCTATAGTTAACCACATTTTAAAATATCCCAATCTCCAAATTAATCTAATCCTTACCTCTATTACCAACCATAACATCCTTGAACCTGTACTCCATGATCTACTGATAAAAAGTAATATATATATATATATATATATATATATATATATATATATATGGATATGATACTAATAAACATGACCTTATTTCAGCCATACAAAATAGATAACATCAAAATAAAACTATTAGATTACTTACACACCTAAGTATCAATTAGGTTTATAGTTTTATTTAATTTGGAAAAACTATTACAAAAGGAATATGCAAATGATAATGTGGGTATTATTTCCACTATGACTAGATTTTATTATTAATTATTATGTTTTAAACATATACCCTAAAATTATTAACAATAGAATGCTTTCTTTAAAAACTAATTTCACCTCATTCTTTATAACCTGTGGAAAATGAAACATAATAAGGGTGAGATCAAGCTCTCATTAAGGGTAACAATAATCATCGGCAAATGAATCCCATTAGTATCTATTAGATGGGTAAAAGGGTATGATGAAATAATCACAGTGTCTGATCATAACACAAAATAACTCATACCCATCATTACATGTATCATTAACCATGTGAAATTGTATAACAATTTAGCATAGATAAGATCCTTAAGAATCAATAATCATGAGCCATGTGATTTCACTATTAAATATAACAACCATTTAAATCCCACTGATATAAAATTGAAATCCATTTATGAAAAATATATTATATGATTCCAAGAGTATTATATTCATATAGAATTTTAAACTCAATCAATAAATAATCGAAGACGAGTTAAATCTATAGGACAAACCATCTTAGTTAACTCCCTCCTTTTTTTCTATGAAGACAATGAACATTACCCAATAAGTGGAGAGGAATAATCTATCTCACCCATAATATAATATATATAAGGATAAACAATTCATCATATATAATTCTATTGTACCATTCCATGAATTAAACATTTTATACATTCACCATTTTATCATATATCCACTAAAAACAACCAATATTCCTTTATATATTTTTTAACAAATGGATAATAAATGGGATATAGGAAAATCACAATAAAAATATTCATAAGACATATAAATAAAAATGATATATTGTATCATAAGATCATAATCCTAGTAATGGAGGTGAATTATTTTAGGATGTTTACATAGTGAAAAATATCATTAAAATATCATTTAAATAATTAATTTCCAAATATATGAAAGTGCACTTCTTATTTAGTAATATTTATTAAAAGTTACATCATATTTTGAAAACATAATATCATTAAAAAGACAATCGAAACATACTATGGAATACTAAAATAAATTAAATGTCATGAAGTATGGAAAATACATATATTTTGTAAATGTTAAAAATAAATATTACTTTCAATCATTTTATATAGAGAGTCAATAGATAATCATGTATAATATTTAAAGAAATTTAAATTTTAAAACATTTTAAATAAAGGTAAAATATCATTTCAGATAATTTATTTTTTAGAAAGGACATTGATGATAAAAAATTGAACTCATTGATATAGAAGCCAAAAATTCCTAATCTGAAAGAACAGATTTTATCGATATTGATTACAAATAACATTCTTGGTGTTTCTTTAACATAAAAGAGATGAAATTGAAATTTAACATTTAAACTGAATTAATAAGAAGAGGATAATAAAATATATTTTTTCCATAAAATCAAATTAATATGATTTCCCCAAAATGAACCTCAAACATAAATAATATTTCAATAAAAGGAGATTATAACATAAATAATTTACCTATTTGATATCTTTCGAATAAAAATAATTGAAATTAATAATATGAAATGGATTTTGGAATAACATTAATTACATTAAAAAATATTACAGAGTTCATTAAAAAGGTATTAAGTATGCCATATTATAAAATCATGGTGCACAACAAGAAATATGTCAAGAGATAATAAGATTGACAAAAACAAAACTATTGAGGGTTTTGAAGCTATAATTAATCCACTTTGAGATTATGTACACAGATTTAAATACCCTTTAATTAATTATTCATTTTTTATAAAAACATTTATTGATCTACTCATATATTATCATGGAATAACTAATTCAATGAAGTATAATTATAACATAATGAATGAAAATTGATTTATGGAATCTCTTGCCACTATGTAACATTCAATTCAAATCCCCTTGGACGATATAATTTGAAATGTTGAATAAAATACAATTAATTATGAATTATTATTTATATATAATTAAAAAATGGATTTATATAAACAATATAAATTAAATAAGTTTTATAATATTAAAATATTCTTTAATGAGGGAAAATTGAGATGAAATCATATACCTCGTGTCCACACATTCATGGTTGTACTTTAACAACTATATAATAAAACTATATCAAATTTTAACCTGATTAAAAACCATTTTCATGTTTTTTATTTATGTTTAATTCATCAATTTCATTTATTATAGTTACATATTTAATTACATAATTATTTATGTCCATGTTTGGTGTTTTGAAGATGTTATATTCATAACATTAAAATGAATTTGGTATATTTATTTTGGTCAATGGAATATGTGTTCTCTATTCCCAAGAATAACTATAATGTCAAAATTATAATTTTTAGACATCAATTGTTCTTTTAAAACAAACCATTAAATATGGTTATGAAAAATGAAGTACGAAACAATCATGTAGGTTGTCATTCATATGTGCACAAGAGTAAAATTTACATTTTTGAATGATTAATATGGAAAGAAGTTATGTGTCCTTTTATCATGATAACACGTGTTTTTTAATTTATTTAAATAAAATTAGATATATCATCCTTGTGATTCAGTGATGAAAAAAGTCCCAACGCTTAGTGGTGGATGTAATCCACACAAACGGATGGAAAACGTTATAATTTTTCAATAAATTGATAGATAATAAAATAAATGATATATAATCATTAAATAATGATACTTATATCATAAAAATAATATAGAACTGTTAAATATATCATTATAACCATCTGGGTTATGTGACAATAGAAAACAAAACTCCTCACTTCAGGGAGGTGGTAGTCCACAAATATGCATAAGCCATAGTGTATCCTTATTGGGTTGAAGAGAATATGGATATATATTATTACATTAATATAACAAATATGTATTATATTCATGATACTAATTGCATTATTTATTCATGGTTGATAAATATTTAAAATTCATATAAGATATAATAAAAATAAAACATATTCCTAAAATCTATACAAATACTTCAGCCTACCTTCTTTTCATTACATCTTATGCCCTATATGGTTAGTATTATAACAAAAATAATACATTTAAGAATTAGGGAGATATGTTATTAATGGTTATTTATAGATATTGTAAAAAAAAGAATTCTCAAAATGTGTGGGAAATACAGTATAGGAGGGGCTATTTTATAAGTAATGGGAGCGGCATTCTTAGAATATGTTAAAGTATTAAATTAATAAAATTTAATATTCTACTTCACGTTATGGAAAGTTGATATAATTAAAATATAATTCATTGATTGTTATAAATAATCCCATAAAATAAAATTTTAATAAGTTTATATTATATTTTACCCACATCGCTTTTATTTAATGACCCTTTTACCCTTTTCAAAATTATAATGATATTAATGTCTTTTAATATTTACGGGTTAATAATCTTATTAAAAATGAAAGGTGAAACGTCAATGGATTATGGTAGATAATTTTCACAATATCCAATTCACTTAGCAAATGATATCGTTTTTATGAAATTTAAATCATTTAATAAAATATTGTTTAATATAAAAAATCAATAATGTCATTTTGGGATCTATTCATTTAATTCAACATTGAGAACAACATAGAGGAGAGTGATTTCAAATATAATTCATTAAAAATTCCCCAATATGGTATTTTTATCGAAAAAATTGTGATTCAATATTTAATTCAAATCATATTACATTTATTTTTTTAAATCATTTATTTTCTTTTTTTAATAATTTAATAAATATAAGTCAGTGTTACATTATAATTTAAGGTAATTATTTCATCTATAAAAAATAGATATAAATCACAATGGAAAAAATAATTTATATATATAATAAACAATAATAACCAAAATTAATTTTTTTTATCCATGTTACAAAAATTTATAGATATTAGAATCAGGTGAGTGACATTTTTTACTCTATATTTATAAAAAATAAAATATAATAATTTTCATAAAAAATCACAAAAAAATAAATAAATTTGAATTTTTTATGGTTATGGTAAAATCCTACAAATATATTTTATTAAATAAAACTTTTAGTGGTATTTTAATTCTATATCATATTATTATTAACCTTAAATACTCAATGGACCCTTAGTGAGGTGAGACATATTTACTAATGATATTTTTTTACAATGGCGAAGAATAAAATAGACATTTTTATAAATTTACACCACATTATTCCACATAAAGAATAAATATTTTTCAATATTCAGTTTCAATGATCATTATTAAAAAAATTAATTATGAATTCATAAAACAAAATGAAAAATTATTTTTTTAAAAGTGTTTTTAATTCCAAAAATTATCGCTTCCAAAATTAGTTTTAATGAGGATTAAGATGTAATTAATATATTTTACTTTTTTAAATAATAAATATTTTAATTTCGGACAAATAGAGATAAAATTAGACATTATAAATGAATTAATTTTCTTTAAATGATATTTTTTAGTATTCATTGAAATATCATGCTTTTTAGGAATATACCAAAAAACCACAATATGTTAATTTTTCTATGATGATTTTAAAAAAAAACTTTTATCAAATAAATTTATGAATTTTCATCAAATTAATTAAAATATTTTGTATGGAAAATAAATAAAAAACATTTTCAAGAAAGCATTTTTTTAATAAAAAATTGACTTTAAAAAAAATTTATTATATATTCCCTAAGAGTTTATCAATACATATTTATTGGGATAGAAAAAAGAATATATTTAATATTTTTATATAATTGTATTCATGACATCTAATTTAATCCCAAGTCTATATTTATAATATTTAATAATAACATTTCATTGTTTGATTAATCTCGGTGTTGCGTGTTGTTTATGCTATCGAACATTGTAGTCTTTTAAAATCTATGGGTGTTACATTATAAAGGATCCATTTTGTTTTAACATATTTTTAAAATTGAAATTATTGAATATATGTTATTGATAATCAAACCAAGGTCATTATAGTCAATTTTATGTGGGATTTTCATATAAAACCTTTTATACTAACGAAAAGAAAATTCTACCATTTCCACCTCGGACGATCTCGTTCTAACCGCATGGATAAGGGCTTCCTTTTCATTGGGTACTTCTTACCAATTCTTCTCCCAAAGGGAGTTATTTGGGTTTGAACAATTTATCTTTTACCATAGATCTACGTTGTATTTGGGCGTTTCTGGGATCGACGATCGTGTATACCGCTCGTTGATGTATAAGGTAGGTGGCATGGTGTTTATTTCCAACTTTTGTGTGTTTTGTGCGTTTTTTAGTGCCACGAACTCATGTTGGGGTGTCATGTGGCTGAGGATGTGGCTATTTTAAAGACCTAGAACTGCCTAGGTAATTAATTATGATAATAAAATACTGGTTGGGATAATTGCCTGGATCTAGGACCACCTCAGGGGTGCGTTCCACTGTTTAGTCGTTTGGCCAGGATAGTTGAGTGTATTCCTCAAGGTACAGATTGTAGAATTCCCATGAGAGGAATTTCTTATGAATGTTTACTTTCATGTTGGGCATGGCCGAGTTACTCGTGCCTGAGGGCAGTGTTTTACTTAGCTCGTGGGAGTTGTTTTTCTTAGCATGAGGGCAGTTGTTATCTTAGCTCGAGGGAAACTTCTTCCGTGGCTGTGGGCGATAGACTCTGTGCCTGAGGGTGACTCTACATATGCATGAAGGCAATTTCTGTTATGCCTGAGGGAAATACCTACGGGTTGGATTCTGATTACCCGAGGGTGAGCTTTTACTTGTCTGAGGACGGTAACTGTTTACATAGAAATTCACCGTGGTGGTTTCTTAATAGTAAATGGATTAAATGAATAATTAAATGGAAATATAACTGGTAAGATAGTTACTTTTGAGTACTGCATTATACTACTGCACACTATTGTTGCATGTTTTGCACGCAGTTGAGCACAGGCCTTTGGTGGGTGCCTACTGAGATTTATTTCTCACACCTTGTTTGGGCCATGCTTTTTGGCCCAAACAGATTACGGTGTTGCGGGTGTAGATAAGGCCAAGGGTCCTTATATAAGTACATGATTTCTGCTAGGGTGTAGGAGAGCATGGGACCGAGTGTTGGCTCGCAATGCTGCTGGGTGTTCTGTTTTGGTTTTTTTTTGTACCTGTACTTCAGTTTTATTGTATTGTAGTGTAACATGTTCTGGCTGTTTTATGGAATAGTGACATGCTACATTTTCATATTTATATGACTGATGTTTTCCTTTTTGTTATCAGTTATCCATTTCAGTTATATATACTGTTGCTGCTTCCTCTATTGTTGTATGTTTATATTATATTCCGCTATGCAACACTTTGACAAAAGAGGGAATAGTTTCCCCACTATCAAACCTGGGCCCTTGTGGCTAGTCGGCAACCTCTAGCGTTTGGGGAAATGCACTTGAGGTCACGTGGTGAACCGGGTTTGGGGAACCCGTTGACTGGCACCTAGAACCGGGATGTTACAAAGTGGTATTAAAGGAGTTATTTTCTATGACTTACTATTTGTAGTCATAGTCAGGGATAAGATGAATGGTAGATTGTAATAAGCTATGAATGGGCGTAGCTAACCCGTGTACAGTGAAAAGCCAGTCTACCTCATATTTTTTCAATCTTACTAATTTTTCAAATTTTACAGTTGATTTTTTTCACCGTTGGGTGATGCACTTGAGATTGTGCTGTTATATTTTATCTATGGGATCTATTTAGTTGCAACCCGATGAGATGAGGGTATTCCATCTCATTCATTATATAGGTACATGCTAGATATCACATGCCATGCATAGTTTCCATTCCATGTAGGTGCATTAGAATTTCCATGTTGTTTTGATAGTTGTTGTGCGAGAAAAGCACACTATTGTCATAGCTCCATTGATAAATACCTGCTATGTGATACGGTAATTTTATTGGAGCCTATTTATAGAATGAATGCCAAACATTGGTATTTGGGGAGTATGGGCCATCAGTGACCGGAATTTGGTGGCTCATTGACTGTTTATTTTGTTATAACACAGATGAGATGTCAAACATTGATTCGTGGGGAGTATGGGCCCTCACAGATCGGAATTTTACACTTAGGTGTTGTTTGTCAGTATTTCTGGGTTCCGGGGAAGCTTATGAGGTATACTGTCTGGAAACCTAGAATACACGCTGTGTAGTAGCTCATACACGCCGTGTATGTTCTTCTGTTTGGGAATAAAAATAAACTTTTTTAGTACACGCTGTGTATCCTAAGTACACGCTGTATAGTCTCTTCTCGTGTCAGAAACCGTGTGGGCGGCGACATGGGGTAGGGAATCAATTAGGTAAAACATGCTGTTTACCTCATGTACATGTCGTGTAGTGTTGACCCGGAGTCCGCCCGTGTAACTAACAACACGGACGGAGTAGACCATAAGACATACATGCTGTGTCAATTATGTACATGTTGTGTAGTGTTGCCTGGGGACTCGGCTGTGTAACTAACAACACGGGTTAGTGTCACCTCTCCTTGGACACACCGTGTACCTGTGGGACATGCCGTGTAGTCTTGTCTGAGGATAGACGGTGTGGACTTAACCGTGTGGCTGGGAAACGGGGTGATATACACACCGTATAGTGTCAAGCCAAGTAGTCGGCCATGTCACAAACGACACAGGAAGTTAGACAATAACACCATACAAGTCGTGTAGATTATATACACGTCGTGTAGTTTTTGTTCAATGGGAGCCATGTGGCTTAGCCGCGTAGAAGGACCCGGGCATTGGAAGGGAAGTCAAGTACATGCCGTGTAGTCATTGTACATGTCGTGTAGTCTTGTTTTGAAAATCTTGAAATGCCATCTTCCTCTTGTTCCCTTTGTGGTTCCTTCACTTTCAGACTTGATAATCTTGAACCTAAGGTGTGTTTTTGACCTTGTAGTGTCATACGGCCTAGACGACCGTGTGTTGTTCTCCAGGAGAGAAGAAATGAGTATACATCAGAGATATTGTGCCATGGGCTACCAATTGATCCTCCAGCAGAGCCATATGCGGTGCTAGCCATTAAACTGGACATAGGCGTAGAGGCATAGTTTTTTGAAGGCTTTATGCGGTTCATGCAGATGTTTCAGGGAGCACCGCATGCTGCCACATCTATGGCTGAGCTGACTCGTATCTTCCAGTAGCAGCATACACCTACTTATTTAGGGGATGGAGGACCAAAAGCTATGGAGTCTTGGCTGGGGTCTAGGCAGACTATCTTTGAGCATCTTGAGACGCGTTCAGGGTGAAGGGTCAATCTCGTGACGTATATGCTGTGTGATTCTTCCTAGACGTAGTGGGATGTTACCACCCAGTCAGAGCATCATAGGGACATGGTGTGGGATGATTTTTAGGTAGTATTCTATGATTTATTCTTCCCCGAGACGTTGAGGGAAGATAGAGATCGAGAGTTCATGAATAAGCAATATGGTGCTATGTCGGTGATTGATTATTCTACTCATTTCACCGAGATTCAGCACTTTGCACCCGTGCTGGTGGGGGATGAGACGTTGAGAGACAGACGTTTTGAGTATGGTCTTCATTATGAAATCCAAGTGCCGGTGAATGTTTTCAGGTTTCTTTATGTACATGCTTTTTTGAAGCTGTTGCTGATTACCGAGAGGAACCTACGAGAGTCTAGTGGTGTGGGCTAGGGCGGTTCAACACTTGTTACTGGTACTATTTCTACTGGTAAGAGGAAGAGACAGGTGGACTTCTCTTAGGGTGGCAGTACCAACCATGAAGCTTCTTCAGGTGGCCCGATCAGGTGCTACCGGTGCGGTAGAGAGGGGCATAAGAGACCATAGTGTCGACGAGTCCCAGTGGAGAGCTGAGCTTTTGGTAAGATGGGTCATCTACAACGCTTTTACAGGGTTTTTACACCAGTGGCTAGTGAGAGGGGTTCTGTGTTGACTATGTATGCGAGAGTGGGACCAATGGCTTCTTACCAGCCGGGGAACTAAAATACGTCAGGGCGTGCAAGAAGAAATGGTGGTCGTGGCCATGGTATCCAGACACCAAGATCTCAAAGGCAGTATGGTAGGACAACTCAGGGTAGCCAGGCAATGTAGCAGGGCCGCGGCACTGGGCATGCATATGCAGTGCAACAGACCCAGCAAGAGCATGATCCCGAACCTTCTACCATTAGAGGTACTACTCTAGTAGCTTCTGTCTTATCTTCAGTACTTTTTGATACGGGTGCTACACATAGTTTCATATCTGTACCCTTTGTGGAGAGCGTTGGGATCTGTGTTTCAACTTCTTTTGTTATCATGACGCTAGACACTCCATTGGGGACTAAAACGACTGGTGTGCATTAGTGCAAGGAGTTCCCCCTTGAGGCTAGTGGGTGTCACTTTCTTTGGGACCTCTGTGTCTTAGAGATGATAGCTTATAATGTCATTCACATGATGGACATGTTGTTTCACTTTCTAGCCTTTGTAGATTGCTATCGTCGCAGGGTGAGTTTCACGTCACCAGATGGTGGAGAGTTTCAATACAAGGGTGAATGGGATGTTAAGGCGAGTCGAACTGGACCAGAGCATCGTGGGTGGGGTGGGGTCACATACCAGATTGCAAGCTTATATCTGGATGATCAGGGGACTTGTCAGATGGATTTTCCTCCAGTGGATGATCGTTTTAGGGATGTCTTCCCGGACCACTATTCAGGTATACCTCCATACCGAAAGGTGGATTTCTCTATTGACCTTATGCCAGGGGCAGCACTAGTGTCCATTCCTCTTTATAGGATGGCTACACCAGAGTTACAGGAGCTCAAGAGACAGTTAGAGATGTTACTGTCAAATGGTTTCATCCGACCGAGTACTTATCCTTGGGGTTCTCCGGTCCTTTTTGCGAATAAGACGGATGGTACCCTCAGACTATGTCTGGATTATCGGAAGCTGAACCAGTTGACGGTTGAGAACCAATATCCTTTTCCGAGGATAGATGATCTTTTTGATCAACTTCTAGGAACATGAGTGTTCTCGAAGATTGACTTGAGATCCAGATATCATTATCTACGCGTGAGACCATCGGATATACCGCTTACATCTTTTCGGATAAAATATGGTATGTACGAGTACTTGGTTATGTCGTTCAGACTCACGAACGCGCCAGCAGTTTTCATGGATCTGATGAATTGTGTGTTCCATCCTTATCTGGATTATTTAGTTGTAGTATTCGTGGATGAAATCTTGGTGTACTCTCACACTCGACCCGACCATGCTACCCATCTTGATATTGTATTGAGTATACTGAGAGAGCATCGTCTATATTCTAAGATCTCAAAGTTCCACTTTTGGATGGTCCATATTCACTTCTTGGGTCATATTATCTCGGAGGTAGGAGTTGCAGTGGACCCAGAGAAGGTTAGAGAAGTAGTTTCATTGGAAGAGCCTACGAACGTGTTTGAGATACAGAGTTTCTTAGGGCTTACTAGTTACTACAGACGCTTCATATAGGACTTCTCCAGCTTAGAAGCACCATTGACGGGTCTGACTAAGAAGGGTGTGAATTTTGTTTGGTCAAAAGCATGTGATACATCCTTTCAAGACCTAAAAGGAAGGCTAACATCAGCACTGATCCTGGTACTCCTAGAGCAGGGGAATAGCTACACAGTTTACTGTGATACATCAGGTATTGTGATGGGAGAAGAGTTGATATAGGGCAACCGAGTTGTGGCGTACAAGTCTCAGAAGTTGAGGCCACATGAGATGAATTTCCCAATGCATGATCTCAATTTGGATGTAGTTGTGCATGTGTTGCATTGTTGGAGGAATTATCTATTGGGAGATAATTCTGTGGTTTTCACCGACCACAAAATCCTCAAGTATATCTTTAATCAGCATGACCTGAATATGAGGAAGAAGAGGTGGGTCGAGTACCTACAGTCCATCGATTTTGAGCTTGCCTATACACCTGGTCAAGGTAATGCAGTAGCCAATGCACTGAGCAGGAAGACTCAGATACAGGAAGTGAAAGAGGCCAGTGGTGAGTGGCTGCTAATGGCCTTATTCTCGGAGATGCATCCAGAGGTTCATGATAGTCATGGGAAGACTTATCTTTCCTTGTTAGCTGTGACATCTACCCTTCTGGACAGAGTGAGGATGAGACAACTATCTAAACCAGAAGGCCTAGTTCTACAGGAGTCGGTGGCAAGTGAGGACCCTCCTCTTGGATGGACGATAGGTGATGATGAGGTACTGTGTTTACATGGATGAGTATGGGTTCCAGGGGATATACGTGAGGAGATGATTTGAGAGTTTCATGCTTTAGCTTGGGCAGTTCATCCCGGGATAACCAAAATGTACCGAGACTTGAGACGTCAGTACTAGTGGCTGGGTATGAAGAGAGATGTGACTGGTTTTTTATGAGGTGTTCCACCTATCAGTAGGTGAAGGTGGAGCATCAGAGACCAGTTGGACTGTTACACCAGTTACCCATTCCATAGTGGAAATGGGATGATGTCACGATGGAATTCCTGATAGAATTTATGAGGTCACCTAGAGGAAATACTACTGTGTGGGTTGTTGTGGAAAGACTCACAAAGGCAGCTCACTTTTTGCCGATTAAGGACACCTTCGGTGTTGACGAGCTCGGAAGGCTATATATCCGAGAGATCGTCCGTCTTCATGGGGTCCCTCATTCTATCATTTTAGATAGGGATGCCCCCTTTACGTCTCGTTTCTAGTAGAGTTTTCAGAGGGTACTGGGTACACAGGTGCTTCAGAGCGCAACATAACACCCTCAAACTGATGGCTATTTAGACCATACAATACAAGTGGTAGAGAACATTCTTCATGCATGCGTTCAAGACATTGGGGGCTCTTGGGAGAAGCATATACACCTAGTTGAGTTTGCCTATAACAATAGTATTCAGGAGACTATTGAGATGGGACCATACAAGGCTTTATATAGTAGGCCTTTATGATCACCTTTGTGCTGGTTAGAGGCTGGTTAGGCAACCTTACTGAGACCACGTCTTATACAGAAGACTTCTAAGTAAGTCTAGTTGATTCAGAAGTGGATGGATACCGCGCAGTCTCGTCAGAAGTCTTATGCTGGTTGTTGTAGATAACCTTTAGAGTTCGTGGCCGGGGATCAGGTTTTCTTATGTGTTTCGCCAAGGCTGGGACACAGACGGATAAGGAGACAAGGTAGGCTTTCACCGAGGTATGTGGGGCCGTTTGATATTCTGGAGAGAGTCGGCCTGGTTTCTTATCGGTTGCAGTTACCGCAGCGATAATGAGCGATGCACAATGTCTTCCATGTGTCACAGTTGCATCGCTATCATTTAGACCCGTCTCACACCTTTCAGCCAGAGGAGGTTGAGCTTCATCTTGATGCGTCCTTTGAGGAGCATCTGATTCGTATTGTAGATAGGAGCATGAAGATTCTCTGAGGCTGGTTATTTCCTCTTGTATGGGTGCTATGGCAGCATGGCTGAGTGCAGGACAAAACCTGGGAGCGGGAGACCGACGTACGTGCTCAGTGGCAATAGTTTTTCTGAGCTGTATCTTCTCCACTATTGGAAAGGAAATTCAGGGACTAATTTCATTAAGTGGGGAAGTTTATAAGAACCCGGTTCTTATCTTTGAGGTACATGTTTTTTCTTTTCTCCCTTCCATAAGTGTTTTTAAGAAAATAAGGAAAATGGGGAAAATCCCAAATTTTGGAAGTACACGCCGTGTAATTTTCCACACATCGTGTACATCTGGCCGTGTGGAATGAGTACATAGGGCGTGTGGCCATGCCGGAGATGAACGGTGTAGGAACCGACTACACATCATGTATTGGTCCTTTACACGCCATGTAGTCAGTCGACAGGTGAACTATTAAGGCGGTGGCCAGCTGTGCGACGACACATGCCATGTACTCGTGTAGACATGCCATGTACTCATGTCGGCAGATGAACAGTGCCATGCTGGGGGGAAGCCGCCAGAGGAACATTTTAAAAATGATAAGTACACACCGTGTACTTTGTTTTTTCGCTTGAAATGGGAATTTGCCTCCCCTTTTCGTAGGGAAAGAATAGAATGGGTGGAGATCTCGGGAGTGGAAGGCCGGAGCTTAGGAGACATGTCGATCATGTACCGGGAATCTATTTCCACCTCAGACGATCTTGTTGTAACTGCACGGGTATGGGCTTCCTTCTCCTTGGGTACTTCTTACCAATTCTTCTCCTAATAGGAGTTATTTGTGTTTGAATGATTTATCTTTTACCTCAGATCTACGTTGAATTTGGGAATTTTTGGGATCGATGATCATGTATACCGCTCGTTGGGGTATAAGGTAGGTGTCCTGGTGTTTATTTCCAACAGATGTGCGTTTTGTGCATTTTTAGTGCCACAAACCCATGTTGGGGTGTTGTGTGGCTGAGGTCGTGGCTATTTTAAATACCTAGAATTGCGTAGGTAATTAATTATGATAATAAAGTTCTGGTTGGGATCATTTCCTGGATCCAGGACCACCCCAGGGGTGCGTTCCACTGTCTAGACATTTTTCCGAGATACCCGAGGGTATTCCTTAAGGTAATGATTGTAGAATTTCCTTGAGAGAAATTTCTTGGGAATTATTATTTACATGTTGGGCATGGCCCGATTACTTGTGCCTGAGTGCAGTGTTTTACTTAGCCTTTGGTCATTGTTTTGCTTAGCCTGAGGGAAGTTGTTATCTTAGCCCGAGGGAAACTTCTTCCGTGCCTGTGGGCGATAGACTCTGTGCCTAAGGGAGACACTACCTACGCCTGAGGGAAATTTCTGTTATGCCAGAGGGAAATATCTGTGGGTTGGATTCTAATTACTGAATGGTGAGATATTACTTGTCTGAGGATGCTGACTGTTTACTTAGAAATTCACTGTGGTGGTTTCTAAATATTAAATGGATTAAATGAATAATTAAATGGAAATATAACTGGTAAGATAGTTACTTTTGAGTACTGAATTTTACTATTGCACACTATTGTTGCATTTTTTACACACATTTGAGCACGAGCGTTTGGTGGGTTCCAAATGAGATTTATTTCTCACACCCTGTTTGGGCGATGCTTTTCGGACCAAACTGATTACGTTGCTGCAGGTGTAGATAAGGGAAAGGGTCCGTATACAGGTACTTGATTGCTGGTGGGGTGTAGGAGAGCTTGGGACCGAGCATTGGCTCGCGATGCCGCTGGCTGTTCTGTTTTGTTTTTTTGTACCTGTACTTAAGTTGTATTGTATTGCAGTGTAACATGTTCTGGCTATTTTATGGAATAGTGACATGCAACATTTTCATATTTATATGACTGCTGTTTTCCTTTTTGTTATCAGTTATCCATTTCAGTTATATATACTGTTGCTGCGTCCACTGTTGTTGTATGTTTATATTATTTTCCACTGCACTACACTTTGAA
The DNA here is from genome assembly GCA_963277665.1 of Viscum album. Taxonomy (NCBI): domain Eukaryota; kingdom Viridiplantae; phylum Streptophyta; class Magnoliopsida; order Santalales; family Viscaceae; genus Viscum; species Viscum album. The sequence continues at coordinate 1,903,736,338 of OY728165.1, read as the reverse complement.
AAATTAGGGCATAGTTTCCCCACTATCAGACCTGGGCCCTTGCTGCTAGTTGGTATCCTTTGGAGTTTGGGGAAATGTGCTTGAGGTCACGTGGCGAACCGGGTTCGGGGCACCCATTGAGTGGCACCTGTAATGGGGACGTTACATTATGGATGACTATATATATACAAATAATGAATTTATATATAATTTATATCATGGTAAAATTTTCTATATGTTGGGACTGTGTTCATAGTTGTAAGACCATAACTTCTAAATCAAAATTCTCAAGAATAATGAAACAGTTAACACTTAGAAATTCAAATTTCCATAATGAATAATTAATAAATGGGTGTTAAACTATTATATGTGGACATTATATTATATTATAATTATGTATATGATTATATTATACATTTATAATAAATATAAATATATTAGAGAGGTGTTTATAGTGCTTTCAAAAAAATTGAAACATGGGGTAAGGTATTTACGTTACAATATCATTGTTTATCAAGAATTTTAAATATTAGGTTTCCAATGATAAAATTTTAGGACCTATCTCTCAAGAAAAGAATTAATTTTATTCTCACAGAGTTATTTCTAAGGATTAAATATTTTCCTTTCTTATTTATCTCTTTAAGAACTCAATATACTAAATGAATTCTTTTGGGGAAAGAAAACATTATTTTTCTCCTTTGTTGAAAATTAATTTTCATCCATATAAATATTTGATAAAAAAATGAATAATATTTTTTATATAATAAAATTTTTGTTTAATGTGATCTAACCCATGTTTTTTTTCTTACATGGAGACATAAAAATAATCTTTTATTCATTTTCCAAAAGAGGTACATTATATTTTCTATAAAAAAATGCTAATGTAACACCCCAAGCTTCTATGGTACGCTTCTCTTTGAATAATGTGATAGCGTGTGTTGTACGCAACACCGAGTTCTAACACACCATAACTAATCAAACTAGCCGTTATGAATAGTAACACCTACTTTTTGAAATTATATATATTTTATATTTGAAAATGGACTTCATTTTTGGATTCGGAATATCGAATTTAGCCTAAGGTGAAATTTTGGTACATTTCGGATAACTTTCATATTTTGATGAATAGTGAAAATTACTAAATTTTAATTAAAAACAACTTTTTTAATCAAAATAATTAATAGTGATAAATTATGAATTTGAGTGGTTTTAAAGTATATTTAGAATATATTTGTACCATTTAATATAATGTTGGTCATTGGACATAATTTTACAATTAAACCGAACATAAACAAGTGTCAATCTTTTGATAGTTATTATCTCTTAAAAACACGTTTTTTGTTTTGACAGCGGTAATTAATTTTAAATTAATTTCTGCCACTTCTGTGTTTTGAATTTAGGAAAATGGATTCCATATTTGGAATCAGGATGTTCAAATTGTGTAAATGGGTAACTTTTATTTTTAGACATTTTGAATAATTACTGCGGTAAATATTTTATTTACCATGGTTAAGGGTAAATCCGGTAAATAAGGGTTAAAAAATAATATTATAATAATACTAAATTACCCTAAAACGTGTCTTAACCCTATTGGTTGATACATGGTAGACCATGGTAATCGTTGTGTCTATTTTGGGACCCCATGGATCCACTTGTAAGTGATAATGACACTTTATTTTAATTTAGTTAAAATGAATACAAAAATGACACAAGCATATATCTTTTAGAAAAACAATTGTTACATAGGGTTATATATGTTGGATTTTAGATTATAAATATTCATTAGTAATCTAAAAAGATTTCATACATAATTATATTTTATTTATAATTTTTAGACATCAAATAATTTAAATTATTAATGACACAATAATGATGCAATGTTTACCTCATTAATAAATCATTTAAATAAATAAGATTATAAGGATTAAAATATTATCTAAAACCTGTCCAATTATTATTGGTTGATGTTATTTAGAATATGAGTCATCTTATCTTCGACCTCAATGATTTTTGGACCATTATAAACCGAATATAATTATATTATAAAGTAATACTTTCACTCTTTCCAAAAGAACCCCTATTCTCCCTTATAAAAGGAGACCACTTCTACTCATTCCTCACACCTCTCAAGCCACTTGGCTCGTCCAAACTCTGCCCAAATAATCTCCCCACATCCCTCTCCTCCTCCTTGAAGCTTCCCCTTAGGCAGAAATCATTTCAATAAGTCCTTTGGTTCCAACCAAAGCGAGTTACCTAAATTAAAGGTAACGATTTCTCTTAAATTATTTTCATTTATTTTGCTTCTCCAACCCCCAAACTCTTTTTATTTCCTTTCTTTTGTAACAACACCAGTATCCTCAATATACTAGGATGTTGTTATAAGATGGATTCAAACTACACATACACACAACTCCATCTAATGGATGATGAACATAATGTTTCTGTGGATGGAAAACTAACGCCTCACGAAATGATGATTGTTCAAATACATCATACCGCCTCTCATGGTGGCCATTATGATGGCACTGTAATTAAATATGATTTTAATGATATATATTTTATATATAAGCTTCTGTAATTCCATTTTATTTCATACCATTATTCGTTTCATGTTGTATATACATACGATAATTTCATTTGAGGAAGTGCAAACTACCGCCCCCTTAAAATGATATGACTCGTTCATACCACACATGGAACGTATAAAGGATGGTGTTAATGAACTTAAGTAACATGTATAAAATATTATATTATACTGGAATAGTAATATACCTATGTATCATTGCTATTCGATTCTTTTAAAATAAAAATTAAATGGAAGTAGCGTTCGTGCGTACGTACGGACTACCGTCTCCACGAACGCGATTCGATTAATTTTCCATCATATCCATTCAAGTATAATTATCATTTGATGATTTAAAAATGATGTTTAAGGACTTGATACCATTCTGGATTTGAATAATATACAACTTATCCTTTACAAACATGGCATATGTAACAAAACATATAAAAGAAAATGAGTAAGTTAACACCCGAAACGACGATAATTTTAAGATATTATTATCAAATCAATATTAAAAGATCATATATGATATCATATTAATATGATTCTTGTATAATTTAATAACAATTATTTCACCATTATATAGGAGGTTAACCTACCCCAACAAAGGAAAAGTACAAGGTAAGGGTTATTTCACAATCTCTTCATTATCCGAGGTTGTTTATATGTAATAATCTACTGGGATCTCTTTATCATCCACATCCATGCTTTCTTAAAAATGTATTTCGAAACTTTATTTATTATTTACAAGAATATGGGTTAAAGTCATTTATACCCTTGGTTGACTTGTTATAAGAGGTTTATAAAGGAATCTTTCCGTCGTTTTCAAAACAAGGTCCTTTTTAACCTTTTCGACAGAATTAAGGTAAGAATTTTTTTTTAACTTATACGGCGGGTGCGGCTATTTTCCGCCGTTATAAAATCTTCAAAGCTTCCCTTACAAGCTTATAAGAATATTTTCAAAGAAAATGTTTTATTTTATATGGATCTTAAATGATTTCAAAATAAAAGGAGATATTTCTTTAAAAAGAATATTGATTTCATCTATGTCAACATCTTTTGATGGATTTTAAGATTATTTGAAGTTGATTTATTATGATACAAAACTTCTATATTGTATTGAAGGTTTTGTGATATGTTTGACTGTGGATGTGCTATTTTTATACCATTCATAGTATATGGTGAAGTTATTGACATTTCGTATGCTAGTTTTAATATGAATGTTTATGTTATGTTTAAACCTTTTCATATGGGAATGCATTGGACTTAGTAAGTGACGGGTGGAGCCCGCTATAGCTCCTCGATGCATCGGTAGGTCTCATGAGACAAACTAGTGTCTTGGCACAAGGCCTTGACAAAATCTTATTTGTAGTCTTGGCACGAGGCCTTGGCTATGTGGTTATGATAGTCTGGCATTATGCATTCCAACATTATGAAAGTGGTTATTGATTTTTTCATTTGATTATTCGATTAGTAGAATATCCATGTGAATCAGTAATTGGCATTATTTCATTTTTACTTTTGCCATACTATGTTGATGTTCAATTTTAAAAGGCTTTTGTTTTAGTAATGCATTGCCTTAAATTTTTATTCTTATTTATGAAAGTTTCCACTATATTGTTATCCTTACTGGGCATTTGAGCTCACCCCTTTTCTATGTTTTATTTTTCCCAGGATGTGATGAAGTAAGTTATGAATGACTTTCAGGGATTTTATGAGGGGTCAATAGTGTGGATTGTGGAAACATTATGTTGTTGTATTAGTTTTTCATTTTATGATGTAATGTAAAACTTATGAATATATCTAGTGTTTTCAAGGCTACTAAACCAATCGGTCTTTCGAGATTTGATCTTTCTTGTGATCATGCCAATGTTATGTAATAATGCACCGACTCTGGGTAACTAGGGTCGGGGCGTTACAGTTGGTATTAGAGGAAGTTTAGTACAAACCTTGGAAGCTAGATTTAGATAAACTCTGATTAGAGAACATAGACCTAAGATGAACTTTGAGGATTAGTATAGAAGAACTTCCTAGAATTTTGGAATTGTAGAGATTTTGTGAGTTTTCCGAGCAATACATCCCTGTCTGGATACGAGCAGGTAGAGGCGGCTCTGGCACAGATGTATCTAGGGGTAAAACCCGAAAACACCGCTTTGAGCTAGACTCGAACGGGAACTGGTACACGACAACAGGCCTTGCTGCACTCTTGGTTACGACACTCCCGGGGGATATGCTTAGGATAACTCTCATTTTCTTTACAAATCATTTTGAAGGGATTATGAGTATATACTTCCTCAAAGAAAACATTCTTATGATTATGGATTATATCCATAAATAGTTCAACTTATGTTAAGTGTTTTATAAGTATGGGATTATGTAATTTGATTCATAAACTGATCTAGTTTATGCCATTGTTTAGAAATGGCGCCTAGTGGAAGAAATGGAAACCGTATCAATGCACGCACTCCATGTAGGGATTGCCCTCCTGCTCAAGATAATTATAGTGGGGCTGGTGATGGAACTGGTGCTGATCAGCTAATCACCATACTGGGACAACTTACTCAGGTTATGAATAATAACCTTACCCGTATGGAGCACCCTGATCCGCAGCGTGGAGGATCAATGTTAGATCGATTCATGAGGAAACAACCACCAACATTCAATGGGAATAAAAATCCCTTAGTAGCTGAGCAATGGATATTTTCCCTAGAGAAAATATTTCAGGCTTTGGGGAGCAGTGAAAGGGAAAAAGTTATCATGGCAGTTTACCGCCTCACTGGAGATGCTGATCAATGGTGGTCATTGATTCAGAACATGAAGGAAGATGATGAAGTATCAAATATGGAATGGAGGGAGTTCAAAGATCTGTTTTTAGAAAAATACTTCCCTCGCGACCATCGAGCAGATATGGAAAGGCAATTTCTGAGTCTGAGACAGAAGGAGGATGAGAATGTCACAAAGTATGAGGCTAACTTTACAAGGTTAGCGAGGTATGCTGGAGATTATATTCGCAACCCAAGAAGTAAGATTGATCATTTCTTTGATGGGTTAAAACCATTTCTCCGTCGAGCATTAGTATCACAATCCTTGTCATCATACGAAGACATTGTCTCATGTGCTATCAAGACCGAAAAGGAATTCTCTAAGTCTTATGACTTTAAAGCAAAGCAAGAGAAGAAGAGACCTGCTGATCAATCTGGGAATGCAAATAAGGGGAAGAAGGGAAAGGTTGAATATCCATCATGTGGTAAATGTGGGAAGAAACACCCCGGTACTTGCTTGAAGGGAATGGGAGTCTGTTACAAGTGTGGTGAAAAAGGCCACCAAGCTCATGATTGCAAGGGGAAGAAGGAAGCTACCAACGTTCAGTGCTATAATTGCAGGGAGATGGGGCATTATGCAAATTCATGTCCTAAGCGTCAGGAGAACTTACCTGAGAAAAGGCCAAGGGATCAAGGCCAGGCTTATGCTATCACTACTGCTGAGGTAGAAGCTCCGAAAGACGTGGTGGCAGGTAATTTAATGGTTTCCTCAAGTTTAGCAAATGCATTATTTGATTCTAGATCATCGCATTGTTTCATATCTTCCCAGTTTTCTAAGAAAATTAGATATTTCCAATTTGATTTAATAAGGGAGTTGTCAGTTAAAACTCCTAAGGGAAGTATCATTGCAACAAAGTTTTGTGAATCAGTCCCCATTAGAGCACATAAATTTTCTTTATCTGCTGATCTCATCGTCATACCTATGATTGAGTTTGATATAATCCTCGGTATGGACTGGCTTTCGGACTATTATCCGAAGATTTTTTGTAAGAAGAAAGAGGTTACGATTCTTGATGATAATGATAAGGAACACCTTATTTTTAGAGCAGAATCGTCACCACCTAATTCTTATTTAGATCCACCCTCAATAGCTCAACTAAATTCAATTATTGGGGAGGAAGAGAATGAAATAACTGCGGGTGAGGAAAGGAATGTTCAAATAGAGGATGTACCTGTTGTGAAAGAATTTGTAGATGTATTTCCAGAAGATTTACCTGGACATCCTCCAGAACGAGAAGTTGAGTTTTCTATTGATTTGATTCCTGGATCAAGGCCTATATCGAAGACCCCTTATAGAATGGCCACTGTAGAGTTAGTCGAACTAAAGAAACAACTAGAGGAATTGAGTAATAAGGGATTTATTCGCCCTAGTGTTTCTCCATGGGGAGCCCCTGTTCTTTTTGTTAAAAAGAAAGATGGATCTATGAGGTTATGTATCGACTATAGGGAGATCAATGCTATAACGATAAAGAACAAGTATCCCCTACCTTGTATTGATGATTTATTTGACCAACTTCATGGAGCTCAATACTTTTCAAAGATTGACCTTCGATCTGGATACCATCAGTTGTGTGTAAAGAAGGAAGACATTCCGAAAACAGCATTTCGAACCAGGTACGGGCATTATGAGTTTACTGTAATGCCGTCTGGATTGACTAATGCACCCTCTGTATTCATCGATCTAATGAATAGAGTTTTCAAGGAGTATCTCGATGAATTTGTGGTGGTATTTATTGATGATATCTTAGTATACTCCAAAACCTATGAAGACCATGAAAATCACTTGCGCATTATCTTGAAGACTCTGAGGTGGCATGAATTATATGGGAAGTTTAGCAAGTGTGAATTATGGCTTCAGGAGATTTCTTTTCTTGGACATATTGTCTCTAAAGATGGAATCTATGTTGATCCTTCTAAGACCAAGGCAATCCAAGAATGGCCAGCACCTACGAGTATAACTGAGGTACGTAGTTTTATTGGTTTCGCAGGTTATTATCGACGTTTCGTCCAGAATTTTTCCCGATTGGCTAACCCATTAACGAAGCTCACACGTAAAGGGGTTAAATTTGTTTGGACAAAAGAGTGTGAAGAATGTTTCGAAGAACTGAAGAGGAGATTATTCAATGCTCCTATATTGACTCTACCATCGGGGAATGATGGGTTCGTTATTTATAGTGATGCATCGAAGAAAGGACTTGGTTGTGTCCTTATGCAGAATGATGGAGTTATTGCCTATGCATCACGACAGTTGAAAATTCATGAACAAAACTATCCTACTCATGATCTCGAGTTAGCAGCAGTGATCTTTGCTTTGAAGATATGGAGGCACTACCTCTATGGTGAAAAATGTGAGATTTATACTGATCACAAGAGTTTGAAGTATATTTTCTCACAAAAAGAACTCAACATGAGGCAAATGAGATGGCTTGAATTACTCAAGGATTATGATTGTATGATACACTACCACCCAGGGAAGGCAAACAAGGTGGTAGATGCTTTGAGTAGAAAAGACCATGGAGTTTTGAACAATATGAGAATTGAAAGGGATCCAATTTTTATGGATCTAGTGAAGATGGACATGGGAATAACCAGGGAAGGTGAAACATCAATGCTTTTTCAAATGGTTGCCAAACCATCTTTACTAGAAAGGATTAAGAGTTCTCAGACCGATGATGAAGAATTCCAAAAGAAGATTAAAGCTGTGAATGATGGGAGATTGAGAGACTTTGTGTATGAAGATAGAATTTTGAAATTCGGGAAGAGACTTTGTGTTCCCAATATACCTGATCTAAAAAGGGAATTGCTGGATGATGCTCATAGTTCCAATTTCTCTATACACCCTGGGAGCACCAAAATTTAGAGAGATTTGAAGGAACATTTTTGGTGGGACAACATGAAGAGGGAGATTGCTGATTTTGTATCAAGATGTATGGTTTGTCAACAAGTGAAAGCTGGAAGGCAACAGCCTGGAAGAGTCATGCAACCTCTTCCCATACCGGAGTGGAAATGGGACAATGTTACGATGGACTTTGTCATGGGGCTACCAAAGACTCCTAGAAGGAATGATGCAATATGGGTTATTGTTGATCGTCTTACCAAGACAGCACATTTTCTTGCTATAAGAGAAGATCTACCCCTGGAACGTCTAGTAAGACTATATATTAATGAAGTTGTGAGACTTCATGGAGTACCCATATCGATTGTTTCTGATCGTGATCCCTGTTTTACTTCAAGATTCTGGAAAAGTCTTCAAAAATCCCTGGATACTGAACTTCATTTGAGCACTGCTTACCACCCTCAGACAGACGGACAATCAGAACGGACTATTCAAACCTTAGAAGACATGTTGAGATCTTGCTCACTTGACTTTCAGGGTATGTGGGATCAATATTTACCTCTGGTAGAATTTTCCTATAACAATAGCTTCCATTCGAGTATTCAGATGGCACCATATGAAGCGTTATACGGAAAGAGATGTCGTACACCAACCTGTTGGGATGACGTTGGTGAAAGAAAACTTGTAGGCCCAGAACTCGTGGAGGAAATGGTGGAAAAGGTGAAAGTAATCCAAAATCACATCAAAGCAGCTCAAAGTAGGCAGAAGAGCTATGCCGATAATCGAAGAAAGGATTTGGAATTTCAAGTCGGTGATCATGTTTTCCTGAAGGTATCTCCGTGGAAGGGAGTCATACGTTTTGGTAAGAAAGGTAAATTGAGTCCCAGGTACATCGGACCTTTCGAAATTCTAGAACGAATTGGGGTTGTAGCTTACCGATTGGCAATGCCGCCAAGTCTCTCCAAAGTTCACAATGTGTTCCATGTATCTTTATTGAGTAAATACATGCCTGATCCGACGCATGTACTCACCTATGAGGAATTAGAACTGGAACCCGATCTGTCTTATTGCGAAGAGCCCATCAATATTCTTGATACGAGAGAACAAGTGCTGAGAAACCGGACAACGCGTCTGGTAAAAGTTTTGTGGAGAAACCATAAGATTAAAGAGGCAACGTGGGAACCCGAGGAACTTATGATGAAGAACCACCCGAGTCTTTTTATGCAGTAATACCCTAGAAATTGCGAGGACGCAATTATTTGAAGGAGGGGAGAATGTAACACCCCAAGATTCTATGGTACGCTTCTCTTTGAATAATGTGATAGCGTGTGTTGTACGCAACACCGAGTTCTAACACACCATAACTAATCAATCTAGCCGTTATGAATAGTAACACCTACTTTTTGAAATTATATATATTTTATATTTGAAAATGTACTTCATTTTTGGATTCGGAATATCGAATTTAGCCTAAGGTGAAATTTTGGTACATTTCGGATAACTTTCATATTTTGATGAATAGTGAAAATTACTAAATTTTAATTAAAAATCACTTTTTTAATCAAAATAATTAATAGTGATAAATTATGAATTTGAGTGGTTTTAAAGTATATTTAGAATATATTTTTACCATTTAATATAATGTTGGTCATTGGACATAATTTTACAATTAAACCGAACATAAACAAGTGTCAATCTTTTGATAGTTATTATCTCTTAAAAACACGCTTTTTGTTTTGACAGTGGGAATTAATTTTAAATTATTTTCTGCCACTTCTGTGTTTTGAATATAGGAAAATGGATTCCATATTTGGAATCCGGATGTTTAAATTGTGTAAATGGGTAACTTTTATTTTTAGACATTTTGAATAATTACTGCGGTAAATATTTTATTTACCACGGTTAAGGGTAAATCCGGTAAATAAGGGTTAAAAAATAATATTATAATAAAACTAAATTACCCTAAAACGTGTCTTAACCCTATTGGTTGATACATGGTCGACCATGGGAATCTTTGGGTCTATTTTGGGACCCCATGGATCTACTTGTAAGTGATAATGACACTTTATTTTAATTTAGTTAAAATGAATACAAAAATGACACAAGCATATATCTTTTAGAAAAACAATTGTTACATAGGGTTATATATGTTGGATTTTAGATTATAAATATTCATTATAAATATAAAAAGATTTCCTACATAATTATATTTTATTTATAATTTTTAGACATCAAATAATTTAAATTATTAATGACAAAATAATGATGCAATGTTTACCTCATTAATAAATCATTTAAATAAATAAGATTATAATGATTAAAATATTATCTAAAACCTGTCCAATTCTTATTGTTTGATGTTATTTAGAATATGAGTCATCTTATCTTCGACCTCAATGATTTTTGGACCATTATAAACCGAATATAATTATATTATAATGTAATACTTTCACTCTTTCCTAAAGAGCCCCTCTTCTCCCTTATAAAAGGAGACCACTTATACTCATTCCTCACACCTCTCAAGCCACTTGGCTCATCCAAACTCTGCCCAAATAAGCTCCCCACATCCCTCTCCTCCTCCTTGAAGCTTCCCCTTAGGCAGAAATCATTTCAAGAAGTCCTTTGGTTCCAACCAAAGCGAGTTACCTAAATTAAAGGTAACGATTTCTCTTAAATTATTTTCATTTATTTTGCTTCTCAAACCCCAAAACTCTTTTTATTTACTTTCTTTTGTAACAACACCAGTATCCTCAATATACTAGGATGTTGTTATAATATGGATTCAAACTACACATACACACAACTCCATCTAATGGATGATGAACATAATGTTTCTGTGGATGGAAAACTAACGCCTCACGAAACGATGATTGTTCAAATACATCTTACTGCCTCTCATGGTGGCCATTATGATGGCACTGTAATTAAATATGATATTAATGATATATATTTTATATATAAGCTTCTGTAATTCCATTTTATTTCATACCATTATTCGTTTCATGTTGTATATACATACGATAATTTCATTTGAGGAAGTGCGGACTACCGCCCCCTTAAAATGATATGACTCGTTCATACCACACATGGAACGTATAAAGGATGGTGTTAATGAACTTAAGTAACATGTATAAAATATTATATTATACTGGAATAGTAATATACCTATTTATCATTGGTATTCGATTCTTTTAAAATAAAAATTAAATGGAAGTAGCGTTCGTGCGTACGTACGGACTACCGTCTCCACGAACGCGATAAGATTCATTTTCCATCGTATCCATTCAAGTATAATTATCATTTGATGATTTAAAAATGATGTTTAAGGACTTGATACCATTCTGGATTTTAATAATATACAACTTATCCTTTACAAACATGGCATATGTAACAAAACATATAAAAGAAAATGAGTAAGTTAACACCCGAAACGACGATAATTTTAAGATATTATTATCAAATCAATATTAAAAGATCATATATGATATCATATTAATATGATTCTTGTATAATTTAATAACAATTATTTCACCATTATACAGGAGGTTAACCTACCCCAACAAAGGAAAAGTACAAGGTAAGGGTTATTTCACAATCTCTTCATTATCCGAGGTTGTTTATATGTAATAATCTACTGGGATCTCTTTATCATCCACATCCATGCTTTCTTAAAAATGTATTTCAAAACTTTTTTTATTATTTACAATAATATGGGTTAAAGTCATTTATACCCTTGGTTGACTTGTTATAAGAGGTTTATAAAGGAATCTTTCTGTCGTTTTCAAAACAAGGTCCTTTTTAACCTTTTCGACAGAATTAAGGTAAGAATGTTTTTTTTAACTTATACGGCGGGTGCGGCTATTTTCCGCCGTTATAAAATCTTCAAAGCTTCCCTTACAAGCTTATAAGAATATTTTCAAAGAAAATGTTTTATTTTATATGGATCTTAAATGATTTCAAAATAAAAGGAGATATTTCTTTAAAAAGAATATTGATTTCATCTATGTCAACATCCTTTGATGGATTTTAAGATTATTTGAAGTTGATTTATTATGATACAAAACTTCTATATTGTATTGAAGGTTTTGTGATATGTTTGACTGTGGATGTGCTATTTTAATACCATTTATAGTTTATGGTGAAGTTATTGACATTTCGTATGCTAGTTTTAATACGAATGTTTATGTTATGTTTAAACCTTTTCATATGGGAATGCATTGGACTTAGTAAGTGATGGGTGGAGCCCGCTATAGCTCCTCGATGCATCGGTAGGTCTCATGAGACAAACTAGTGTCTTCGCACAAGGCCTTGACAAAATCTTATTTGTAGTCTTGGCACGAGGCCTTGGTTATGTGGTTATGATAGTCTGGCATTATGTATTCCAACATTATGAAAGTGGTTATTGATTTTTTCATGTGATTATTCGATTAGTAGAATATCCATGTGAATAAGTAAATGGCATTATTTCATTTTTACTTTTTCCATAATATGTTGATGTTCAAGTTTAAAAGGCTTTTGTTTTAGTAATGCATTGCCTTAAATGTTTATTCTTATTTATGAAATTTTCCGCTATATTGTTATCCTTACTGGGCATTTGAGCTCACCCATTTTCTATGTTTTATTTTTCCCAGGATGTGATGAAGTAAGTTATGAATGACTTGTAGGGATTTTATGAGGGGTCAATAGTGTGGATTGTGGAAACATTATGCTGTTGTATTAGTTTTTCATTTTATGATGTAATGTAAAACTTATGAATATATCTAGTGTTTTCAAGGCTACTAAACCAATCGGTCATTCGAGATTTGATCTTTCATGTGATCATGCCAATGTTATGTAATAATGCACCGACTCTGGGTAACTAGGGTCGGGGCGTTACAGCTAATGGTATAGTTTTTTAACATAGACAATATGAATGAAATTTCCCATTATAATTACCAAAAATTGGTTTAAATATTCACTTAATGTTTATTATTATTATTTTTTAAAAAATACATAATATTTATTGGAAATTTTTATATTTTATATAATTGATTTCAATGTAAAAAATCGGTATTTTACTTAAAAAATATTATAGTGATCTTTGAAAGGGATTTTTTATATACGATAACATTCATTTATGTGACTTATTTTTCAATGTAGATATGAACCAATGATAGAATCCATATTCTTTATTTTTATTTATTATAATTATACTTATTTAATTTGGATCCCATGACTACCATTTCGTTCTTGTTGGAAAGTTATGTCATGAGAAAACCCTTTTGAAAAACATTTATTTTTCAGAGGTTATTCTTCTACGAAATGATGAAATTATCATCAAACTTGTTTCATTTACATGATTTATGACATGATGAAAGGTTTATGGTAGTTTTTTACACATATTTATAATTTTCATTATGATATGGTTTGGCTCAGAATTATATATCACTATAATATATTGGGTAAAAATTGATATATCATGAGATAATAAGGATCGTAATGGGTATTGAACCATGTTTAGTAGGGAATTTACACTCTTTGATTGTCTTGGGAGTGAACCTTATATGAGGATAAGATGAAATTGGGTGTGATCCTGATCTACTATTAGCATCGTGGAACTAATTCTTGAAAAAATTAACATTTTTCAATGCTTATACATATTCGTTAAAGATTATGACTTATTCCAATGTTATACTCTCATTGACCATGTTCAAGGATTTACTTATGATTCATGACTTATGAAGTTCAAATATATGTTGAAGATTATATTCTATGATATACTTGGAGAGTTTTACAAATTTAAAGAACGTGTTATCATTCTCTTATGATCATGTTATACATACGTGATCATTGATATCTCCCTTGTATCCCTTATTGATCATGTAATATTAACCATTATTATATTTCCTCTCCCCATTGTATGAAGAAGAGTTTTAATAATGATATGTTTAACAAGAGTTATATTTATGAAGATATTGGAGGGATATTATGTTTATCTCTTACGAACAAGTAGTTTATGTATAAAATTTTATAAATACAATAAAACTATATACCTCTATCATAAATTTTAAATTAATTAATTTAATATTCATCTAATTTGATTTAATATCTACGTGTAAAAATTATGCGTCTCTATTTTTGGAATTTGAGTAGTTTCCATTTAATATTTTAAAATTATGATTAGATAACTCTGGTCAAAACATAGGGGATATGTCTAATTGTAAGATAACAACCAAAAGTTTTTATAAGGAAGAGATTGTGTTTATTTTTGAGAAATACATCCCTATTTTGATACTAACAATGGTTTTGGTTTTTTGATAGTTTCATCAATTGGTAATAACCATAAAAATGATTGGTATAGTATATCTCTTCCATCATTCTTGTGTATGATGATTTTTCCATAAATAAGAACATGGAATGTCACATTCATGGGATATACTTTAGTTAATTAAAATATCATTTATAGATAAATATATACGACTTCAAAATATAATGACCATTAATAACTTTGTTTAATCCTAATTTTTCATATATTGTAGTGAATTATTCATGATTTTGAAAAGATATGAATGTTTTTTAATGATGAATCATTGTGATTAATGACAGATAATAGTCATTTGAACCATTTTGGTTTTAGTGAGGGATAGAAGAATTAATGATGAAGTTGAGGTGGTGACAGGTACACAAAAATATTGAAACATCTTATTTAATGATAGAAAAAAATTCTTGTTTATCATGAAAATATAATAATACTATTAATTCATATCCTCAATGATTTTATTTAGAGTTAGAAATTAAAACTCATAATTGTATGATTATCGTAACTCAAGTATGTGATTAATATATGATTGATGTTTGTGGAAATTTTCTTTCTTCAAATCATTTTCCTCTCATTAAAGTAAAATATGATGTTCTTTTTTTTATTCTATTGTATTTATTTACATAAATCCCATATAGATATCCAAGGAAGGGAATTCTCATTATATATTCAAAACCAATATATGATTTAAAATAACTTAGAAGATAAATTTGAATTATTAATAGAAATTACATCAATTTTATGAGTATTAATTTATTTTAAATAGTAGTGTTTAACTAATATGGATGGGGATAAACTCAAAAAAATCTATTTTACGGTATTTTTTAGATATATTTTTGGAATAATTTCCCACTATTTTTATGAACTGTGATTTTGAGCATTCAAAAGTAATTAACCCTACTGCTACACCTATTTCAAAAACTCATTATACAATATCCTTAATTGAGTTACAATAATTAAGGAATAAAATATTGTGGTATATTGATAATGGGTTTATTTGGCCATGGGTGTCACCATGGGTAGCACCTGTTCTTTTTCTCAAGATGAAATATGGGTCAATGAAACCTTGTTCTCATTATCAGAAGCCAAACAGGATAATAAATAATAATAAATATCCCAAACCCTAGATTGATTATTATTTGATAAATATTTTTATAAGATTTATATTTGATCTAGATACTATTAGTTGAGGTACCAAATTGAATACACACCGATGACATAATTCCGTATGAAGTTTGGAACCTATGAATTTATAGTGACTACATTTGGTTTTGCTGATTTTTCTACTATCATCATGGATTTAACGAAAAATTTCATTAGTTATTATCTTGATTATATTTATATATTGTTTAAAGAATATATTCTTATATATTCATATTGTAAGGAAGTGAATAAATATCATTTAAGTATTGAACTTAAGACCCTATGGAAATAGAATATATATATATAATTTAACAAATATGATTTTTTTCTATAAAAGTATCTTTATTTCATCATTTAATTTCTAGATAGGGTATATATAATGATCCATAAATGTCGTATGTTTTCTAACATTCTACCAAAACACCTATGGCTACTAATATACATTGTATTATAAGATTATATGGATATTATTGGTTCATTGTGAATATTTTTTCACGGCTGTCTAATATATTCACTAAGTGAACTTGTAAGGGATCCATGTTTCATTATATAGATGAACATGGAGAATTTTCAGGGAACATAATGGAATTTTATACATCACACATATAAATACACTACACTCTAGTGGAAAAGGTTTTATGATATATAGTTATGCATTTAAAAGGGATTCAAACTAATATGTTGATTGCTTCTACCTAACACAAATTTGACGTTTATGAGAAATACAAACCAACTACTAATTCAGAGTTATCTATTGTAAATCTTTCACCAATGATATGGAAATAAAATATTTATGGATAAATGTAATATATGTATATATATATATATATTGAATAAAAAATTTAAAAATATATATTCACTCAAAAATAGATGAATATATATCATATACGATTACTGGAGTGGATTAATGATTATGACTGATTAATACATTACCATATTGTGAAAAATAACCTTTTGGGAGACACTTTAAGTCAAAGAATCAAGTTTTATTACCTATAAATACAAAATCAAAAAATAAAATATTTATCTATTACAAAAGGATGGATCTTGAAATCTTGAAGGAATGGTAGAAATTGTTTCTTGATCAAATAAGTGTTCAACCATATATCAAAGTAATATTAAATAGTCATAGGATAAGGACATAGTGCTAAAAAACCGTTTGAGAATTTTATTATGTTAAAACATTATTTTTACAGAATGATAAGGTTTAGGATTAGGGTATGTGTCCCATCTATACCATATATGAAGAAGGATGTGTTGGATGAATCTCATAGTTCAACATTTTCTATTCATCCTAAAATTCCATTAATAAATTATGATCTTAAAGATTTTTTATGCCATGAAAACATAAATAGAGATATATTAATGTATATATCACAGTTCTTGGTATGTTATAATATTAAGGCTACAAGATAAATGTATAAGGATATGTTATATCCATTTCCATTAATAGAAACAAAATGGGAAACATCACAATGGAATTTTTCATTGGAATCCAAAAAATGCTAAAATTTCATAATGTTATTTGGGTTGAAATTTATAGCATTTGAAATAAGAAAATTTCATTATTATGATTTGAGATCATTTATCTCTTAATCTCCATAAGATGATAAAAGTTCAGAAAGTGTTAAAATTATTTATAGGACCACATTTTATTATATCGGGTCGGGATCTGAGGTTTACCTTTAATTTCTTGTGAAGTCTTCAAAAACATATGAATTAAGAGTTTTGATTCAAAATTTACTACCATCCTCATACATATATTTAATATAAGATAACCATTTAAACCCTTGATTTTATTACTGGGTATTTTCAATAGATTCCGATGGTGGTTATGATTAACACATTTCTCTTGTTGAGTTTTCATACAAAAATAACTCAGACTTATTAATTTGTACAGATTTTAAGGAATAAATCTACAAAAAATAGTGTAGAACTCAAAAGATCCAACATGAAATTATATATACAAAGATATTAGTACATAGTATAATTTATTTAATGGAAGAGAAATCCAAGTCCAATTTGTAGCGCATCAAGATATCTTGAATCTGAATTGAATGTTATGCTAAAAATCATTAGTGAAATATTTAATTTGATGTCAGTGAGAAGGTATTATTATGAATATGTATATGGAAAAATGTTATGAGATTCAAAAATGAGGGAAATTTTGATCCCTTGTTATACTGGATGCATCAAGATTATTGATCAGGTATAGATAATTTCTTATCTCTTGGTTCCTCCACTGAACCTATCCCAGGTTCATTATTTGTTCCACGTACATCCCCCGAGGAAGTACATACCTCATCCATCACATGTACTCAAGTCATAAGTTATACAACTATATCATGATATTTTATATGAATAAAAATACATGAAAATTTAATATCATAGAGATATTGTTATACTGAAAAGACCATTCATCTGGTTAATTTTCTCTAGAGGAATTAAAATTTTGATGAAGTTACATGGAAAAATCTGGATGGTATGAAATAGAGATATTACCATTTTTTGATTTAAATGATGTAATTTCAGTGGAGTAAATAATATTAATGGTTTAATTGTGTATAATCCCACAAGTATAAGATATATTTATCTTTAAATAAATTTAGTAATTTATTATATCTTATGATACCCACAAACCTGTGTCAAAATTAACCATAATATAGTATGCCATTATAACCAAGATGTGACATTTGTGGACTGAAAAGGTCTAACCATATTAGACAAATATTGTATAATATTTTTAATAATAAAAATAAATTGATAAATAACTTCTCAATATATAGTAAAGTCGTTATTTCTTTAAAAATATGTTTTCCCATTAAAATGGATTTTATTCCTTTATATGAGAAAATTAAAAAAAAAATCATCCAATTTTATAAACATTATTTGAAAAAATATGTTATTTTTTAAATAATAATTTCATAATTATCATGGAGTTATTTTTGAATAATTTTATGAGAAAATTGATTTTTCAAATGAATAGTGAAAATTATAACTTTTTATTCAAAATTGTCATTTCTTTTAAAGATTTTACAAAGTTAATTTTTTTAAAAATTGTTTTTATAAGTGATATTATTTCATTTATATTAATAATATAAACTCAATTCCCATAAAATTTATTTTATATTGGATTTTCGTTATAAAATATATTTATATTAAAGAATACATTTTTTCGGCAAAACTATTTTTCATCACATTTTTAAGGTTTCATTTGAAAATAAATTCTACAAATTATATGAACTAAATTTATTAAAATTGAATAAATATATTTAATCAACATAATTAAATTAATTTAATTATTTCCACTTAATACTTTTCATCATGAATAGTGGAAATAGAAAAATTTGTGTTACAATGTTAAAGGTTAAAACATGTTTACTGAGGAGTAAACCAAGAGATGTGGATTTTTTTCTTATTAATCATGTCTACATACTATGTATTGAAAATATTTAAACTTCATGATATCCCAAATTCTGACTTCTATCCATAACTAATCATTTTTATTTATTGCGTTATTATTATATTTTAATATTCTCATAATTTCCAAGTGTGTCCTCACCCCCACTTATAAATAGAAAAAACTATTTTATATTATTTACACAACTTCCTACCATATAGTTAGACAAAACCCAGAAAAAGTTATACTATAAAATTTCCTTGACATTAATTATAATTTTTTGGATTCACAAAAATATCATTCAAAGAGTACTTAATAAGGGATTTAAGGGAGGTCTACTGAAGAAGAGGTAAGTGCCATACTTGACATCGTTCACTTTATTTCAACTTCAACCTCCTCTAAATATAATATAAACATAATAAAATAACAATTAAAGGAAAAAATATATAAGTTTTCTTATTATCATATAAAAAATTTTATTCACCCAATTTTTTATTAAATGGGAAGTGAAATTATCACTCATACCTACATGTGGATTACAACCTCCAATTAGTGATACATTCATTTTCCATCCCTATATTTCATGGATAGTTATAATGATGGTTAATATGATTATATATGATATTTATGATATAATTATAGTTTTTTAATTATAATATCAAATCTTACTTCCTACCTTCACGTCAATGTGAAAATGATAATGTCACTCATGGGTATGTGTAGACGACCACCTCCATGAAGTGATGTGATTTGTTTTTCAATTACTCTTCACATAGATGGTAATAATGAATTATTTTATGAATAAATATGATATATATGAAATTATAATGATTATATAATTGTTAATATTTGTATACTTTTCATTAATTACATCCATCAAAATGTGAAAACAACATTCATGCTTACGTATGGTCTACCGTCTCCAAGAAATGTGTAATTCATTTTATAATATATACCATTTAGAACTGGATATAAATATATATATATAATGAATATATATTATATTTATATCATGGTTAATTATATAGATACGATGGAACCATTACAAAATTAAATGAGTAGAACTACCGACCTAAAATTCTCATGAAAAATAGAAAAATAACACCTATAAATGATGATTTTAATATGGAATAATTAATAAATAATTGTTAAAATTTCATAAGTGAATCATATATGTAATAATATTTATTTAAACAAATAATTTATATAAATTTAATAAATTTAAATTTATTATACTATGTTTTAGAGTGCTATCAATGAATGTGGAACCTGAGGTAAGGGATTTATTTTACAATCACATCGTTTATAATGACTGTTTATCATTAAGTTAATGATAAATTCTTTTTGGATATATCACACTATAAAATAAAATAATATTTTTATAGTCTATATATATTTAGAGATCACATGTGATCTCTTCATTTTTATCCCTTTAATAACTCATTATATATAAAAATATATTCAAGGAATATCGTTATTATATTTCACTTCAGTTAGAAATCCATTTTCTTCATAATCCATGTTTCCATAAATAATAAATATTGTTTTTATATTAGAGTGTGAGTTTTTAATTTCATTTTCATCCATATTTTACTTTATATAAAACATTTTAAATGGGAATATTTTCCTCATTTTCAAAAAATATGGTACTTTAGGCTTTCTATAGAAAATAAGAAATTAATTTTTAACATACAGAGCATGAATGGAATTTCTCACTGCTATAATGGATCAACGAATTGAATTTTTATTTACATGTTTCTAAGGTTATTTTCAAAGATACATTTTTCCTTAATATTTGGGATTTTTTATATTTTTTTAGTCATATCAATGTGAAAAGGGTATTTTCCTCAACAAATGATATCGTGGTCTTTTAATGAAATTTGTAATCAATGGTGACATCCTTAGATGTTACCTAAACTTTACTGAGGTTATGATGTAATTATACTATCCAAATTAATTATTTATATGGCTTGTGATGATGATGGTTTAATTGTGATTCTCTGAAAACCAAGTCTTTCCAACGAGGTAATTATGTTATACTAAAACCATTATGAAACACATTTTTTCCATAGGATATGATATGATAAAATGATGAAATGTTTATGATGCCCTTTTACATTCAATAAATTATGATAGTATAAGTGTTTTTTGATATTTAAGAAAAAATATAAAGGATTTTAATTTTGTGATGGGTGGTCCCATAATAATGTTTCTCTCTAATTAATTCAGTGAAGAAAGATATATCATGAGATAATTAAGACTAGAATGTAGAGTGATCCCTGTTTAATAAGGGATGATTTCCATTATGATAGTCTTTTGAGTGAACCCTAACTGTGGATAATTTAGATTGTCGAGTGAACACAATAGAATATGATAGAATATATGTGATCTTGAACTAATGAATTGATTCTATTTACTTTTATGTTCGATAATATCTTATATCTAAATCCAATGTTATGTGTCATAGAACATGTTAATTATTTCCTTTTTGAATCATTTCATATTAATTTCTATGTTTTGTTTGATAACTCATGATTAGGATCACTGATATATTGGGTATGGATTTCTAATGTTTTGTTTATGTTATCATACCGCAATGATAATGTTATGATTAACTAATAATTAATATATCCTTTGTTTACCCTTACTGAGAATATGAACTCAACCATTATATTGATTCTATTCCACATGTTATATAGAATGGTTTTATGTATGGAATTTCTTATGATGAGTTCAGGTTATAAAAAACATAGTTGGACCTGATATAGATCTATTATGAACAATTTCTCAATATATCCATGATTATAATGACAATAAACCTATACAATAATATTTTGTATTATGATGATATGTATTTAATATTAATCCAATAATTTATTATATGTATATTTGAAAATAATATGTTGATAAACATTTTATCCTTTGTTTCTCCTCATGTTTCATAGGACACGTATTCTCGGAGACAATCTTATCATGTGGCATTAGAAAAATTCTCCTCGTTGATTGTTCCATACTGAATCTATTCAACAGCTTTTCAATATATTTACTATAATTTATTCTAGGTATAAAATGAAATATATTAAAATATATCTTAATACAATAAATATAGTTTGTTTTAGTTAATTTAATCATGGAGAATTAAGTGTTCTTCTTTGTCTTATCAGACTGTATGATAGATATCTTGTTTCCAATTAGTAATATGTATTATATTTATATTATTAGGATAATTTATGAACTCTTAATAAAAAACATGTTGAAAAAATTGTCACGTTCATTATTTTTGTAAAAAACCTCTTATAGCTTTTCAATGAAAAATTTATATGGAAAATACTAAAATTAATATCTAAATTTATCTTTATAACCTTACAAACCTTTCTGGGATCCTTTGGAGTCAGAAATAATTCTAATTCTGCATATATATGTAGCATATATAATGTTATTATTAACGAGGATGATTTTGAAATCCCTTTGAAACCCCTATAATCATGGTAAAGTGGTAATAAAAGATACATTTTGATACATTTCAGCATAGACACTAGTTAATTTTCTTTTATTAATCAATGATTTGATGTTATTTAAACCCTTTTGTGACAAACTTATATTTATAGGTACTGAATATAATTTCACCTACTAGTTTATTATTGAATAACCATTTAAATCAAATAATATTTACATCAACTGAGGATATACTAAAATTTATATTTGTTTTTAAGAGATGGAATTCATCTCAGAATTCACAGATTCATTCAATATAGATTTTTCAAGTCATTGATTACTTCATTATAGGAAACGATTTTATCATTATCCGTTAAAAATGATCCACTATCCTCAATGACTTTAAAAACATATATATATATATTTCTATAAAATATATTGTGATCCAATTAAGTACATGGGGCTTTATAAATTCATCTTTCATGAGGCATTGGTGAATCTATTCTGTTGAAAATTCTTATATATATTGAAACTTGACTTCATTTCTTGTGTATATTGTTTATCTTCCTACCAATAATATTCTCAAATTCATTTTATTATTTCCAACAATTTCATAAGAGAACCTAAATTATAATTTACTAACTAAACATATCCATATCAAAATGATTCAATTTTAAAACATATTAATTATGATAATTTATCCCATTCTTTAACTACAAAAGTTATACAAAAATATTTATAAAATAATTCATTTAGTAATGTGGCCCTTTTATACTTTCTATAAAATGGATCTTGGGTCATTTTACCATCTAAACATGCATGATAAATACCACATCATTTTAACAGACAAAAAATTTATTTAGCGAATTTCCCTTCATGTAATTAGAAATCACATAGATAAACCAAAAAAAATTATTCTCGTAAATGAAGAATGATACATTAATGAGAAAAAAACCATCAAAAACTAAAAATATTAAAATAGGGAAATAAATAGAAACTAAGAGAGTAATAATGGGCTAATTTGGATTAGTTGATTATCCATAATAACTACTATAACATCTCAGATTTAAGTAAGTGATTTTACTAATGTTTTCATGACTTATTATATTCCCCCTTTACTTATTTTATATGAAATGTGCATAATTTGTGTGAAATATTAATGTTTTAATATTAAGTATAATATTTGAGCATTTTTAGAAGTAGTCCAATTGAGTCAGTTTAATGTTTTAATTATAACTGTCACTATACTGATCCAAATTGTGTGGTTCTTGTTTTCTTGGATTCTACATTCAATATACAACATTTCATTAGAAGGAACCATGAGCCAATTCTGCCATTTTAAGAGTCATATGGTCCTCACAAACAAGACCAAAGAATCTGTGAACAAACTGGACCATCCTTGAAGATTGATTTACTGGGTTCAATCCAGAAGTCCAAAAACCTTAACTCTCCACCATAATTCGGGGGACACTACATTTCATCTTGGATAAAAATTTCACGGCCCAAATCCAAGTACAATGGGCCCAAATAAATCATTGGATTCTAGCCCACCATTCTGGCCGAGAATTAAAATCAGTACAGTATGAATGACATATATCCTGATGTAAGCATCCAATATATCTGAGATTTTTCAGTGTGAAAGAGGGGATATAGGCGGCTTCCTTTGTTGAAAAAAAAATTCGGATTTGAAGGAATCTTCATATTCAAAAACCCTTTCACATTATGGACATCAAAAAGACTGGATTGAAATGGACAGTTAAACTTTGTTTAATCAGCCGGCCATAACTTTGGATACTTAGATCTAAATGACTCCATATTTTGAGAGTAGTCGGCCAACATTATTTTCTACAACCTTTAAGAAGGATATATTTGAATATTCAGCTGTCTGAATAGCTCAATTGGCGATGCAAGTGGAGGGACAGATTGGGAAAGCAAACAGTCCACTCCTTGGGCTATAAATACTCTCCCCTTCTCTCCTTGAGAGGGGTTGGAATTTCAGAAGAGAGGATATCATATTGGCATGACCAAAGCCTTGCCAAAGGCTTGGGAGGACCTTCCATACTCAAGGTTTTACTTGAGAGACCTTTCCTCCTCTCTTTGTTTTCACTTACTTTTGTGTTCTTCATTTTTGTAATCTTGTAATTCTCTTTCTTTGTAATTCTGTTTTAATGCAAGTTACTTCTTCAATATCACTTATTCTCATACACCTTCTGTAGTTTAACATTTATGTTTTTAAAATAGTTTAAATTCAGTTCAATCCTCTTCCCTTCTTTTGCTTCCTCATTTATTCGAAAATCTGTTTTTAATTATCATCATTGTTCGTGTGTGTGTGTCAACGTACCACTCTTTTCTAATCCCTTTCTTTTTCTTCTATTCTTAATTTATCATCCTAATTATTTTAACCATAATATTAAACATCAAAATGGCTGAGTAAATCTCTCATTGGGGTGAGTTATAATTCGGTGATGTTAAGTGATTGAGAGTTTTTCTCGATGAGTATTCTTTAAATTAATATTGTGTATGTTAAACTTAATATGTCATGGATTAATGATATATTTTGTTTTACGATTGGTTTCCATGGATTATTGGAACCAAAAATACACTACCATAAATAAGTTTTGATTGAGATTAGAACCCTGAGTTAAGTTAAGGCTTGGATTAAAGCCTTCACACTTAGGAATTCCAATCAAAGTCAACTTATGACATGGGTGTTAATTTAATGCAATACAAAGTAAGGCTCATGGATATCACATGCTTAACTCCCCAATGATGAACTCACCCCAATCTTTATCAATTTGGTAAATCAAACATCATACATAAATCATTTCAATTAAGCTCTGCAAACAAACCCCCCTAATCAAAATACAATCAACTAAAAACAAACAACTACTACAAAGTATCATCGTCGAGGATTCGACCCGAGTGCTGCTATACACATTAGCAGAGCACCGGAACTTTGACCGGTCGATAGGCGACAATCGTCCGTGAATTTAAAATGGCGCTGTTGCCGGGGATGGTGCTTTATGTAGTCATTAGTTTCTGGTTATTGTAAAAAAAACAAAAAAAACAAAAATTTAAAAAAAAATTGAAAAAAACACAAAGAAAAACTCGTCTTCCTCTTAAAAATCATAAACTGAAAAAATACAAAGAAAATTCCATCTTCCTCTTTCTTCCAAAATCTCTTTGAATGCCCCGTAGCCTTCCAAAAAATCCCTCGGATTTTTTTGACCCTGAAATTGATAGAACTCTTCGTCAACTTAGGAGGACCATTAGGGATAACCAAATCACCCAAGAACCAATCATTTCACTACCAATTGAAATTGAAATGGCCAATCCTAGGGAACAAACCATAAATGAACTCGCTGCCCCAGATATGAATTACCAAACTCTTGGTATTCAATATCCAAACATAGAGGCTGACTTCGAACTCAAGTCGGGTTTGATTCATCTTCTTCCTCATTTCCATGGTCTAGCTGGTGAGGATCCTCATCTTCACCTCAAAGAGTTCCAAGTGGTCTGCTCAACCATGAAACCTCAAGGGGTTTCTGAAGAACAAATCAAGCTTAGAGCTTTCCCCTTTTCCCTAGCAGATTCTGCCAAGTCGTGGCTCTACTACCCCCCACCTGGTTCCATAAACTCATGGGTTGACATGAAGAGACTTTTCCTTGAGAAGTTCTTTCCCGCTTCCCAAACAGCTTCTATCCGAAAGGAAATAAGCGGCATCCGTCAATTCCCTAATGAATCACTCCATGAGTATTGGGAGAGGTTCAAAAAGCTTGTGGCAACTTGTCCACACCATCAAATCCCTGGCCAACTCCTGATCCAATACTTCTATGTGGGGTTATTGGATATGGAGCGAACTCTCATTGATGCCGCAAGTGGCGGTGCTCTTGTTGACAAAACTCCTGCAGCTACACGAGAACTCATAAGCAACATGGCTGCAAACACGTAGAAATTCCATACTCAATCACATGCTCAAGTGAAACAAGCCCAATATAATCAATCCATAGAGCCCAACAAGATGACTGAGTTGATGAGTGAACTTACAGGTCTTGTGCGTCAACTAGCGGTGGCTACCAAAGCCCCAACCTCATCTTCTCCACAGTCACTATTCCCTGGACCTATCAAGAATTGTGGAATCTGAAACTCTCCATCTCATCCGACTGACACATGTCCACAACTTCAGGATGATCCATCTGATTTATCTAGTCCAATGGAGCTCAATGCGGCATATGCTCAGCGAAACTTCAACCCTCAACAATCAGGTCAGTTTGTTAGAAACTTCAACCAACCCCACTCTGAGCCCTTCTCTTCTACCTTTAACCCACCTCTGAGGTATGGTAATCCCATTTCTCATCCTCCTCAGTTCCCTCATCAAAATACAAACTAGTTCCAATGTGGTCAAAGTGGTGGTAACATCCATCAACCTTATCCTTTTGTTCCTCAACCCCAAAGGAACAATCCCCCTCCTGGATTCCACTATCCTAATGAGCCTTCCCAATTCCCCACCCAATACAATCACTTTCCCAAGAACCAAAATCAAGTCCAACCCAATTTGGGACAAGCCTCTTCTTCTAAACAACCATGGGAATGTGTTGTAGAGGATCTTGCTTCCTTCACCCGTTCTATCCTCAAGAACATTGAAACTCAAATAGGTCAACTTGCATCCCACATGAGCCAGCAACAACAATCAAATTCTTCCCAACTCCCAGCTCAACCATTACCCAACCCTAAGGGTAATTTAAGTGCAATTGCACTTAGATTGGGAAAGCAAATTTCTATGCCCCATGATGATTTATCTACCTCCCCTTTCGATGTTGATCTAGAAAATGAAAAGAACAAAAAGCTGGAAAAGGAACTTGAATCCACTCCTTCACCTCCTTCCATTCCTCTAAGGAACCCAATTCCTTTTCCTCAAGCCATCTCCAAGCCTAATAAGTCCTTTGAACCTGATCCTGAAATGCTTGACATGTTTAGACGTGTTGAAGTGAACATCCCCCTCTTAGATTCCATCAAACAAATCCCTAAGTATGTCATGTTTCTTAAGGAATTGTGCACCCATAAGAGGTAATTTAGGAACATTGAAAATGTTTCAACCCAACAGTCCATTACCATGAAGTGCAAAGATCCAGGGACCTTCACGGTTCCATGTCAAATAGGGAGTTCCAACTTTGATGATGCACTCATAGACCTTGGAGCCTCAATAAATGTCATGCCCAAATCCATTTTCTCCAACCTTGGTCTAGGTCCCTTGCACCCAATGGGTGTTGTCATTCAATTAGCCAATCAAAGCACTACGAGTACTGAGGGGATAATTGAGGATGTTCTTGTTCGGGTCAATGATCTTATCTTCCCAGCTGATTTCTATGTCCTTGACATGGAAGGTGAGACGACCTCTTCTCGATCTCCCCTAATTCTAGGAAGACCATTCCTCATGACTACGAGAACCAAGATTGATGTCCATTCAGGCATCTTATCCATGGAATTCGGTGACCAACTGGTCAAGTTCAACATTTTCCAAGCCATGCGATACCCATCTAAGGATCACTCTGCATTCTCAATCAATGCTTCTGAGGACACTTATAAGAGTCAATCCAACCCCAATCCACCATGTTCTTCATGTTCTAATGATAAAGGATCTTGTGAAATCTGCACCATGATTAACAAAGTCATAAATGGTGAAGTTGATGTGGACCTCTCATTCATAGACTCCATCAATCTAGAGGAACTTGAAAACTCTCTTGAATCCCACATCAACTCTGATCTCTACTGCTCCACCTTGGACAGTGTTGATGAAAATGATCTAAACCCATTTGGAATCCCTTCCCCTGCTCCTAACTTGTCTAGCTCTCAAATCAAGGCTGAAACTGATCTAAAACCACTTCCTTCACAACTCAAGTATGCATTCCTTTTCCATGATCCCTCCTACCCTGTCATTATCTCTGCTTCACTTTCTGAAACTGAGGAGTCCCAACTTGTTCAAGTGTTACAGGAAAACAAAAACGCCTTAGGTTGGACCCTAGAGGATATTCCAGGAATCAACCCTACCCTTTGCATGCATCACATCCATCTAGAGGAATCATGCAAACCAATTAGGCAACCTCAAAGAAGACTCAATCCACTCATACTTGAGGTAGTTAAGGAAGAGATTACCAAGCTTCTTCAAGCTGGTATTATCTACCCAATTTCTGATAGTGAATGGGTTAGTCCAATTCAAGTCGTTCCTAAGAAGGGAGGGATAACAGTTGTCACAAATGAACATGGACAAGTGGTCACAACTCGAGTTAAAAACAAATGGCGTGTGTGCATCGATTATCGCAAATTGAATGCGGAAACACGAAAAGATCACTACCCACTTCCTTTCCTTGACCAAATGCTTGAGAGATTGTCCGGAAAGTCACACTATTGATTTCTTGATGGTTACACCAGCTACTTCCAAATTCCAATCGCACCTCAAGACCAAGAAAAGACCACATTCACTTGCCCCTTTGGAACCTATGCCTATAGGCAAATGCCTTTTGGCCTTTGTAATGCTCCTGCAACATTCCAGTGGTGTATGATGAGTATCTTTTCTGAATTCATTGAGAATTTCTTGGAGGTCTTCATGGATGACTTTACCATTTATGATGAGTCATTTGAATCTTGCTTACATTCACTCTCTTTGGTCCTTCAAAAGTGTGTCAAGTGCCACCTTGTGCTGAATTTTGAAAAATGTCACTTCATGGTTTCAAATGGGATTGTTCTAGGGCACATAATTTCTCAAGAGGGTATCCAAGTTGATCCAGCCAAAATTGAGGTGATCCAATCACTTCCTGAACCCAAATCAGTTCGAGACATTCGGTCCTTCCTTGGTCATGCCGGTTTCTATCGGAGATTCATTCAGAACTTCAGCAAGATTTCCCTCACACTCACTCGTTTACTTCAAAATGATGTCACATTCAATTTTGATGAGGCTTTCAAGAGAGCCTTCATTGAACTCAAATCTACTCTCACATCTGCTCCAAAAATCCAACCCCCAGATTGGTCCTTACCATTTGAATTAATGTGTGATGCTTCTGATAGGGTCATTGGGGCTGTTCTTGGTCAAAGAAGAGAAAAAATTCCTCATGCCATCTTTTATGCCTCAAAAACATTGGATGAAACTCAATCACACTACACTGTGACTGAAAAAGAACTTTTAGCTATGGTTTTTGCCTTGAATAAATTCCAGCCCTATCTCTTAGGTGCCAAAATAATCATCTTCACGGACCACTCAGCATTAAAGTTCTTACTTAAGAATAGTGATTCCAAACCAAGGCTAATAAGATGGATTTTAATGCTCCAAGAGTTTGACCTTGTGATAAAAGATAAACCTGGAAAAGAAAATCTTGTGGCTGACCACCTGAGTAGAATTTCTAATTCTTCTCATTCTGAAATAATTGAACTTGAATTTCCAACTGAACACCTCTCATCTCTCACTCCAAAGTTACCATGGTATGCCCCAATTGTCAATTACATGGTTTCTGGTGTTTTCCATGATTATTTTTCAAAAGAACAAAAATAAAAGATGAAAAGTGATTCAAAGCATTATTTTTTGGAAGATAATAAACTTTGGAAAACTGGTGCTGACATGGTAATTAGGAGATGTGTTGATGAAACTGAACAATCCTCCATCTTGGAATTCTACCACTCAATGCTTGGAGGTGGCCACTTTGGACCACAAAGAACTTCTCAAAAGGTCCTAGATTCTGGATTCTTTTGGCCTTCACTATTCAAGGACTCACACGAGTTCTCTCAATCATGTCCCACTTGCCAAAAGTTTGGCACAATTTCCGAAAGAAACGAAATGCCTCAAAAACCATTAATCTTCTGTGAGCTTTTCGATGTTTGGGGCATCGATTTCATGGGAACTTTTCCCCTTACAATGGATTATCCTACATTATCCTTTCCGTTGACTATGTTTCTAGGTGGGTCAAGGCCAAACCCACCAGGAAAGATGATGCTCAAACTGTGAGTGAGTTCCTCAAAACCCATATCTTCCATCGATTCGGAACACCACGTGCTTTGATAAGTGACTTAGGAACTCATTTCTGTAACAGAACCATGAAGTCACTTTTTAAAAAGAATGGGGTTGTACATAAAACATACACTGCATATCACCCTCAAACAAATGGAATGGCTGAACTTTCTAACAGAGAAGTGAAAAGAGTGCTTGAAAGAATTGTTAAGCCCACAAGAAAAGACTGGCCTGATAGACTTGGTGAAGCACTTTGGGCCTATCGAACAGCCTATAAGACACCCATTGGGATGTCTCAATTTAAGCTAGTTTTTGGTAAAGCCTGTCATTTACCAGTTGAAATCCAACATAAGTCATTTTGGGCTGTCAAAACTTGTAATTTTGATTGTGAAAAATCTGGCGAAGAAAGATTGTTGCAGTTGACTGAAGTGGAGGAGCTTCGACTCGATTCGTATGAGAACTCCATTCTCTACAAAGAAAATTCAAAGTCACTCCATGATAAGCACATTCTTCTAAAGGTATTTCATGAAGGTGAAAAGGTAATGCTCTTCAATTCTCGATTTCGACTTCACCCAGGTAAGCTCAATTCTTGTTGGGATGGACCTTTTATTATTACTAATGTTTACCCATTTGGTGCGGTGCAAGTCCAAGACCCTTCTTTAAAAAGAACATTCACGGTTAACGGACATCGGTTATAGCATCACCAAGAGAGGTCTCACAATCCAGGAACCACGTCGACTTCCATCAAAACCCCATCCACTTCAATAGAACCACCACTGGATTGAGACCCGCCAAATCCAAACCAGGGGGATCCTCTTTCCCTTTAACTCTCTCTTTCCTCAAACTCTCTTCCCTCTCTTCTTCTCTCTATTTCTTCTTCTTCCTCTCTCCCTCTCATTTTTTACAACATTCTTCCACAACCTTTTTTCTATTTTCTCTTTTGTGTGGATGTGTCATTAAAAATTAAAAATTTAAAAATATGAAAATTAACAAAAAAAGGTGTCATAATTACTCATCATCCAATATTGAAATTCTGTCCAACCATTTTGGGGAGTCAAAAGGCTTGTTTTAAACTCAAATATATTGAATTTTTATCTCAAACTTGGGTAAACAATTTTGTGTCAATAACAAACATTTTGAATGAACAATTTTTGGTGGAAAATGATTCTCCCCTACCGTGTGGAATAACATTAGCCTTCATGCCATGGTCATCTATGGCCATCTTTTTCATTGTGTGTCTTCACCACTGATTGTGAGTCTTGAGTTTGTGGACCTTCGAGCTGAATTTCCATATTTTGTGTGCATTGATATGATAGAGGCATTTTCTAAGCCACATGAGAATCAGAATAGCCAAATAGCCTCCTGTTACCCTTAAATTGATCCTACTTTTGAAAGCCCCTTTGAGCCAATGAAAACCTTTCTTTTGATAGCCACATTACAAGCCTAATACCTTGTCCCACCCAACATCTTCATGGATTTTCATTGTACAATTTATTGAAATTTAAGTGTGGGGGGAATGGACTTAATTTTTGGGCGTACTTTCATTGATTTCCAATGTGTCATCATATGCTTGAGGGAAATCATCCATTCAAGTGTGGGGGAGAGGTTGTAATTCTGTGAGATTTGGGGTGTATATGTGTAATTTTCATTTGTACAAAAGTCATTGAATAGTGTTCAAAAAAATTATATTAAAAAAAATTGAAAAAAAGGAATGGGTTGTGTCTTGGGTGGGTCAAAAATCATTCATCATCAACCTTTGATCGTGTTATAACTACTAAAATTAGTTCCATGAGAAGATCAAACATGGGTTGGGAGATGACTGTGAGACTTGTTTCAAGCACAACTTTCGAAAAAAAGTGCAAAAAGAAAAAAAAATAACACTTGAATAATCTTGTATTGTGTCATTATTGGAAGTCTTCCATGTTGTACATATTCCATCATCTCACTCTATTCCATTTTCTATCTCCCTCACTTTTCATTCATCACACATTCATGCCCTTGTAAATATGTATTTCTATTTCCTTTCAAATCAAATTTCAAAAAAAAAATGTGCATTGATTTTTCCATGTTGGTGTTTTTAACCCCTCTTTTCCTTTGGACATTATATACCCACCGTCCCATAGCCACTGAAAAACCTCTTAAAAGACCTCTTGATTTTTGTACACATTAGATTTGGGAATGGAATCTGAGAGCTCTTACAAACTCATTATTTTCACTTTTTGTTGGTGAATGAGTGAAACTCCTAAAATACATTTTTATCATCTTGAGAGGAGTAAGTTTTGAGTGCCTACATTTTCCAATTAAAACCTTGAACATGAAAAAATGAATTGTTTCTGATGCATTATTGTGAACCAAATTTGTGATGGAATTCAATATGGATGAGTGAAATACTCTAAACCTCCCCTGATTGGAGAAAACAAAATTTTAATATTTGTTGGTGAGTGAAAATGATTTTGTCATGTTTTTTATATTTGTTTCACACGAGGACACGCGCAAATATATGTGTGGGGGAGTTGATGTTACTAATATTTTCATGACTTATTATATTCCCCCTTTACTTATTTTATATGAAATGTGCATAATTTGTGTGAAATATTAATGTTTTAATATTAAGTATAATATTTGAGCATTTTTAGAAGTATTCCAATTGAGTCAGTTTAATGTTTTAATTATACCTGTCACTATAGTTATCCAAATTGTGTGGTTCTTGTTTTTTAGGATTCTAAATTCAATATACAACATTTCATTAGAAGGAACCATGAGCCAATTCTTCCATTTGAAGGGTCATATGGTCCTCACAAACAAGACCAAAGAATCTGTGAACAAACTGGACCATCCTTGAATATTGATTTACTGGGTTCAATCCAGAAGTCCAAAAACCTTAACTCTCCACCATAATTCGTGGGAAACTACATTTCATCTTGGATAAAAATTTCAAGGCCCAAATCCAAGTACAAGGGGCCCAAATAAATCTTTGAAGTCCAGCCCACCATTCTGGCCGAGAATTAAAATCAGTATAGTATGAATGACATATCTCCTGCTGTAAGAATCCAATCTATCTTATATTTTTCAGTGTGAAATAGGAGATATAGGCGGCCGACTTTGTTGAATAAACAATTCGGATTGGATGGCATCTTCATATTCAAAAACCCTTTCACATTATGGACTTAAAAAAGACTGGATTGAAATGGACAGTTTAACTTTGTTTAATAAGACAGCCATAACTTTCGATCCGTAAGTCCAAATGACTCCATATATTGAGATTAGTCGGCCAACATTATTGTATACAACTTTGAAGAAGGATATATTTGAATATTCGGCTGTCTGAATAGCTCAATTGGCGATGCAAGTGGAGGGACAGATTGGGCAAGAAAACAGTCCACTCCTTGAGATATAAATACTCTCCCCTTCTCTCCTTGAGAGGGGTTGGCATTTCAGAAGAGAGGATATCATATTGGCACGACCAATGCCTTGACAAAGGCTTGGGATGACCTTCCATAATCAGGTTTTCACTTGAGAGACCTTTCCTCCTCTCTTTGTTTTCACTTACTTTTGTGTTCTTCATTTTTGTAATCTTGTAATTCTCTTTCTTTGTAATTCTGTTTTAATGCAAGTTACTTCTTCAATATATCTTATTCTCATCCACCATCTGTAGTTTAACATTTATGTTCTCAAAATAGTTTAAATTCAGTTCAATCCCCTTCCCTTATTTTTCTTCCTCATTCAATCGAAAATCCGTTTTTAATTATCATCATTGTTCGTGTGTGTGTGTCAACGTACCACTCTTTTCTAATCCCTTTCTTTTTCTTCTATTATTAATTTATCATCATAATTATTTTAACCAGAATATTAAAAATCAACATGGCTGAGTAAATCTCTCATTGGGGTGAGTTATAATTCAGTGATGTTAAGTGATTGAGAGTTTTGCTCGATGAGTATTCTTTAAATTAATATTGTGTATGTTAAACTTAATATGTCATGGATTAATGATATGTTTTGTTTAACGAGTGGTTTCCAAGGATTATTGGAACCATAAATACACTACCATAAATATGTTTTGATTGAGATTAGAACCCTAAGTTAAGTTAAGTCTTGGATTAAAGCCTTCACACTTAGGAATTCCAATCAACGTCAACTTATGACATGGGTGTTAATTTAATGCAATACAAAGTAAGGCTCAAGGATATCACATGCTTAACTCCCCAATGATGAACTCACCCCAATCTTTATCAATTTGGTAAATCAAACATAATCCATAAATCCTTTCAATTAAGTTCTGCAAACAAACCCCCCTAATCAAAATACAATCAACTAAAAACAAACAACTACTACAAAGTATCATCGCCGAGGATTCGACCCGAGTGCTGCTATACACATTAGCAGTGCACTGGAACTTTGACTGGTCGATAGGCGACAATCGGCCGTGCATTTCAGTAAGCTATAGACTATTTAATTTATTATCCAATTCCCTAAGGAGGATAAGGGAACATGAAAATGAGGTCTGTTACATGTTTCGAGCAAGAAATAAAAAATTTCCATGGTTTCATATGATTATGTAAAATAATCCATCAATACCTAGAGTAATTTTTATGGATAAAAGTGATTAAATAGATTAGAATATGTTAAAAAATATAATAAAATAAAAAAAATGTAAATGTAAAATAAAAAATAAAAAAATTGGTTAGAAGAAAATTGAAAAATAATTAAAACGGTAGTAATACATTGTTAATATTTTATTATTTTTGTTACCTTACCATTTTTCAATTTCTATTTCCTTATATATTTATTTTCCTTTTCATTTTTTTTATTTTTTTTCTCCCCTTTTTATTTCATTTCATTTTTTCTTCCACCTCTCTTCTCTCCCTATACACATGTGTCCCCCCCCTCTAGGTGATGCACCTCCCTCATCCTCTACTTCGAAGGCCTGTTGAACCTCTAATTCTCCTCAAATTTCATCATCATATAAAGCACGGTGAAGCCACATTATGGTTTATCATCTGAAATAATTACTTTTGGGTTTCAACCTCTTTTCATAATGCAATCTGTCATTGAAGGTTTTACCCAAAATTAGGGTTTTTGTTAAATCCTACGATTTATTTCGTTTTAGGTCAAATAAAATGTTTCTATGGGATTTGGGGTATACTAAGACTATGATGTAGTGTACCTATGTTCTTTTATATCATTTTTTTCTTCGTTCACTTAACACTATTGTGATGCTCACCGGTGCCTTCCACCGAATCCTAAATAATAAGTATTTATTTAATTAAACAGACTTTCCCTGGACTTTGTCACCTTTGATTACGAATAAACCCTTACTCATTTTTTTCTTTGCCTTTGCACACCCCTATAGTTTTGCCGACATAATTTTACTATTTACCTTGGCCATGAATCACTAAATTATTATTTACATGCACATGTTAGATAATTTGGGTTGATGTTTTAAATTGAATAAAACTATTTAGAATGAATTCTAAACCATGAATTATATTTTATTTTCCATTTATTTTTTATTAAATAATCATCATCATAATTCTTGTTTTTCCTTGTATTATTAAATGTTTTCCTTCTGATTATACTAAAAAAAGGTACATTTTTTTAACATTATGTTATTATTATTATTAGTAGTAGTTACGGATGGGCTTCAGTAATTAGTAATCATGTGGCATTAAATGGTTAATTAAATAGATGCAGATCTGTATTCATGTTCTATGATATATATGCCCCTCTTTTTGGTTTAAATGAAATTGGTCTAGGGATAGAATGTGAGCCCCATATTAAGAACCACAATTGGACTATCTGTATTAGATATGATACAACATGACATGTCAGGGAAGTGATGTTTTAGGATCACCTGGAAAAGGCTCCCTTAGGATTTCTATTATACTATCGGGTGATCCTAATTCTTTAAGGTGTGACCGAAGATGGACCCATTGGAAAGATAGTTTCACCATGGCTCGGTTGATACTATTTCACATACATGTGATACATGGTATGGACTCATCAATACCATACCATGAGTGATTTTAGGACTATCAAAAGGATCACATTGGATAGGCTTGGTGGAATTTGATATTTTAATTGAATGTACCATATCAATACATATAGGATGGGATCAGACTCCACCTATAAAATGACGGTTTAAATATAAATTTTTTGTGATACAACATATGTTTTACTTGTGCTTAGTGATACTTTCTTTATTCCTTTGGTGAATTTGGTTTTGACATTTGGATTAGACCGCATGACAATGCACAAACATGGGGGCATGCCCTTTTCCTAGGTTTTACATGTTATATAGGCCTTGTTATATATTTTATTCATTTCAAGTTATCTCATTATGAATTCAAACTCATGATGAATCTTGTGTTATGGGATGAGTGATTACATAAGAATTAGGACCACGTTATAGCTACTTAATTACTTGAAAAAAATTCACTCAGTATTTGGAAAACATTTAATTTTCTTTAAAATGAAATGGATAGGTTTAGACATTGTGGGTTCCAGCCTATTGAGATTATATATTACACCCTTCTCGAGCACTTTTTGTTACCTAAGTAGTCTTAATGTTCATAGGTTTGGATATAGTGAAGTGTACCACTCCCAATGCTCAATTGCTTTTTTATTTTTTATGGAGCTTTGGGGGTAGAGTACAGAGCCTATGCTCCAGAATCCAGGTAATTGTTTTTTTGTCTTTTTGTGGATTCATTATAATATAGCGTATTATTCTTAATCATACCCCTAGACATGGTTTATATACTTTGGGAATAAAAAATTGAAATCATCATGGTATTTGTTATGACTATTCATCTTCTCCAGTTTCTGATTATTCTTTTAGTTCATTTATATACTTTTGATGCTATCTTCTTTTCTCTATGCACCCACTAATTGTTCCTATATTATTATCAATTGGTCAATAGCTTATCCTTTGATGTAATATTTCCCCCATAGAATCACCCAATTCCCTTTCATCTAGTTGGTAGCCTCTAGCAGTTGGGTAGACATGCTTGAGGTCTTGTGGCACACCGTCTCGAGTCCCGTATTAGTGGCACTCAGGTTGGGATGCTATAATTTGGTATCAGTGGGGTATTTTTTATTTTTTATTACTATTTGGGTTAGAGAGAAGACTAAGACATAGGTATTTGGAATTTACCATATTCTTGGACACAGATAACTAATATATAGGGGAAACCCAACTTTTTGGGGATGGGGATTTCAGTTATTGATTTATACCATTTATTATTGATACAACCTCACCATTGGGTGATGCACTTGTTTTATGTTTTTACTGTTAATAGTATTATTGACATCATTATTTTGACTATTGTATCCCAATGTGATTATTTCATTACATTTACATGAAACGTATTACAGAACATAGAGATTAAAATTACATGCATATTCCCATGTCATATTTATTTTCATCGTATATCTGCATGTTTAAATGTGAGTGATGTTGTGTTTAGTTATAATGTTATTAAGTACTTGTTTGTAATAAATATAATGTTTATATGTGTCTTAATGATCTATTTAATACCTACTATCATTCTATCTATACTTGTCTCTTGGAGTGGGATATCCGTTGTGTAAAACTCAGAGGCAAGCCTTGTACCTACCCTCTTTACTTTCTTATTGTACCTACTATTCCATATTCAGTGAGGCCATTTACCCGCCCTATTCTATATTCTCCATTAATTTTTTACCTCTTATTCCCTTGAATATATTTTATGCTATTTGTTTGGAAATTTTATAGCAATGTCACCACAACATCATTGTCCTATAGTCCAGGAGAGTAGTGATGAACACATTCTTCAGTTGGTGGGTCTGGAACATCCTATATTTCCTCTTCTAGTAAATCTTGTAGTAACTCCTATGAAACCCCCTATTTATCTTCCATGGGGCACCAACACACAGTTCATGGATGATTTTTTCATGTTCATACAATATGTTCAGATTTTTCCTAGGCCAATTTCGAATTTAGCCGAGCTTACGTGGGACTTTCTATGGCAGCATCCTCCCACCTTCTCATGGGATGGTGGTCCTAATGTGGAAGAGTCTATGATAGAAGATATAAAATCTACCTTTGACCATCTAGAGATTCCTCTAGATAATATGGTCAAACTATTTATTTTTATTATTAATGACACCACCAAGTGTTGGTGGGATGTCATTTCTCAGACAGAGAAATCCCAAGACATGATTTGGGAAAGCTTCTAGACAGCATTCTATGATCAATTATTCCCATTGACTCTATGAGAATATCATTCAAAGAAGTCTTAAATCTTTATCAGGGCGTCATGATAGTGTTTGATTATAATTCTCATTTCACAAACCTCTAGTTTTTTTCTCTATCTCTGAATGGTGATGGGAAAATGACTCTGATACAATATGATGATATACATGGATATGATATCATATTTTAGGTGAACATATTTGATTTTATGATCATTAAAAAGATCAATAATCAATCCCTAATTGTTTAACATAATATTTTTAAAGATGATCCATTGATCCATGGTGGTTCAGTTCTGGGACAGGGTGATGGTTCTTCAGGTAGTAGGATGCACCATTTTGAGGGTACACAAAGGAAAAATTCCATCAAAATGACTCATACAGACAACACTATCATATTTCATCAGTGTATTAAGGTTATCTAGAAGAATCTCTATTTCATTAATAACCCAATGGTGTTTCGAGATTGCAGTAAGATGAGTCAACTTCAGCATTTTAGTCATTCATTTCCTTCAGAAACCAGTGCAAGGGGATTCATGCCAAAAACTCCATTAGGTGTGGGATATATGAATCCATATCAGGATGAATGTATTTTTCCACCTACCAATCATGATGTGTTAGTGGAAGTCAATTTTGAGAAATTCATGTTCACGTATGCTATCCCCAACATAGTGGACCAACTCAGGAAAATCAAATGGTATCTCAATTTCCGAGGATCAGAGCATATGTATGCGATGAATCTAGTGCCAGTGGGGTGGATTTTAAGGCACTATAGAATTATAGGTACTATCCTTTTAGTCTTAACCTTAGATTTTTTATTTTTAGCAGTAGTGCTTCACACTCTTTTATATCTGATGTGAATGTTGATAGTTTGGGTCATTCCATTGAATACATCTTTGACATTATGTCTCTCGATACTCCTTTGGGGGTCAGAACAGAAGGCATATGCCTGTGCCAGGAGTTCCTCCTTAATGATTTCTTAGGATTTCCTCATGTGAGTGTTGTTCAGTAAACAATAGATATAGTACAAGTTTTGGCACCAATATACATTCCTACTTATAGGATGGAATCTATTATTCTCTTGGAACTCAATAAGTATCTTAAAGACAGCGTGGTGAAGGGTTGTATCAATACTCGCACTTCACTATGGGGTTCACTAGTCCTTTTCTCCAAGAATATGGGTGGTACCCTTATATTGTATTTGGATTACTGCTGACTCATCTAGATTATTATAAGGAATCTATATTTTTTCCTCATATAGGTGACCTCTTTGACTAGCTCCAAGGGGAAACTATTTTCTCCATGATCAAATTGTGGTTAGGCTATCATCAGGTGTGTGTGAGAACATTGTATATACCATGTACAACTTCCAAAAGTAGGTATGGATTGTATGAGTTTTCGGTTATGATGTTCGGTCTAATAAACATGCCACCAGTTTTCAAGGATCTATGGATTTTTGTTTTCCACCCATACCATGATTCCTTGTGGTAGTATCTGTAAAAGACATCTTATTGTATTCACGCTCCATAAACCACCATGTAACTCATCTTGAGATCATTCTGAGTATACTAAGAGAGAACCATCAATTTTTTAGGATCAGTAAATGGCACTTTTGGTTCAACAAGGTTCACTTCATGGTGTATATCATACTTGAAGTAGGTGTATCATTTGACCCAGAGAATTTTTGTGTAGTGGTTTCCAATGAGAATTCCAATATTTGTGTTTCCATACATAGTTTATTGGGGCTTACTAGATTTTACTAACATCACATCAAGGACTTCCCCCGTTTAGCAGTTCTTCATAAGACCACCATTATGAAGGGTGGGAAATTAATATGTTCATTATTTCTTAAGAAGTATTCTAAAGAGTTAATGTGAATACTCATGTCAGAAATGATACCGATTCTTCTAGAGCCAAGATGATGTTACAATATATGCTACAATTCTTCTGGAGACTGACTGGATTCCAATATGATCATGGGTGATCGATTCATGCCTTATGAATCCCACCAAATGAGGCCCCATGAGAAAAACTAACCTATATATAGAATTGAGATAGAAGATTTGGTTCATACTCTATATTGTTGGAGACACTACATATTGGGTGAGAGTATTTTTTTAAACAGATTATAAAATCTGAAAATATATCTCCACAAAATGTGAAGTAAATTTCAGGTACAGCTGGTGGGTTGAATACCGGATGTTGTTTGACAATGAGCTTGTTTAAGCCCCTGGTAAGGATAATTTCATGGATGATGCTTTTAGCCACAAAATATAGATACATTCCATCCAAGAAACCAATAGTGAGTGGAAAATGATGGATTTTTTCTAAGATGCATCTGAATGTTCAAGAACAGTGTGGATAACCAATTCTGGCATCTCCTTCTCTAAAATCCTTTACTCTAGAGAGAGTATTCTAGTGATAGTTATCTAATCCATATGGTATTCTTTTGAATAAACATTTGCATAAGATATAACCCTCCTCCTAGTTGTGTTATTGATGGCAGTGAGACTTTTATCTACTATGGACATGTATTTGTTCCTTCTAATATTCGGGAAGAGGTGATGAGGGGATAACATGCCTCTATATGGGTAGTTCATCCTAGACAGGCCAAGATGTAAATATATATACATCATAATTACTAGTGTCTAGGTATGAAATAAAAAATATTAGGTTTCATTACTCGGTTCTCCACCAGTCAGAAGTTGAAATCAAAGCACCAGTGACCTATGGGAATACAACAACCTCAATACATTTTTGAGAGGAAACATAACGATGTTTCTATTGATTTCATTATATACATTATGATATCTCCATAAGGTAGTGATGTAGTTTGGGTGATCATCGATAGGATGACCAAAGTGACACACTTCCTACTAATCTCGGAGACCTTTTCTATTAATGAGTTTGGGAGGCTATATACACGTGAGATATTTTGACATCATGGAATGACCCTATTCTACCAAGTCATAACAAGATGCATGTTTGACATCACGATTTTGGAAATGGTTTTAGATATTATTGGGATGACATGTACTTTTGAGAACTACATATAAATCTCAGACCGATGTGCAGTCTGAGAAGACCATTAAGGAGTTAGGGGAATTGTTGTGGGCTGGTATCTTTGAGGTTGGAGGTTCTTGAGAGAAACATAAACCTATATTTGAGTTTTTATATATTAAAATCATACATGAAATAATTCACATGATTATATATGAGGGTTTTTATTGTATATCATTTTTTTCACCTCTTTGTTGGCTCGAAGTAGGCGAGGCATATCTTCTGGATCCTTATCACATTTAGAAGACTTTTGAGTATTTAGAAATGATTCCGAAGTGTGTGGATATATCTCAGTCTAGAAATAAGACTAATATTTATCATCCTTGAAGACCTATGGAGTTTGAGGTGTGATAATGGGTCGTTCTACATGTTTCACCACGGTTAGGTCATATATGAATCAAGAGACAATGGCTGTTATCAATGAGATATGTCGGGCCGTTCAAGATAATGGATAGAGTTGGACTAGTATACTATTTTTTTTGATACCTCTGATGTATCACACCATGCCTGATTTATCTATGAATCTTATCTTCTCTAGTATCATCCAGAAATATCTCATTCATTTAATCATGATGACATAAAACTTGAGGTGGATTCATTCTTCAAGAAAAATTCGATGCTTATTGTCGATCGTAGCATAATGGTTCTTCAAGGTAGCATTGTTCCTCTAGTTTGGGAACTTTATTAGCATGAACATGTTCATGACGAGACCATTCAGCGAGAGACAAATGTGTTTGCTCAGTGGTTGGAACTTTTTTTAGATGACATACCCCTACCCTCTGAAGGACAACTCAATAATGAGTTTTATTAAAGAGGGGAGGTTGTGATGTCTTGGATTTAACCGAGGTAGAGACCATTACAATTTTAAATGAATTACATAATGAGACCAAATGCACACACTCACATGGTCAGTTGTAGGTTTCAAGCAACAAATAATACTTTTTTATGGTTGTGTGGGATTGTGAAAAAAAATCCACCATGCCCTGGTGAAATGTTTTGGGTTAAAAGTAATTTAAATGATTAAAATAAATAAAATAAATTTAAATAAATAAAAATGAATTGAAAAATAAATAAAAATAAATAATAAAATATAAACTGGTTAGAGGAAAAATGAAAAATATTTAAAATAGGCTTAATCTAGTTTTTTCTTATATCTTTATTTATTTTCTCCTTCCATTTAGTTTTATTATTATTTTATATTGTTTTTCATTATTTATTTCCATTATTTTTATTTTTTTCTCCATTTTTACTCCTATATTTATTTCATTTATCTTTTACTTTCTCCTCTCTTCTCTCCCTCTCCCCATTTGTGTCACGCCCCAAATCTAGGTGGTGTGCCTCCCTCCTCCTCCGCTTAAGAAGCCTATTGTTCCTCCAATCCTCCTATGATTTCATCACTCTCTAGAGCACATTAATGCTCATGATAAGGATTTTCATCCACATTAAATAGTTTTCAGTTTAATCCACTCTGAATCACATAATCTATGGTGGAAGTTTTTTACCGGTATTTGGGGGGTTTTGGCTAAATCTTATTATTTCTTCCATTTTTGGTCAAATCAAAGGTTGTTGTGGGAACTGAGGTATAATACGACTATGAGGTCGGGTGAAATATTTCATTTCCATCATTTCATTATTTTTCTCACTTAGCACCGGAGTTCTACTCCTCGGTGCCCACTATAAAATCTGAAATAACGCGTATTAATTTATTGAAACTATTTTTTTATCTTTGTGGAAATTTTTAAAGAAAAACACCTCT
Source organism: Viscum album (assembly GCA_963277665.1). NCBI lineage: Eukaryota > Viridiplantae > Streptophyta > Magnoliopsida > Santalales > Viscaceae > Viscum > Viscum album. The sequence goes on along the minus strand of OY728165.1, from coordinate 1,903,692,821 downwards.
CTAGGGTCTTTCCATGTCTTTGGACACAACTCTGGGTGTGCTGACATAATTATACTATTTATTATTGTCCTTGAATTTTTAAATTCTCATTTTAATATTCATGTGAGATAATTTGGTTTGAAGTTCTAAATTGAATAAATTATTTAGGATAAATTATAAAGCATGAGTTCAGTTTTTTCTGTATTTATTGTATCCTAAATATTTTTTAATGAGTCTTCTTAATAAATTCTATTATTTAATATTTTTCCTCTACTTAAACTGATAAGAAGATAGTTTTTTTATCAATTTATTATTATTATTATTATTTTTTAACATTGGGTATGATTAAATAGTAAGCATGTGGAATTAGATGGTTATTTGAATGGATGCATGTATGAATGCTTGTTCAGTGATATATATGACACTATTTTAGTTTTAATTGAAATCGGTCTGGGGAGAGAACATGGTTCATGTATTAATAACCCACAATTCAACTCCTTGTACGTGATAGGTTACAACACAACCCACCGGGGAAGTGATGTTTTAGGCTCACCAGGAAGCACTCCCAAGGGATTTTAATCATACTATTTGGTGATACCAGTTCCCTAAGGGGTAACCGAGGATGTACCCATTAGAAATTCAGCAAGGATAAGCCTCTATTGATACTTGGTCCCTTATTTTCGATACTCGAGATGAAATCATTATTACCATACAATGGGTGATACATGGACTTTAGATTGGATCACCTTGTGCAGGCTCTGTGGTATTGGATATTTTAAATGGATGTACTATAGTGATACCTTAGGGATGCGACTCGACAGCACCTATGAATTGAGGATTTAAATATAAATTTGTGTTATTCTTTTGTTGATACTACATATAGTTTCATTATTATTTGTGATATCTCCTGTGTTCCTTTAGTGCCCCTAGTTTTCACATATGGACTAGAACTCAAGCTAAAGAACATGATTTGGGGTATGCACTTTTCTTTAGTTTATCATGTTACTTTGGCCATACTATATAAATATTCTTCTTTAATAGGTATCCCATAAAAAATTATGGGTAAGGGCAATTAAGGTTTTATGAGAAGGGTGTCTACTAAGGAACTCAAACCACGTTACAATTGTTTAATTTTTTTAAAAAACATTAACTTATTATATATGGTACATTGTTATTTTTCTGCAGCACAAAATTGGAACGTCTAGACACTTTTGGTGTCAGCCTACTGAGATTATATCTCACACACTTCTCTGGCATCGTTTGGTAGCCGAGTAGACTAGATGATTTCATGTATGGATACAAGGATGTGTGCCACTACAACAGCTTGATTTCTTTACATTTTTGGATGGATCTTTGGGGGAAGAATACATATCCTATGATCAAGATTTTGTGTCATAGTTTTTGGTCTTATGGAAGTTTTATTATAATGTAGCCTATGAGTTTACCCAATACCATTGATTGAGATTTATTTACTTTTTTTCATCATACATTAACATCATCATGGTATCTGTTATGAATATTAAGCTTCAATTTCTATTAGTTCATTTATCTCTTTCGGTTGTTGCCTTATTTTTCTCTATGCTTGCACTACATGTTTATATATTATTTACCGATGTGTAATACCATATCCTCTGAGGGAATAATCTCCCCAAATACTCACCCAAGGCCTCTTACTTCTATTTGGAAGCCCCTACAATTTGGGGATATGTGCTTGTGGTCTTACAGCCCACTATCTTGGGGCACAATTCAGTGGCACTTGGGGAGGGATTCTACTACTACACTCACGGTCAAAGATGTAAAAATTAACCAAAAAGTTAATAATGATAAATTCATTTTGAAAATGAAATAATAAATAACATTGATATAATAAGAACGTAAATGGATAGGGAATGGGATAAGATTTATTTATAGGAATTAGGTATCCCATATGACCATTATAAATTTGACCATTGTAATAGTAATCTATCCATTGGAATAATAACATGATCATTAAAATAGTAATAAAATAGTTAATAATATTAAGATTAAAATTAGAATAGTAACCTCACCGAGGAAAATGTGAAATAAAATTTAGGTATCATATAAAACTAAAATTTAATATATTTAACCCATTCTACAAGAAAATAAATGTTTTAAAAATGATAAATTTTTAGTATTTTTTTAAAACACAATTATTTTATTTTAAATTTTAAAATGATGATAATATTTTCAAATAACATTAATTTTCCTAAAATTAATTCTTAAATTAATATTATATTTTATTATTATTAATAGATAACTTAATGAGATAATATGTAAATTTTCAACAGGTTATAAAATTAATTATAATATTAAAATCAGTCATTCTCATATTAATGATGAATTTATTTAAAAATTAAATTTATCATATTTATAAATTTATTTACATAAAATTTTTTCCACTTTTAAATTCTAATTGTATAAAAATAATTTGGGTCAATTTTTTGGTTTTTTCTAAAATAGTTGATTTTTTAGTGTAAAGTGAAATATAATAAACTAAATTGTTTTTCATTATAGAAATATACATAAATATTTGACTCATTAATGATTTATAAAAACATTATATAGAACTAATATTTTCTAGTTACTATATATAGTCAAAATAATCAACCCTATTGATATTTTTGATAAAAAATAATAAATTGTTAAATATAATAATCAAAAACACCCCTCACAACTACTTATCATAACACATTTTAAACTTTGGATATTTCCAATATTTTGAAAATTTTCATTTCCCATCATATTCCATACTTACATGTGTTTATGTTTTTCCAAAATACCAATCCTATGTTCCTTATGGAGGTTCTCGCGGAGATGTCCTTTAAGAGGTACAATCCTCAATCCTTCTCTTTTAATTTATATTCTTTTATTATCCTCTACTCACCTACCCTATCCATAGAAGCATGAAAAACTCTAGTATATTATATATATATATATATATATTAATTTTATTTATTTAATTTAATATCCATCATAAATTCCCTTCTCTACATCTTTTTGTAAAATGGGAAAGATAGTCTGTAATATTTTAGTCCATCGCCTTCATGGACGATGTGTTTGTTTCATTACCACCTTCAAGGATAGTCATAATACTGCTATTATTATTAAATAATATTTTAATATTTATATAATAAATTATTTTATTTTTTTAGAACTAATATAAATACAAAATATAAGAATAAATAAATCTAATTCATGATGGATTGAAAACTCGCAAGAAATAAACGAAACATTTTTCATTAATTCTTCATCAAATGAATTTCCATGGGTTTTTAACATATATATATATATATGTAAATTTTAAATTATATAAGTTCACTAATATCATATAATTTCACTTATGGAGTACTATTCTGATTCGAAATGAACACCTATAAATATACACAAGTTAATTGACCATGAAACTGTGAAACAAATGCTCTTGATATGATGAAAGTATACATTATAACTAATATAAAAAGAAATAAATTAACTAAAAAATATAATATATCAAATATATGTGTAAATTTTTGTATATTATCTAATTATAGACTGTAATTTGATTATCTATGACATCAAGTTCAAGTACATAGCACATTCAGACATAAGGAAAGGGGGATTTTTGAACCTCTATTTCTCCCTTCCTATTATGCTTCCTATTTATTTACACCAATGTATTTCCTCATTATTAATGTATAACTCTCCTAATTTTTTTATAAAATCAAAATACATTAATCTAGTTTAATTAAACTTTCTTTTATGGTGAAATAAATTTTTAAAATATTTTCTTCTCAATTCCACTCAATAAGAAAACTCACTTAAAGGGATCATCTTTATTAACAGCCTATTTACAAGTACACTCTATAAAAATGTTATAAGACACCCATATTATATTAATTAACTCATTTAATCAGGAAAACGCATTTTTAGTTAAATTAATTCTTAATTCTCTTACCCTCATCAAAAGACACATAACCTTATTCCGTAAAACCATACTTAAGTGGCACACTTCCAAAGTAACCTACCCACACATTTATCATGTTTAAACAATATTTGGATATAATTTTTCATAATCTATCCCTATATATTTTTTTTAAATATCCAATAATAATATAATGCCTACTTCTATGTAAACTATTATGATATTCCTTTTGGGGACTCCATATGACATGGTATAGAAACACATTTCTATCAATGGGTAACCCTTATGTTTGATCCTTATGTATGATTATTTATACGGAACACATTTTAATGAACTTGTTATGATAGGTTATCATAGATAGAGCTTCAATGGAATGGGTAATTTTTTGTCTCATGACACTTTATTTATGTGATTTATGGGTAAACCCAGTCTATTTTGGGATACACTCCAACAGGTGTTATACTCTTTGATTCTAGCCTTGACACATGTTTATTCATTATTATATAATGCTATAACCTTCTTATTTTTCTATGATAATATGATTCCTTGTTTTATATGTAAATAATTTATATTTTTATCCATAATCCAGGGCTCCTATGTTATTATTTTGTTCTTTATAACTCATTTTTTTAATCATGCCCTTGTTCACCCCCATACTGGGATTTTTAGCCCATCCATTTTGATTATGTATTCCCCAAATTATATTAAGCAGATATAGAATGTCAAAGGATGTTAGGAGCTCATTATGAAGATTTATAATAAGTTTTTTATTCTAGAATTCTTTTTTTATGTACTTAATCTTTCAAATACTCTAAAATTTTTTATCATTGGTTTGTATTTAACGGATAAATATTCTAAAAATTATGTAATAATATGTGTTAAAGGATAGTGTCTTAATAGTTGGTATAAGAGCATGATCTTGTTATTTGGGGATTATAACTTGAAAATTTTAGTATAAACCCATGCAATAATTCTATCACCATGGATAACCTATATTGAAATATTGATAATAAGAAGTTATGATATAATTTTCCATTATAAGTTCATCATTATATATTTAGAATTTCATTTTTATATTCTCACTATCAAAGTATTAAAACCCCCTAATTTTATTTATTTTTCAAGATAATTGACTGAAATAAGAGAACTCAAACTATCAAAAAAATGTAATAATAAATGAGATGATTCCCTTAATAAGCTTATAAACCTAATAGGAATGGGATATAAAATAATCAGGAATGTATTGGCTCAAGAAGATAAAGTGATGAAAAATAACTTGAATCATGTGGTATTCCCTCCTTCTCTTTATAAAGATCATGTTTCAGTTGAATCGTTTATGAAAAAAATTCCCCTATCTTTAGTGGATATTTTAATCCCATCGTCGTGGAGTCATGGATTTACTTTATTGATAATATATTATATATACTATAAATCTCATAAGAAGATAATTTCATGATGGAGTTCTACCATTTTGATTGGGAAGCTGATCATTGGTGGAAATTCATCATAAAAACTATGTGTAAAGAGAAAATCGATTCAATGAATTAGGAAGGATTCAAGAAAACATTTTTCAATAAATATTTTCCTAAAACTCTATATCTTTTGATATATATGGAGTTAATCTACCAGATCCAAAAGGATGATGAGACTATCCATGCTTATAGGGAAAACTTTACAATGATTTCATAATATGTCATTAGATTCTTTATAAACATTTATAAAAGGTAGATCATTTATTTTGTGGATTAAATATGATTATATTAAAATCATTAGAGATTAAGAACATTAAAAACTATAGGGAGATTTTACATTATTTCCTTATGGTTGAAATATACACTGGAGACACTAAGCGGCCTCATGGCATTAGAGATAAAAAGTAGAAATTGAGATTAATATGGGAGGCTCATCAGATAAATCCAATGCAGGAAATAAAATCCACCATCAGATGTGTCAAAATCATGGGATTAATCATAATTGGAATTGTAGAAATAGAGAATAGTGATTAATCAAATGTGGAAAGGGGGTAATTTGGATGATAATTGTTGAAGGGTTGTGGAAAGGCCCATGGACATGGAATAATTATGGATGGTTTATATCAGCACTCATTCTACAATATAATTATTCAATTATACTATAGATGGAAAATATGGAATTAAATTATCCATTCAAAGGGTTTTCATCGATAATCAATGATAACAACCTCCAAGGAAGCAAATAAGGCCATATGCAACCACTACTAATGGGTTGGATCCCAACAATGATGTGCTAATAGGTATACTAGATAATCATTTAAAAATATACAAAAAACTTTTTGATTATAGTTTTACACATTATTTTATATCATTAATGTTTAGTATAAATATTCAAATACCACCTCTAAATATTTAGATTGAGTTTTTCATTAAAATAAAAAAATTGGGAAATTATTTCATCTAAAGTATATAAATCCTCCTTGGTCAATGTTTGAGGATTGAACCTCCCAAAATCTTATCTTACATCCTTCAGTGTATTTTGATTACATTTTTTCCATGGATTGGATATGTATATATATATATATATATTTAAATCCAACATCAACTTTCAAGAAAGGGAGATCACTATTCACATAATGAGGCATCCTCCAATTATTTAAAAATTTAAGGTGGAAGATGAATATAACTGAAAATATATTTCTCTTTGTGGTTATTATTGAACTATAAGCAACAATATCTACCTCAAATGGTTGATAAAAAAGATAGTTTGTGGTCAAATAAATACACATTATGAGGGACTACACTCACATGTTCTCCAAATAATTGTAGGACCTTCCTCCATTTTGAGATGTTGAGTTCTAAATTGAACTTATAACTATATCAATTACCATTAAATACATCATATAGAATGAAAACTTTTAATTGGATGAACTATATAAGTAGTTATGAGAGAATTTGGATAAGGGTTTCATACACTAGATTGCATTACAGTGGTGTTCTATAGTCCTCTTCATTAAGAAAAATGATTGATCACTCTACCTCTAAAATAATTATCATGAGCACAAAAAAATCATGATAAATAAACTTTTGTTACATACAAAAGATATATGACTTCTTCATTCAACTAGGTGGGGACAAGTATTTCTCTATGGTGGACCTTCGGTCTGGATATCATTGATTAAACGTAATGAAAGGAGATATTCCAAAGGCATTCATTAAAAAAAATGTAAAGACACTATAATTTCATAGTAATGTTGTTTAGAATCACTAGTTCTCTACTAATCCTCATAGAATTAATTAATAGAGTCATTATAGATTATCTCAAAAAATGGTAGAATTGATAGATGACATTATGATATACTCTATGATAAAAGAAGATTGGGAGGATGATTTGAATACTATGCTAAGGAATATATGAATGGAGAAAGTATATGGAAAGTATAGTTAATATGAGTTTCGGGAGGAGGAAGTATCATTCTTGGTGAATGTTATCTCTAAAAAAGATTATCAATGAACCTCTTAAAGATAAAGGTAACTGAGGAGTGGCCCCAAAAAATATCTGTAATGGAGATATATTATTTCCTTGGTCAAGATAGGTATTACCAATATGTTTTGAGAAACATATCAAAATTTTCAAACACACAAAATAAGATGACTCGGAAGGTAGTAATGTTTTATTAGACTATTGAATGTGAATTATAATTTATGGAGTTGAAAAATAGGATTATCACTGAACGAGTACTTACATTACTGAAAAGTAGGGAAATTTTATACTGTACAATGATGACTAAAAGGAAGTATTAGGTAGGGTACTGATGAAAATTCATAAATTTATATCCTAATACTCAAGGGCGATAAATTTTAATATGAAAAACCATACCATGTATGATCTTTAGATTGCAGAAATGTTCTTGGCATTCAAACTTTGATTGTTTTATCACTATGGGGAGATGTGTGAGATATATACCGATCAGAATAGTTTCAAACATACATTCACATAAAATTATCATAATATTTATTAGAAAATATTGTTAGATACCTTCCAGGATTATGACTACTCAATCCACTACCATTCTGAAAAAAAATAATGTAGTAGATGTTTTAAGAAAAAAAGATTCCATAAATTTATCATTGATAAAAATCATGAAGGATCCAATCTTGTTAAACATGCAAATGATGGAAATGAGTATCATAATGGAAGTAACATCATCGTTCCATTATCAATTGATTCCTCAACCATCCCTTTTAGAGAATATAATGGATGATCAAATAAATTATTTGGAAATTTAGAAGAAGGTGGAATCTATCATAAATGAAAAATCCTCAGAGTTCAAAATTGCTGAGGAAGGAGTCATAATATTTTGGAAAATACGATATGTACAATAAAATCTTGAGATAAAGATGGATATTTTGAATGATTCACATAGAACATCTCTATAAACCTAGGGAGAAAAAATATGTATCGAGATCTCTAAGTGCACAATTGGTGGGACAATATGCATAAGAATATCATTGAATTTATATAAAAGTTCATAGTATTTATATATGTGTAGAATGAAAAGAAAAAATTATAAGGTAATTTTGAAACCATTACCCATACCTATAAGGAACTGAAAAAATTTCCATGGACTTTATCACTAGACATCAAAAGACACATAGAGAGAATAATGTAATATTGGTGGTTGTCGATCATCATACAAAGAAATATAAATTTACTCATATTTAAAAGGACTTATCGCATGATCATTCTTCATGGATTTATATTGTAGATGTTGTAAGGATTCATGGAGAACCATTAGTGATTATTTTGGATCATGATCTAAGAATTAACACAATGTTCTAGTAATGTATCTAACATTCCATAAACCCTGAGACGAACTTCAATATAGCTTATCAAAACTAGACTGATGTCTAGTTTGAGACAACCATTAAGACATTGGAATATATGAAGTGAATTCTCAAGGGACATTAAAGGAGGATGGTATCATTATTTATTACTATTTATTTCTCCTAAAAATAGGTTCTACTCAAGTAGGAAATGGTTCTATTTGAATTAATTGATGGGAAAAGATGCATAACATCATCATGCTAGGATGAGGTCAGTGACTGTATAACATTGGGACTTGAAATTGTAGGGGAATGGAAGGTAAGGTAAAGGCCATTCAGTAGCACATCATGGAAAACTAAAGTCGATGGAGGAGCTGTGGAGATAATCATTAATTGGACTTATCTTTTGAGGTTAGAGGAATGGTATTACTGCACATATCTCAGTGGAAAAGAGTCAGAAGATTTTGGAAGAAGGTAAATCTATGTCCCAGGTACATCACCCCTTTTAATATTTATGATCATGTTAGAGATATGTCATATCGAATAGAAATTACACCAACCATGTCTGAAGTACATGATATATTTCATATATCCCTTTTGAGGAAGTACATATCAATTCCAGAAAATGTAATAAATTCATTTATGGTGCATTATAAAAATTATCCCTTTTATGATGGTCATTCTATGATGATCTTGGACCATAGAGATAAATTTATACACAACAAGACTACTCACCTAATCAAAGAACTGTGGAGGAACCATAAACACGTAGAGGAGAACTAGGAACCAGAGTAAGTGATGAAGGACAAGTACTATAAACTCATTTCACCTTCATAGGTAAAACAAAATTTTGATGGTGAAATTTTATAATGGGGGATAAAAAGACCCACAATTTTATCAACCGAATTTTCATTCTTATAACTATACACCAAATAATTAAACCATCAAAACATTATACTCATAAATGAATAACTATATATTTTTATTCCAATAAAACAGTTATAGTAACTAATATAATAGTGGGATAATAAATATAAAATAATAGAATAAGTGTGGTAAAATTTTGATTTTATCGATCCACCAGAACGACTTCACTCTTGAGAAAAACTATACAAAGAGAACATAATGCCAGTAATACATAATTTTTTATGGAAATGAATGTATAAATAAACATTATAAAATATATAGGTGAATGAATAATTAATTGGATAAATGGTACTTATAAGAATTAGGGAACCCATATGACTATTATAAATATAACAATTAGAATAGTAATTTAACCATTGGAATTGTAACATGGCCATTAAAATGGTAATATGATTTCTAAGAATAGTAATCGGACTCTATGAAAAGATAACTCAATTATGAAAATTTAAAATAATATTTAGCTATCATTAAAATTTATAATGTAATATATTTAACCTATCGTAAAAGAAAATACATGTTTTAAAAAATTATATAGTGTTATTATTTTTGTAAAACATAAATGTTTAATTAGAAATATTATAATGAAAATAATTATTTAAAATATAATTAAATTTTAAAAAATAGATTCATTAAATTATATTGGGTTTTATTAAAATAATAATATAATTTTATAGGACCATTAGTGGCATTTCAAAGGGTTTTAAAATCAATTATAATATTAAAATTTTTATTTCTTGAATAAATGTAAAATTTATCTAAAAATTAAAAATTTCAAATTTAGAAATTGTTTTTCTTAAATTGGGGTTAATTTTTTAATTTTCAACATAAAAAACTGGTTATGTTGATTTTTTGGGGATTTATTGAAAATAGTTTAATTTTTTTGAATAGTGAAATATGGTAATTTTTGGTATTTAACACTATAAGGAAAATATAAAATTTTTGAAGAATATACGATGTAATAAACCATTAGTTAAAAATAACATGAATTAGTTATAGTATATAGTCACAAGAATCATTAATATTGATAGTGTTGTGCCAAAATAATAAATTATTGAATATTTAAATCAAAACCACCCCTCACTAGCCCATCTCCTCAAACCTAATAATAATTGGAGATTACTAATATTTTACCCAATTACATTAAAAATACTATTCCCCAATTCCTATTGTTTATTATATTTCTAAAAGATAAAACCCATGTTCTTTAAGGTGGTTCTCATAGAGACAACATTCAATAAGTAAAATCCCCAATCCTACCATTTAATTTCATATATTTTCTTATCCTCTCATCACCTACCCTGTAAGAAGTGAATTAAAAACTAAATAATAATTTATATGTTATATATTTATTGTTTTAATTTAATATCCATCATAAGATCCCTTATTTCTTACTTTTTTGGTAAAAACAAAAACATCATCCATAATATCTCGGTCCACTGTCTACATGGACGATGAGTTTCTGTTTTCTAATATCGCTCTAAAAAATGTTCATAAAACTACTATTATTGTTGAATAAGAATTTAAAAATTAAATAATAACATATTTTATATTATGTAACTATTATATACAAACAATATTTCCAATAATTAAGTAAATTCAAGATGGTTGTAAAACCCACCTCGAATAAACTAAGAATTTATTATTATCATTTCATCAAATGAATCATCCTCATTTGAGATAAAAATTTATATGTGGGAAAATATAAAATTATTTAATATCCTGAATACCAAATAACATCACTTCGGTAGTACTATTACCATTGTAAAAGAACACTCATAAATATACCCAAGTTAATCAACCATGAAACCATGAAATGAACGCTCCCAAAACTACGTAATTAAACATTATAAATCACTAAAATGGTCATAAATGGACATAAAAATATTAATTAATAAAATATATATGAAAAGGATTATGAATTATGTAAGTTATGAATCTAATTTTATTGTCTAGTACATTAACTGAATATTCATAACACATTCAGACATAAGGTCAGTCATATTTATGAAACTATATTTTTCTTTTGGGTTTCGATTTCTCTCTATTTTCCCCCAATGTATTTCTTTATTATTCCTCTATTATAATAATATAGTCTAGTTATAAATTACATACAGATGTATCTAGTTTGATTCATTATTTATTACTGGATAAATACATGTTTTAAAAGGTTCCCTTCTCAATTTATTTTTGGTATGAAAGCTCAATTAAGGGAAACATCTCTATTAATTACCCATTTACAGGTACACACCATATAATTCTATAAGCCATGAATATTTTCTGAAATAACTAATTTATTCATTAAAAATTATGTTTAATTCATATTATTTTTATCCTATTACCCCATTTTAATGACTCTTCCTTTTTTCCTTAATACAATGTTTAAGCGGTACATTTCTAAAGAAACATAACCACTCTTTTCTCATGTTTGAGAATAATTTGGAAATAATTTATCCTAAAATATTCCTATATTCATCTTAATAATTTATAATAGTGATTTAATCCCCTAATTTATGTGATCCAATTTGATACTCACTTTAGTGATTCAACATGACATGATTTTGAAACCCATTTTCCATTGGTAACCCTTGTGTTTGTTACATATGTTTCATTATTAATGTTGGAACAAATAGAAATGAACATGTTATGATGGGGGAACCTAGATATTTCTCCAATTAATTGGGGAAGTTTTTTATCATGAGATGGTATGTATGTAATTAGGGAGTTAACCTCATCCATTATTGGACTCTTCCCACCATGTGATATTGTTTTTCAAGTTAGCCTCAAATAATATTTATGTCATGTTATATGTTTCTACCACCTTCCTATTATTCCATGATCATATGATTCCATGTTCTATATATTATGATTCTATATTTATATTAATGTTCTATTCCATTTATTTTATAATTTTATGCATTCTAACTCATGTGTTATGCTTCATTCCTAGTTTTACCCCATTACTGGATTTTTTAGCTCATCACATTGCCCTTGTACTCCCAATGTTTTTCTATGAAAATTTAGAATCTCAAATTAATTTATTTGATCATTATAAATATTAATGAAAATATTATTTATTTAGGTTCTCATTTTTTGTAATTATATAACTTCTCTTACAAATACACAATAATTTATATACTTAGATTGTATTTTATGGATAATTTTTCTTAAAATCATGTAAACATATGTGTAATAGGATAGGGTTGATATAGTGGTTTTACATTAAAAATAAAAATACCCATCTTTATATAATTGGGTTAGTCTATTTTTATTTAAATTACCAAGGCGATGATGCAATAGTTGGGAGTGATATGAATCATTTGATCAAAAATTTCCATTTATTTCAAACACATGATTTTAATATTCTAGAATATAAATAATATTTTTTATGGGTGAGAAGTCATAATATATGTTATCCTTATAATATTAGTAACTTCTATTTCTAAATGTTAAAATAATAAAATCTTTATCAAGTCTAAAAATAATATACTTTTTTCGATTACACTTAGAACGTAATCTATGTTCTTCAGAACTAGGATAAATCTCATTGGTAATGTGAGACGGTAGTATCTAATATATATTATATCTAGTATTTCATTTTTAAAAAACTAATAGATTTCCATCACCATCGGTAAGTTTCAAGAATCTACATGGTTATTATAATTGGATAAAATTTGAGAACAACAAGTTTTATCTAATAACCAGTTTTTAAACATATGAATACTTCACATGATATGAATGCATTTAATTTTTTCATTTACTTTTTTACCATTTTTTAGTTATTATTCCCATGGACCCTCTTTCCACATGGTAAATAGATGGAATCTTGTCATCTTTATTTCCCATTTATCATTATCCACCAATTTAGGAATTAAAATGATCCCTTGTACATAGAAATAGTATTGGGGTGTTTCAAATTTCCCTCCCTATTGTTCTCCTTTTGACTAGAAGGATTCTTGTACTACACAACATTACCTCCTTGGTGAATTAGTGTAGTAAGATTCAGGTGATACTTTTCAAAGTTTTTATCTTAAAATTCTTTTCATTGTTATAGAATACATGAGTGAGTGATGAATGTTACACTCCATGCTAACGTTGTTTTAATTTTTATTTTTTATTTGTGGCAATTTAAATTTCTAGAAGATTAATGTTTTATTTTTAAATTTTCTAGAATTTTACTTCTATTTTGGTTATTGAATGGTCACTGCGTATTTTGATAATCTTTGATTATGACCATTATGTAGGGGTTCATTCTGTGGATGGTTTGTGTGAATGGTTTATTGAAAACCATATAGGTTCCCTTACACATTTTTGGTCATTAATTAATTTTTTTACATTCATGGTTTGGGGTTCATGTGATGTGTATAGTAGTAGGAAAAACTTGTGTGTCTTAGGTGATATTATGTGACGGAACTTTATATGTGGGTGGTATAGTGAATGAATTACACATCATCAGAAAAAACATTCTACTAGCATGTAAGGGTCACAACCATTTTTTATAGAGTGGTTTTATATGATTGTTGAAACTTTTGGTAAACTTGTGGCCAAAATTTGAGTGTGTTTTACGGACCACTAATAGAGCCCACCTAATTGTTTCATGGTTTACTCAACTCTGTGGAATAACCATGCAAGATTCCCAATTGTAAAATTTCTGGGCTTCCACTCTTTCAATATATCAATATCAGAGTTTTATACACCTCTCCAAACATATTTATCATTAAAATAACCTAGGATTCATGATAGTGAGTATTTACCCCCTCCCCCTCTTTATCCAATTTCAGGACTTAGTTATTGGGAATTCATAGATATTTATTGCAGTAAACTTCCATTTTCCAACCCCTCTTCCTTCTTACTTCCCACATTTTTTTCATTTGACTTACCTTCCCACTGAAACCTTATAATAATGATATGGTAGGATAAGAGGTTTGAGGGGTTTACCTTTAGTATTTGAGTGTCAAGGTATTGTGTGGTCTATTTTAGTCCTTATTTAGTAATACTCTCTCGAAGGTGATGAATTTCCGTTTTTTACCTATCATATTCCATTCTATGTTTTTTTTCTTTTAATAGTTCATTTAATTATAGGATTAATGAATTTATGTGAATTATTTTTTAAATAATAACTATATATATTAGTTTTAGTGTGTAAAAATATTGTTAAAAGAGGAATCTACCTTTGATTTAAATTATTTAATGGTGTTTTCTTATTTTAAAAATAATTTTTCAAATTCACGATTGTTTGTAAATTTTAAAAAGTTTTATTTGAAAAGTAATTTAATTTTGGGATGGTTTTGTCCCTATTTAGGTCAAGATATAAATTAAAGGAAGGATATTTAAACATTTATGGGGTTTATTAAAAAATAAGAGATGATTATAATTTTTTTTGAATTATCACGTGTAATGTTATATGAATAATTTCATAAATGGATTATGAAGTATCATAAAGGTCTCAAGTTCTAAATTGGATTTTATTGAATGTATTTTTTGAAAACTAAAATAGTTTTGAAAATGTGTGGTTGTGTGAGATCCTCCTGATGCACCTTTTTTATATTTATATTTATTGGTGGTGTTTATTTATCTGAATATAAGTTCATGTATAAAAAATGATATGTTTCCTTTGAGGTGGCTCGATGTGAGGGTGATTTATTTTTTATGTTTTATGGTAGTTGTTAATAATTATTTTTTCTCGCCCTCACATTGTATTGTTCATGAGAACTTGGGTAGGTAAGTGGAAGGTCTTTATTTTTACTACACCAGATAGTTTCACACAACTAGTGTTTCCTCTAGAATATGATACGTACAGTGGAGAGCCCCTAACGTTATGAGATCAAGTGTAGGCTAGTTAGGTGGCTTCTGTTAGGAAAAAACATTTGTTAGAAATGGGTATATATTTGGTATTTTTTAAGACTATACAACATTAGGAAATAGGATAGATATAATGAAACATTTTTCCTTGATTGGTGGTTTGATGTAATAGATTCCATGAGTATAATTTTTATCACCACTTGAATAATAGGTTTAAGACCCCTGGATTTTTCTTATTATTGAAATGGATCCTTATTTGATTGTATGGTGTGTGTCGGTTTTTGAAGGCCATTCTAGGAATGTTATTAAAAATGTTTTTTAAAGGAAAATAGGTTTTTTATAGAATCCATAGTTTGGAAGGATTTTCTACAAAGTGATTGTTTTAATTTTAAAAAGTATGTAAATGTTTTTAAGAAAAATAAATTCTCTTACATTGGTTTTATTAAAAAGCGATGGACAGTTTTTTCAAATAGAATATTTTGGTGTAGTTTATTAATCATATCTATATTTTTTCTCATTATATTTAAATCTAGAATAAATGAATTTTATTTATAACAATATTTCACAAACCAGTGGGTGAAATTTTAGGAGGTTTTTTTCTTAAACCCTATATACACCATTCTTGTATGTATTTATTATGTTTCTTATTCAGGTCTCTCAATAAATGATCCCCTTAATGTTTAAAAATTATATTGGACTTATTGTAGTTGGTTCAAGTTGGGTTGAGTGATTGTGAGTCGCATATAGGTTACTGGTAGTAATTGAGATTTGTTTTTTTAAATTCAGTGGATATTTCCATTTTGGACGTATAAGATATTGTTTATTTTATGTTTATTTTATGTAAGAGATGTTTTTATTCATTTTTATTCATTTTAGGTAGGTTTTTATTTAATTATACTAATTATACTCTAATGGGATGTTTCATTTTAATTTTTTTATTGGGAGAAACCCTTCCTTAGTGTATTTGTTTATTCTCATACACCAGTTTCTAGACTTTTGGGATTGGGAACAGCCCTCAAAAAAAGCATGGAGTTAGGTGGAGTGATGAGTCGAGACAACTTGGGTCGGTTTCTTTCAAGGAATGTATGATATCTATTTGAAATTAATTAAGAATATTAAACCCAATAATATATAGATGATAAATATATAAAATCATTTTGATTATATGAGGCATGAATTAATACCCCTATCCAATATTATCCAAAAAGAGTTCCTTGAAAACCTTAGACTACATTGATCATGGTCTCTCATAATATTGACCACGAAGATGAGTGTGCAAGGTATTTGCAGACATGTTTCCATGTGACATTGGAAGTTCACAAGACATTGATGAAAACATCAAAAACTATATATCAAGTATATCACCAAATTGGTTCATGTAAATAGGGAGGTTTTCCTCACTCACCCCCTTTGTATGTAGATAAGAAGATAGATTCCAAAATGTGAGGATTATATTCATGGTATGTTATAATATTAAATTTATTGTACCTATCACAGAAGTTATATATTCTTTAGAGTTTTTCATTCCCCAGTATGGATCATATGGATATCATGGTTGGTGTAATTGAATTTTTTTAATAAAAAATAATATTTCATTTTTGTGTATTATTTTGATCAACAAAGTATATTTGGTTTAACAATTTTAATTACCTTTTTATTATCATAGTATTTTATCAAGTCCTAATTTTCATAATCATTGAAATCATAATTTATTTTCACATGGAAACATTAGTGTAATGGAACATTATTTCCCTTCTCATACCCTATATTACAAGTAAGAAAATAATAAGAAGGTTTTCAGGTAGACAGTCTTTCCAAATACTGAAGTACACCTCCTTTTTTAGTTAAGTGGCCTCTCCAATCTTGAAATCCTAAATTAGATTTCCTCAACACTTGTTTCAAAATTTTTATTGACTATACCATGGTCATTAAATGAAAAATATGTTTGGTAAATTTAACACATCAATGTTTCTTGAATCCTTTGTAATTAAATGTTTTCCTCACTACGTAATGACAGAAAATTTATTTGGTTAAAATATAATCATATATAGTGTAAGGATTTATGAATTAATATTTTCATGTTGGGATTTTTATAATTACATAAAAATTTTATTATTTTACCCTTTAAATTTTCAATTAATATTATATGAATTTTTCCAAATTAATAAACCTTGTTTTGATTATGTAATATAAACATATTCCATTTGTTTTACATTATCTTGCATTTTTGTTATCATATTTCACTTATGTGATATAGTTTAAACAAACTATAAACATACATTCACAATAATAATCCATATCGTAAAAAAATGGCTTGATCACGAGCTTTATAATGGTTGATTGATCAACCAGCCAATAAATCATCCTCTAACACTAGGGGAACATTTTGCAGTAGGCTAAGATTGATGTAAATAATTCAACAACCACCCAATGAATATTCTTCTTTGGTTTCACCTCAACACATATTTTGAACTACCTACTCATCCTAGATCCCTATCCATTAAATGTATTACTCACTAACATATGATTGAAACTAGGGGCATCTAATACATAAATTATATCATGGACACACAGGTCATAAACAATAAAAGAGGGAAAGTTACATGAGACCAATCAAATATAATTTAATATAATATTATAACACATAAAAAACCAGGAAATAATATTATATTAAACCAAAACCAAACATATTCATTGGTTTTGTCATGCCCTTGATCAATCACATACAAGAAAAAAAGATCACATTTATACATGCACTAGTGCAGAAAACGTTTTTTACGTCGGTTATTTTTAATTTTTTACGTCGGTTTCTAGCCGACGTTAATACGTGCGACGTTATAAATAAGGTTTTTGACGTCGGTTATTTAAAAACCGACGTCAAAAAGAATAAAATCGCGATGTTTATCACGTAGGTTATTTTAGAACCGACGTGATAAAGGGCCTAGAGAATGGTTTATCACGTCAGTTATGTTAGAACCGACGTGATAAAAGGCCTGGAGAATGGTTTATCACGTCGGTTATCGAAGAACCGACGTGATAAACTGGGGTGAGGGTGGTTTATCACGTCCGTTCTATAAGAACCGATGTGATAAACCGGGCTGAGTGTGGTTTATCACGTCGGTTCATATAAAACCGACGTGAAAAACTGGGGGAGGGGGGTCTATCACGTCTGTTATTGACTAACCGACGTGATAAACCGATGGGAGGGGGTTTATCAGGTCGGTTAGTCAATAAACGACGTGATAAACCCTTATCCAGGCCGTTTAGCACGTCCGTTATTCAATAACCGACGTGCAAAACCATTCTCCAGGCCCTTTATCACGTCGGTTATTAAATAACCGACGTGATAAACCATTCTCCTGGCCTTTTATCACGTCGGTTATTTAATAACCGACGTGATAAACTAGTTTACAGGCCTTTTATAACATCGGTTATGAAATAACCGACGTGATAAACCCAATTTTTTTATAAACAGAATGCAGTGATCTTCTCTCCACCAGAATCAACCAGAAAATAAATCAAGAAATCATACCACAAAAACAGAAGTACATCAAAAATAAGCATGTAAATAGATAACATATAAAACTTACCCACTAGACAGCATCCACCCTCATTTATACCCCATGGACAGCCCTCCACCACTCCGTTGGAGCCCTCACCCTCATGTATACCCCCTGGACAGCCCTCCCCCACCCCGTTGGAGCCCTCACCCTCATGTATACCCCCTGGACAGCCCTCCCCCACCCCATTGGAGCTCCCACCCTCATGTATACCCCTTGGACAACCCTCCCCCATCCCATTGGAGCCCCCACCACACTCCTGGACTGCCCCTGACCCCCGGACACCCCCAAACACCCCTCGACAACCCCCCACCCACCTGAACAGCACCTCCTCACCCCCTCACCCCACTTGATAGCCCCCACCACACCTCTGGAAAACCCCCCCCCCCCACCCCTGGACAGCACTCCCACACCCCTAGACCGGCTTCCCATACCCCTGGACATCCCTGCCACCCCCCAAGACTATCCCCCACCCCACCGGACAGCCCTCCAAGACCGCTGGACACCCCCCAACCCCACTGAACACACCCCCACACCCTGGGAACCCCTCCCCCACAGACCCAAATCCATACCAGAAGAACCATCAAAAGTAGACCAAAACAAGAAGTAGAGCAAAATTAAACATTCACTTATATAACATTCAAAACTTACACTGTCAACTTCAAAAAAAACTAAATCAAACCTAAACAACTACCAAATATACAATTAAAATGACAATATTAAAAATTACATTTTACATTACAAACAACTAAAATTCAATCAAACATGTAAAATAATTTGACCACTCCACTTGTACGTGTTTGATGTCATCTACAGTATAGGGTTGAGGGTCATCAAAAAGCTACAAATGAAAAAGAAGATAGTTTACGTGTATAATGAATAAATCAAATTGAAATATGATGGAAAAGTTTAAGAGGAAATCGTACTAGGTCAAAATTCACAACTGTCCCAGTTGTTATTATTCCATACATAAATCTTAACATATAATATCCGCATTCTATGAGGCCTTGTTGTTCATGAAAATTCTGTTTTGAATGAGTGTAAATTCAATATATTATTTTTATGTAATAAATCAAAAAGTACAAATTATAAATGGAAATTTACTTTCTCCTTTACATATTTGATCTTTGCATTTCTTTTCTTTGTGTTTTTTCGAAAGTAGGCCCATGCACTTTTAGAAAAATAATACGAATGGGGTAAATTTAAAATTTATTATAATATATAAAACTATTGAGAAATTGAAACTTACTTTTCCAATATATTCTTAAAACTTGCCCGCACATCACCATGAACAGAGCATATTTAATAAAGAGCTTTCTCCCTTGGGCAAAAAATCCCTAACATCCAATGATTACAGATAAAAGGAAATTTAATGTTAGTGTTTTTTTATGTTAAAAGATAATTAACTATTTGAGAGAAATGTGTTTCATACCTCTCACAAAAAGGCATCATCCAACATTGTTGGATTATATTCTTTTCAAATCATTCAGCAATATAAACCATTCTTTGTTCCTCAGTCAATGCACATGCTTCAGGGGAAATCAATTTCGGGTCCATGAATCCATATACTTCTGTCAGTTCATTCCTCTCACAAATTTTATAAAGATACCTAATACAAAACATATATAAGTATACATTTTTAATAAATATAACGCAGGGAAAAGGTGTTAAGACTTACATGGAAAAAATTTGCACCACGTTGATGCCCAACTTATCTCCAGTAACAAGCTCCATGATATCAGATTTTGTAATCCCCACAGTTATTTCACGTCCACAAACATGAGATTCCATTGGAAACTCATAAAAACCCAACAACAAATGTGACTATCTTGACAATCTGTCAAGACCACTGGAATCTGTATCTGATGTCATAGCCTGTTGTCTTTGTTGTTGTCTATATAGTATTTATTTACCTTTGAAGTATTCCTGTGAAAAAAAAATTGAGAATTATAGTAGTTTTTAAATGATAAAAAAACATTAATAAAAAAATAAAATAAAAGATATAACATTCATACCTCTATGGTAATGAGTCGAAGAAGTCTGGATGGCCAAACTAAAAAATGGCGGATACTCTGTCCAACTATCGCCACCTCATCTGTAGGTATTGGTACCCTAGCTGATCTATCTATAATATCCTGTATAGTGACCCTCTGATTCTCTACCTCTAATTGTTGATGATGAACTGTATCTCCTATACAATATACCAACCCGTATGCTACTATATGATGTTGAGAATCATCCGAATAAAACTCGCAATATGTAGGAAGCTGCGGCGGAGGCGTAGAATAAAAAATGGGGTCGCAGGCTGAGGTGGAGGAGTGGGAGCTACTGGCGGAGGTGGAGGATAAATAATGGGGTCTGCATGGGGAGGTGGAGGAGTGGGAGCTGCAGTCTGAAATTGTCTTTGCATTTCTGCAAACATAGACTGCTCCGAATCTCTAATCTTGTCTTCCATCGTCGCATTAATATTTTGAACTTCAGCCTCCAAGGATTCTATATTTTTTATAAACCCCCTCAATGATAGAAGTTGAAGAACGTGGAAACACTTTTCTTACCGATACACCTGTCGGATATCCTCTTACACGACCAGGATGTTCGGGCCTTCCCAATGCTGAAAATAAAATATCTTCCCTCCCAGTAGCTGTAAATATCCCCTCTGAACTTTGCTCCTCAAGAGAGTCCTGTATTAATTAATTGAACATTTCTGTAATGATTGAAACTTATATGAAGAAAAAAGTTAACTTAACTAAATTAAATAGATATCTTACAATCCTCTCAGCTACGATTATTGATTCTTCCAAAAGATATTGCCCTTTTTTCCCTTCCAAGCTCTCTTCCATTTTTCATGTCTAGATGGAGGGGATGGAGGGGCCACCTCTCCAGAGCTTGAATACTTAGCTCTTAGTTGTTGAAATTTTTCCGCTATCATTTTTTCTTCCAATAATTTATACCCTCCCCGAGATAAACTATGAGAGTATACATTTTTAGATTGGATCTCCTGATGAGATTTCCTTGTTTTCTGTAATTTAAGAATAAGAAATCATTAACAAAACATTAATAAAATCATTTATATAAGAAAGTATATAAAAGTTTGCATTGCCCTTACCAGAAATGACTCTTTTTTTCTACTTTCAAAAAACTGTCTCCATGTGTCTTCATCTATAAAAGGATATATACACCATGGATTGTCATGACTCCTATGACCATAAATGAAATCAGATTTGAGGGTTGATTTGAAATCCCTCCATATCCTGGCAGCCAACGATAAGTATTTCTTCCTGACTCCTCCAGTGTCAGGAATATCAAATGTCATCTGATAAAGAAGAGGTTAAACATATTATATATACCATAAACATTAAAAGAATGGTCAAACAATGACAAAAGATCTTACCAAAATCGTCTCCCACAACTAAGAGATAACCGCTTTATCCACACCTCTCCAATCATCATACAGAATTCTTACTTTGGTCTTATCCTGAGTTGCAACAAAACTCATAAAATCTTTGGCATTCGGACCTCTAAGAATATCATCATCATCAAACTCAACTACAATCCTATGATCCTACGTACGGGAAAGTGATAATTTTAGTAAACGTGTGCAACCACGTTTACCAAACTTTGAACTCTTTGTCGTAATAGGAGCATGTGAATGTTCATCCCCAGAGGTATGAACAGCAATATGCTCCTCCCCAGAATCATGTGGTTGATCATCTGAATGATCTGTCATTATCCTTCAAATCCAAAAAACAAACGTCAGTTCACAAATATACAAATTCAAATATATTAATACTACTGTAATCAGAAAATAGAAAAGTGTACTAGGTTACATAATAGTAAACATTGGTAATATGGTAAGCATGTTAAACAATGGTAAAGATGGCAAAGATGGTCAAGATGGTCAAGATGGTCAAGATGGTAAAAAATGGAAAAAATGGTAAACCTGGTAAACATTGTAAACATGGTAAAGTAATTGCCAGTGAACAAAAATAAGCATTTTAAAATTCATGTAATGGTTATAAACTGTTGGGTCGTAGAGCATTTCTTTCTATCTCGGTTCCACCAGTTGGCCGGTGGTCATCCACCGGTTGGCCGGTGCCCATACCGGTGGGCCGGTGCGCTAACACCGGCTGACCGGTGGCTCTGGCAGAAAGCAATGATTCTGCCAGAGACCACCGGATAGACGGTGGTCATCCACCGGTTGGCCGGTGTCACCAGGCAGTGGGCAAGCCTACTGCCTTGCCCTCCGGCTGGTCGGTGGGCAAGAACCGGTTGGCCGGTGCCCATACCGGCTGGACGGTGCGCTAACACCGGCTGACCGGTGGCTCTGGCAGAAAGAAATGCTTCTGCCAGAGACCACCGGCAGGCCGGTGGGAATCCACCGGTTGGCCGGTAGACTCAGAGATTCAATATCACCCTTCTTGGGCTAACTCCTGTGCAACCTTTTTCCTAGCATCAAAACACTTGAAAAAAGTTAGAACACGATGAGAGTGATTGTGATCATTAAAATCCAAGAGAGAGGGGTACAACAATAAACATGATAAAGTAAACTAAACAAACTTAAAACAAACAATAACATATACTTATTTTATTTTAAAACATGTTTTAATAAATAAAAAACTTACAATATCTAACATTTATGGAAAAAATAAATGTAAAAAAGAAATAAACATATGTTACCTGTAATTTTAGGAATGTACAGATGGATTGTTTTCCCAAATTCCTTCTTCGTGATCGTTCCTTATGGCACAAACTATGTCTTCAACATGATCGTCATTATGTTCTGTTAATATTTCCATTGAAGTAGGGATCTCACATAAATCATCATATTCATCAAGTTCATCCTCACCAACATATTGTTTTTTTCCTTGTAAAACAACATCCCACTGCATATTTTATTGATCTACTACATAACTAATTTGTTTTGCATGTGTTCCCATTATAAAAGAATCAGCTGTGTCTTCCAATCTATTCAGATTAACAAGTGTCATTCCAAATTCATCATGTCTGACACTGTTGTTACCGTTAAACCATTTACAGTTAAAAACGCGAACTTTAATTTTAAAGTAATCAACCTCTCATATGTCTTCAATCACTCCATAATATGCATTTGATGCAGAAATTGGGTTTTTGTCCTTAGCACTCGAAAAATGCATTGCTTCTGCAAACACCAATACACCACTATTCTGAACCGCACTTCTGTTGTCCTGAGCTTTTGTATGAAATGTATAACCATTAATGTCATAACCAGACCACGTTATCACATTTAAACATGGACCACCCACTATCCATTTTAATGTCTCCGATAAATCTGATCTACCAAGCAAAGTCTTTTTAATCCATGACAAAAAAGTTTAGTTGTGCTCATTCAAAATCCAAATTTCTTTCTTCTTTGGATGACATTGTTTCAACTCATTAATGTGCAATGTGATATATGGTTGAGCATAAGCTATGTTCTTTAAGATGTATGATTCTAACTTCTTCATCTGTTCAGCTGACAATGGTTTGACTTTCAAGCTGCGAATCCCCTTTCCCTCATTATTAACTCGTTCATGGCGAGATGGAGGCAAACCTATGTGTTGCGCCGTAGCCAAGTAGCTCGTACAAAACACTACTTCCTCCTCAGAAATATACTTTTCAATAATGGAGGCTTTAGGTCGATATAGATTTTTAACATACCCCTTTAATATTTTCATATACCTTTCAAAAGGATACATCCAACGAAGATATTCAGGTCCATAAAGCTTTATTTCTCGAACCAGATGAATCATTAAATGCACCATTATATCAAAAAAAAGTTGGAGGAAAATACATATCCAATTGACAAAGTATTAAAATTTCATCCTTTTCCAAAATGTTCAAAGCATTCACATCAATCGCCTTGTTACAAATTGAATTGAAAAAATAACACAACTTCATTATAGTCTTTCTGACATGAATGGGCAATATTCCACGCAATGCAACTGGTAGAATTTGTTGCATCATGACGTGACAATCATGTGATTTCATACCTATCAACTTCAAGTCCTTCATTGAGACAAAATTTTTTACATTAGAAGAATAACCTTAAGGCACTTTGGTATCATGAAGACATTGACAGAAGCTAATTTTCTCCCTCTTTGATAATGTATGACAAGCCGGGGGAAGAAATGTTCGTCTTCCTTTAGGAGTGGGAGCTAACTCCAAACGTATTCCCATTGATAGTAAGTCTAATCTTGCATTCAACCCATCTTTAGTCTTTCCTTTAATATCTAAAAATGTTCCAATCAAAGAATCACATATATTCTTCTCCACGTGCATGACATCAATATTATGTTTAACTTCATGATACCTCCAATATGGTAGCTCAAAAAATATTGACCTTTTCTTCCAAATATGTCTATCATTACCATATTTCTGTGTCTTTCCCAATGTCACGCCAAGGTTTTTCACCCTATCAAAATACAGATCATGGGATAATGGTTTTGGAGCAGTATAAAATTATTGTGAGCCATTAAATGCCTTTTTTAGTCTTCTATAAGGGTGTTCCATAGGCAAAAACTTTCGATGACCCATGTACAATGTTTTCCTCCCATGATGCAATTGACAATAGGGCGTCTGTTGTTCGCAAATTGGACATGATTTATGCCCTTTAACACTGTACCCAGACAAATTTCCATACACTGGGAAGTCATTTATAGTGAACAGAAGCAATGCATGCAGTTGAAAATATTCCATTTTATAAGAATCATACAACCTAATACCATCAGCCCATAACAGTTTCAAATCATCAATCAACGGTGACAAGTAAACATAAATATCATTACCGGGTTGCTTTGGACCAGAGATCATTGTACTCAACATGACATATTTGCGCTTCATACAAACTTCAGGAGAGAGGTTGTAAATTACCAATAAAACAGGCCATGAACTATGTGTGCTACTGAGTGTTCGGTATGGATTCATTCCATCTGTGCACAACCCTAGTCTAAGATTTCTTATTTCATTTCCAAATGTAGAATACTGTGCATCAATTTTCTTCAATTGTGGACAATCAGCTGGATGACGTATTTTTCCATCACATACCCGCTCTTCAGCATTCCATCTTAACCTTTTTGAATCATGTGAATTAGAAAATAAACGTTTGAAATGATTAATTATAGGAAGATACCAAAATACCTTTGAAGGGAGCTTTGTAATCTCTACATCACCATGTGATTTTTCTTTCACCTTATACCGTGATGTCCCACATTTTGTACACTCTAACATGAATTCATATTCCTTCCTATATATAATGCAGTCATTCGGACATGCATGTATTTTCTTGTATCCCAATCCCATTGGGCATAATATTTTCTTGGCTTTGTAATGTGAATCTGGAAGATCGTTATCTTTTGGAAGAATGTCTTTCATCAATTGTAGCAGCTCTGTAAAACTTATGTCACTCCATCCATGCTTCACCATTAGGTTAATCAATCTTAAGACCGCCGACAGAACTGTAAAATCTGTACAACTGGGATATAATGGTTTTTCAGCATCACCATATAGACGTGCAACTGTCGGTTCTATCTCAATTTGTTCTGCTACAATATCGCGAATCATTTCTTCAATTCCATCGGAATTACCATCTTGCGAATCATCATCATCAGTGACATTCCGTCCAGTTTCACCATGCCAAATCCAAGGGCTGTAACTCGGATTAAAACCATGAAATATCAGATGATCTTTTATCTCTCTACTTTTCAACTTCTTCATATTCAAACATTTCAGGCATAGACAGAAAAAAATGTCACTACTTGGAACATTTCGTTTTGAAAATTCCAAAAAGGCATCAACACCTTCCTCAAATTCATTGCTCATTCGATGTGCCGTAATCCAACTTTCGACTCATTATTACCTATAACAAATATCAACAAAAAATATAGATTTCTAAGATAATACAAAACATGTTTATATGAAAAAAATCATAATTTGAATGTAAAACAATTTGAAATATAAAACAAATCTTGAAAGTAGTAGTAGTTTTCATAAGTACCCAACACCAAATAGCTATACATCATAAGTGTCATGTTAAAAATATGAATATAGACCATTTTTTTATGTTTAATAATATTGTCATATTATCTGATCATTCTGATTATATATTTGAATTACTATATCCTTTTGATCCGATATATAATCTAAGGACATTAATTTTTCTTTAGAAAAAGTAATGTTAATATCATGGTAATGTAAAAAAAAGTATATGTCGAACTATATATATGTAATACCAATAAAAAAATACATATATGTTTGGCATGGGTTTCACACATAAATCAACTCATCTCACAGATTAAATTTTTGAATCATCCTACATAATACTTATTTTTATAACTTAGGGAATGAAAATAATAATGTTGCTGGAAGAATGGAATGTTACAGTACCACCCATTATTTTTCAGATTTTGCTGAAGCTAATCCACAATGTTTTAATAATCATTTGCGAGTTGAATGTTGCGAGTTGAATGAACATAATAACCATTTGCAATAAAAAAAATTCCACGAGATTCAAAAATGAACGAAAATCACATCAAGAATCGAAACAAAAACGAATGAAATAAATTCGTGGAAGGCTTACTTGAATGTCGTGAGTTGAGATGATAGATCCGAGAGCAGTGAAGAAGATAAACAATGAAGCCAAAATGAGTGTAATGCAGGCGATCGACGAGCCGATTAGAGTTTACCGCGCGAGAGAGAGACGAGTCGACAACTGTCAATCGAAAAAATCGTAAATGACAGAACACGGGCTTTAATTTTTTTAAATGCTTTATAACGTCAGTTATTATATAACCGACGTTATAAACTATTTTTAAGCTTTTTTACGTCGGTTATAAAATAACCGACGTAAAAAACACCGCGGTTTGGTTTTTTACGTCAGTTATTTGATAACTGACGTAAAAAACGCGGTTTTTTACGTCGGTTACAAAATAACGGACGTAAAAAACCCCCCGAGCATTGATTTGTTACGTCGGTTATCAAATAACCGACGTAAAAACCCAACAGGCGCGATTTGTAACGTCGGTTATTAAAATAACCAACGTGAAAAATCTACTCGCCGCATTGTTACGTCGGTTATATATAACCGACGTAAAAAATGGTGACGTAAAAAACGATTTCTGCACTAGTGATGATATCATTCATTTCAAGGTGATCTGTTTAATTAGGATAAATTATCATGAATTAATAATCAATATTCTTATTAATTAATTAAAACATTTCCTTAATTATTAACCAAACAATCCATGGAGAAACATAATATTCTTATTTAGTGAAATTATATATAAATCTAATAAATTAATTTTTATTAAAAATTAATTAATTACACCACATGTACCAGAGTAAACATCTCATGTTCCAATATCCATTAGTTAAAACATATTTTTAATTTAAAATACGATGTACACACATGGAATTTCATGATATTAAAAGATATTTTGATTTATTGGTCAACCTATGTAGCTAGAATGATGTGTTTTATGACATTAAACACCTTAATATGTGTGGCGTGTGATATTATATATGATCATGTTGTGTAGATAATGTGTAAAAAAACTATAAATGATGTGAAACATCCCAAATAAATAAAATTATTAATTCAATAATTTATTCCACACAGACTCCATAAAACCATTCAATATGTTTGAAATCCCATTCACACATCATTTAAAAAATATATATGCCATGTTGATTTTTTCTAAAATTTTATTCTTTCTACGTGAATTAAATCACATTGTGCAATTTTTAGACCTTGTTCCCATTCATGATATATAAATTATTAAAAGGTATGTAAACCAGCTACATGGTGTGTAATTCATCTTGGACATTCCTCATTATATGCCTAGATACTCCTCATGTAATTTTCATTGGATAAAACTCTTTTAAAAAAAATATAAAGAGGCCACACACCATGTAAACACAACATGGATATGTCAGTTAGATGATACTCAATACGCAACAAGTGTATTAATTAAATGATTTATATAGTGACCACATAAGAACCACATATTTTACTGTTACACGACATGTACATTAGTCAAATATTTTGTAAAATTAAAAATATTGTGCCACTCTATAGGTCAATATGTGGAGTAATTACATGCCATGAAATTAACCCCTGCACACATTTGGGTGATTGGAACAATGAAATATGATTATGGTTGACTGAGACTGTAGGGAATGTAATTCAATAAAATAAATGTAATCTGGAAATGTCTCTAGATTCATATACACCTCTAAATGAAATCACTTAGCTTTCGTCACTTGTTAAGAATTATATGATAGTATTTAAACTTGTTATCTTGAAATAATGGATCAAGAATGGTAAAATAAATAAAATATAACAACTGAATTTAAATATTGACCAAAAAAATTATCAATTGTAACAAGACCACTTTGATACGATGTATAGGCTCATATCATAGAAAAATCATTGGTTAAGTCCGTTACCAACATTCCTTTTCATTGGATTCAATCAAAATTTGTCATGAAAACAATGAATAATCCTTATTTATAATATATTTATCCAATGAATCAACACCAAGAATCCGGGAAAGATGATGAGAGTATATTTCAAATTAAATTAATAATAAATTTACAAATAATAAAATACCTTGGTATTTAGATCTTTCTCCGATGGAGATGTTGATCGACCAAAACACTTTCGATTATTTCTATTATCGTAATGATAAAATCCATTATTGAATTTTAACATCCTAATCCCGTATTGTTGGCATGGGTAGGACTATAGTTTGAATACCCTTTACTGCATTTATCGAACACCCAATGCTGAAAATAAATACCATGTTTATCTAACATCATTGTGGAATGAATTAGCATTATATAGAACTCTTATAATATCTACAAATGTTATTTACATTATATATATATATAAATATATAAATACATATTTTTTAAAGAATGTGACACATTCATTAAAAGACCAAACAAAAATTTATTAAAAAATAAAATTTTTCAAGAGTCTAAAAGAGGGGATTATATTTCAATCATTCACATGAAAAGGAAGAAAGTTTCATATAAGGTCCTCCAGCTAGGTTATCTCATGTGCAACCCATCTATTGGTGAGAGAATCATCCACCATATTTTCTTCACGGTAAGTCTGAGTTGCAATGAAATTTATGTCTCAAAGGGAACATAGAATAGTTTTCCAGTCCATAGTAATCGGACTATCTAGATGAGTCGTTCCATTCCAAATGGCCATCAAAATAGTAGAATAATCACTTTCAATCCAAAAATTGTTCCAACTCCATTGCATGTAAAATTAATTGGCATGAATCAAACTCATCATTTCAGCTTCTAGAGAGGTTATTGAACCACAACCTCCAAAAAGGAACCATGAGATCTGACCAAGATGATTCTTGAAGATGGCGACACATCCTGTTGGTCCTGTATTTTCTTTGGAAGCTTAGTCCACATTGATTTTAATCAACCCTGGGAATGAAGGCCTCCAGAAGACCTCAAGCATGCATCCTGTCTAGCTGAAAATGGCAATAACCTGAAGATGATGCAGAATCATAAAATCTGACATAGAGTTGTCACAACACACATTTTGAATTATTGCAGCTTCTCGAATAGCGAGGAGAATCCTTATTCTACCTGCATTAATGTTAGGTGAGATACTGTGATGAAGAATTTCATTTCTGTCATACCGGATTACATGAATAAGCTCTTCCACCCTAGTAATAAACATGTTTTTGATTTTTTGGGAGTTTTCCAAAATCACAGAACATTTTAGCTATGTATGGATAGAGTTAATAATCAGCCATCTACAATCATTAATGTCAAAAATATTGTTCCAATGATCATTAATAGTATCATGAGACAAAAATAAATGTTTAGTATATTTTCTTTGTTGGTTAAGAAGGAGAAATTTAGAAAAATGTTGGATCCCAAAAATTTGGAAACAAGAATTAGTGGGAACACTATTATAGGCAAGATGACAAACTAGAGTGGGTATTGAAAGTTTAATCCAAGACTTATCACAATATTTAATCCAATTCAATTCATTATCAGAGTTATGAAAAGAGTTATTGTGGATGTTTTTTGAATTTAGTAAACCATTGTGAGTAGGTTCCTATATGGGAAAATCCTATGAGGTAGCAAAGTGATAATTATCAATGATGTGCATAACATTAACTAGGACGGTATCAATATGGGAAATGGGAATATCACTGATAGTTTAGTTAATATATTTAATGGAATGATCAAGAGGAAAAAAGAAATAAGTGGAGAACCAGCCCAATTATCTTACACTAATTTCATGGAGGAGTTTCTAGTGACCATACATATGGAATTGATCATAATGTTAACTAATATATTTTTGACGGAGGGCCGAATTGAAGACATTAGGAAGTTCTTGTTACCTTTATTTAATTTATCTAGAAAACTATTTTTTATGAAAGAAATCATGGGGGTGTCCCTTTGAATCAGGTTCAAAGTTAGCCTGGCTTGAAGGGATTCATTAATGAGTTTTAAATTTTTAATACCAAGGCCACCCTTGTCTAAAGTATTAAAGCAAGTAGCCCAAGGGATAGTCACCAGTTTTCTATCCAAAGTGTTGCCAGTCCAAAAAATGTTTTTAATATGCACATTCATTTTTTATAAGATTGGTTGGCTAGTTGTAAACCATTATAGAGTAGTCCAATATGGAGATAATGACAGATTTTTCAAGACAAACTCTCTCTTTCATGGAAAGAGATTTACCTTTCTAAGTGGAAAGATGATTAAGAATTTGATCAACAATGATTGGAAAATAGACTACTTTGGGTCTTCCCCAAAAGTTGGGGACCCCATCGTATTTGAAGGGAAGAGTTCCTCCTTTAATGCCAAGTTCATTGATGATGGAATTTTTTCTACTAATTTGAATGTTTTTTCTGAAATAGATGAATGATTTTTTCCATCCAACGACCTTACCCGAGACCTCCTCATAATGAGTTAGAGTAGATTTGAGAGTTTTGATGTTTTATGTATCAACCATTAAGAATATAATGATGTCATCTTCCTAAAGAAGATGTGTGGCAGTGTTCAAATTCTTGTTAGCAAGAATAAGTTTATGTTTATTTTGATCAACCAGCCGAGTTAGAAAACAACATAAATAATCCTTAAAATAGAAAAAAATGATTGCACAAAGGGGATCTCATTGTCTGACACCCTTTGTGCAATTGATATATCCTCTGGGAAGTCCATTGATCAGGATGGAAATGTGTGCTGAGAAAAAAAGGGTTTTGATTCTAGAAATGCAGATATTATTGAAACCAAAACCATGAAGAACATTGAATATGAATTCCCAGTCCCTTGTGTTAAATGATTTTCTAATGTAAAGTGGAATGGCAATGTTACTACCTCTATTTTTTGTATTTAACATATTAGTGCATTCAGAGGCAAGACAAATGCAGTCTTATATGGATATTCCTTTGAAAAAATTAAATTAATTTCAGGGGATATTTTGGTTTTTAATAGAGGTGAGTCTATTCGTAGTCATTATGGTGATAATTTTATAAAGGGTGTTAATAGGGGCTATAGGTCTAAAGAGGTGAATATTAAATGTGTTGGCTACCTTGGGAATCAATGTAATAAATTTTTTATTCAACCCATTTTGTGGGAATCCACTAGAAAAGAAATGATTAACATGGTTACAAACATCAAATTGGATGATATCCAAGTAATTCTGATAGAAACCATTATTAAAGAAATCTGGACCCGGGGTACTGTCAGGATTCAAGCTAAAAACAGTGTCCCTGATTTCCTGATCCAAGGGATCTCCAAAATAAAAATTGTTATCTACACCAGTGTTAATGTGAGGAATGATATCATGAATGAGGTCATTGATAATGTTCGGGCCATTAAATAAATATTCAAAATAATAGGCAACATGATTGGATATTTCCACCACTTTATCCAATAGATTGTCCCAAAATTTGAGGGATGCATGAGGTATGTAGGATTTTCAAAATCTTGGTACGGAATTATAGAATTTGGTATTTCTATCACCATTAGTTAACAATGTGATTTTAAGAGTTTTCTTATGAATGTTGTCCTTGAAAGTGAGAAGAGAATTTAGTTTCCCAGTAATTTAAATTTCAAGATTATGATCCGAAACAGAATCCAAGTGAGTGTTACTATTTGGGATTTTATGAAGTTCATTCTCAAGAAGCAGGATGTCGCAGTAAATTATCTTGGCTTTCATGCAGAACCAATTTTTTATTTTTTGTTTAAGAAATTTTAATTTAAAGGTATAGAAAAAGGTATTGATGAATAGAGTCATAGAAGACCAAACTTGATTAATGAGCCTACAATATTCATTGTTCTAGAACCAAGAATTGTTGAATCAGAAGGGAAGAGGAGGTTTCATAGCTTTGTAAGAGATAATGACCAAGATAGGATGATTTTCAAAATGGATTTTCGTGAGGGTGGTGATGGAAATGGTGTCCCATTTTTCTAAGGCATGTCATTATTGAAGGCTCAATTTAGTTTTCTCAAAACAACTGTATTATAATGATTCATGTACCGGGTATATTTTGCACTGAGTAAGGCAATTTTAATTAAACTATTTTTTTCCATTGCAGTTTTAAATTCTCTCGTAGATAGAGTTTAGTAGAGTGGTCTATGTTTTAACTTGATATGAGAAAAGCATTAAAATCTCCAAAAACAAATCAAGGAAAGTGAATAAAAGAACTCAAGAGAACGAGGTCATTCCAAAGATTCATCCCATCCTAATAGTTGTTCTAAGCATAAATAAATGATAAAAAAATATGCATCTGATCAATCATAAAGTCACATGTGAAACATTGATTAGTGAGTTGAAAAATATTAACATTAGACAAAGTAGATTGAGCAAAAATACAAAGAGTATACTTCTTTGGGATGCTTTTATATGCACCTATAAAGGTGTATCCAAAATGACAGAAGTGAACTAAATCTGGGGGAAAAGTGATCTTAGGTTCAGAAATGGAATAAAGATAGGATTTTTGATATTGAACATTCATTTTAAAACAATTAAGGTGTCATGGTATTAAATACTTTAGAAGTTCCAATAAAATATATTTATTTAAACTTGTATTTGGAGTTAGAACTCCCTTTTTTCTTACTATTCGAGCCTTTATGCAAAGTTGATCTTCTACAATTTTAAGACACATTAGGGATTATATTAAATCCCTATTGAACTTTTGTTTCATCAAAGGTTTTATCATTATCAGTTGCAGGAAGAGCATGTAAGGTAGTATCATGCATGATATTAGTATCGACTGATGCCTTAGTAGGACTAATAACCACATTTTTAATAGAAACAAAATTATTGATATTAAAAGAAGTATTATTGACCCAATTAAAATGGGTACCTGAAATGTTTCTTGGATCTAGGTTACCTGACTATTTTTCTATGTGAATAGTTGAGGGCAGCATTGTGATCAAATCACAAGACAGCCCAATGTGATTTTTCACATTCTTCTTAGAGAAGCCAGATGTTCGACAGTTATTATGCACAATTAAATTGATAACCATCTTTCCAGAGAGATTTTTTTCAAATCCAGTCATGTGACCAGCTTGTAATGTAGGTCCTCCTATATTTAACTCTAGATCAGTGACTTATGATGCAAATAAAGAGTTTGTTGGGTAGTCTGCAGCAAGGGTCTCCCCAACAGCAAGAGTAGTATATTTATAGTCCATGTGGGATTTCATCAAATTAGAAGGAGAATGGTAAGTTTTATATTCTTTAATGTTTTCATGGTTTCCTTATTTTCATTTATTCAGACCAATGATAGCTGGATTGGGGGCTATACCTATGAAATCTGAGGCAAACTTTCTAAAAGTGCATGACAATATCACTACATTCCTTCCAAAATGTGATTTCTATGAAAATTATCCAGATGTGTACATTTCCAAAGGTCCACAGTTGTGTGTGATGTTATTTTTCATTGTACAGTGATGACCCATTTGATGTGAACCAGTAACTAAAGATGTAACAGGGTTAGTGGTTATCCTAAGATGGGGGAAGAAACTGTAATTTAATCTGCATCAGCTTGTGCCTTAGTTTTTTCAATTAGTTGTTCAGCTTTAATGACATTCACAACCGGTTTTTCAATATCTTCAAAATTGTAATATTATATATGGTTATTTTCTTCCAATTCAAACAATTTCTCCCATGTATTACCAGAGGTAACTCTCAAAGGGTTTGAGTGAGATGATTTATTAACCCAAATCTCAATTTTTTATTTAGGAAGTTCAGTTTTATCAGTGATACTCTTATTACCTCTTCTATTTCTAACCTTTGTCAACTCATTGTCTTTGGGGTGAACAGCATGGCTTTTAACAACCCTACAATTCAAGAGAGAAAGTCCAACTATCATGAAAATTTCACAAAGGAAGGCTTTTACTCATACTCAATTTTAACTTTTGTTATTTGATCCTTGGAATTAAATCTAACAACATTCGGTAGTTTACAATCATGGTTGATTTCCACTATGATTCTAGCAAACAATTCTTGTTCTACATTAAGAGTATATTGGTAAATTATTATTTGGGTTACTATGCATGATACTATGTCATTAAGAATGTTTGGGTGCCAATAGAACGAATTAATTCCATGTTACTGAATCCAAACATTTTACATGGTGTTTTTGTGAGTGTGTGGATTAAACATTCTATCCCATTCTGATATTTGAAAGAGACCAGGTTTGAGTTGGATGTTTCCTAATTTCCAAACATGGTTCAGTTGCTACTGTATGTTCAAAAGGATGTGAAAATAGCCGTGACCAATTGTAATTAATTTCTAACAGGAAAAACCCCAGCAGTGTGTGATTGGTAGTTTTTGTTTAGAAAAGAGCAAAGGTTTGTCATCTTTAAGATAAGAAGTGTTTACCATAAGAAAATACATATATATTCACATCCGATGTTGAAGGGTTTCAGGGTCGGATTTTACAAGGAAGCGTCCATCATCCAATTTCTTGAATAAATGCGGCTTCATAATAGTTTCAGTGGACATATCTGTACCCTTCAGTGCATTGAGGAAGGAAATTCCACTTGATTTACCAGTTAATGAGTCTGAATCAGATTTTTTGGGGAAGAGAACATCCTTTTTCAAGTTCGTAACAACATACTCATTGTATGTCCACCCTTCAAGGAAATTATGACACTTGAATGTCCCCAACACTAGAATGCAGGCATCCATTGGTGCTCAAAACGATGAATTGGTTCCTAAAATGAGGTCCGTCGATGGTTTTTATAGAGAGATGGTCTCCCATCTCTTATTTGTATTCTTATAATTATTAGTTAAATATATATATATATATGATGCATGACTAGAGAAATTTAAATGATGAAATTCAAGACATAAACAAATTAGAGATAAAATTAACATAAAAATATGATACATTAATCAACATGATCCAAAAACTAGAAGATACCACGGTGCCATAGGTTGAACTATTAAAGACTGAATCTAAAAATTATCTCCCTAATCCAGAATCCATGGTAAATGATCACTATATTATGGTACACTATTATAAAATTAAATAACCTTCCCCCTTCTCATGTTTTTATAGACAACATATGAATATGCTTCAAAGTGAATATGCAATGGTTGGGTATTCAACCGAGTGGATAATTCCACTAAGAATTACGAAAAATTCCAATGAGATAAGAACATGTTATCTCATAATAAAAATTAAAAATGTCAAGGCTTGGATTGATAAATAAAGAAAAATAAACATTAACATAATGAATAATAATGAAAACAACCACACAATGCACAAAATTCCCCAGTATAAAGGCCATATCATTAACCCAATGCATCACCGTCCATCTAGACTCTCGGAATGGACCAAAATCATGATCGGAACTAGATTCACCCTAATCCAAATCATCACATGACATAGTAACCAATTGTTCCACAATTTTTCTATGAAATCCAATTACAAACCAATAAGGAACCATTTAATTCAATTTTAATATACACTAATCTATACCCATTCCAAGTTACCAACACCAAAATGAATTCTTTAGAAACCAAATAACAAAATCCAATACATACAATAGAATTCATTAAAAAAAATTAATCTACAAATAAAATATGTATACATAAATGTCAAAAGCCATTAATTTCTTGATATAAGCATATGGATAGAAAATACACCTACCTGTAACAGATCTTTCAAGGAGAATATATAGAAATGAGATCCAAAAGGAAAAGGGTAATCCAAAATCTCTTTTTAGAGCTATGAGTTTATGTGTCAAAGTGAGGAGGGGAAGAATTAGGGTTTATATGGAATAAATTAGATCCAAAAATTGGTTCTATAAATACCAAAAATACCCCACATAGTTTCTATTCACGGTGAATTTGTTCCCTAAAAAATAGTTCCAATTTCAGTTGAAAAAAAATCAAGACAATCAGTATCATGACATTATGGTTTCACCCATGGTCGTGGAACCCTTGACCACACCTCCCCCCATATCAACATGCCATGACATAGGGTTGATTCATAACACATTTCAAGCACACCATGTCTTAGACCAAGATATGATGGATAAATGCAAACTATTTTTTACCTCCTATAAAATTCATTAAATTCATCGACAGAACCACAACCCACACTAATATGGGAGTGTTGGTATTCTAATTTACCATATATAGAATCTCTATGAACTGTATAAAATAGTTATATGCTTGATGTGGAAATTTTGTGCCTCTTTTTGGATTCACCATTCCAAGAATTTCAATATGTACGTGCCAAAATCCTAAACCATTTTCAATACCACATCATGGTGAATCCCATATATCCCCGACACTACCTATACCATACAATATCCTATCCAATGAATAATGATAAATAAACCATCAAATTATATAAAATACAGAATAAAATAATAATATATGTCAAATAGGTGTATTTATATTTTCCAAGCCATTGATATTTTCTTCCATGGAAAGCTTGCGTGAATTGGTCTGTTGCTAAATAATTGGCCATTAGTGTTGCCTAAAATGGTCATATTCCCATGTGTCTTCAGGAATGACGCTATATTGCTGTAAAACTCATTCCAAAAAGATATATATTCTTCAGTAGATCATATATATTGTATTTTGAATGTGTTTCAAGTTCTAAATAAAATAATCATCTTGATCAAATGTCACACAATTGCAACTAATCACTTGGGAAAGATCATGCTTGTAATTCTTCATCAAATATATGTGAAAAAAATTATAAACAAAACTGAATCATGGTGGAAAATACAGTAGTTAATAATGTTCAATGATGTTCTCAATAATCTCAAATGTTCCCAAATATAGTGTATCTAACATCCCATTCACCCCAAGGAAGTCATTTCCAAGACTTGATGTAAGATCCTGGGATTTTTTATGAGGTATGGATATTTTATATTTTTTAAAACTCTTGTATCAGTTATTATTTGGTATTAGACCCTGAATTTATGCCCATGGTCTAGTAGGGTGTTTTATGGAATGAAGAATGTTGTGGAATCAAGGAAGGCTACATGCCAAGTCCACAAAATGTAATTTCAATACAAGACTTGTATTGGACTAGTAAGCTATTATCCGATGAGTAGTGAGATTTCCTAGGAAGGGAAATCCCGAGTTGTATACAATGTGTAATGAATTTACATGATGCAAAAATTATAAGGGTCGGTTTTTTGAAATAAGATTTAGGGCCTCTTATTATCAACATATGTTCACTGCCACCAACATCACTCACATTGGAGATCCCCTTGAAGTTTAAACCTCTACATTGGTGTAATTTTTTAATCCTTAATCTGACTCTACCATCTTCTGTCTCATTAGATTCATGCTAGTGTGTTTACTATTCCACTTACACCATTCCACATTTCCCTTATCCATGTAAGTGTTATTTTAATGTAGGATTTCATGCCTATTTTCTTGGGCATTTGATTATTCGTCCATTTTCTTCTCATATTGACTAAATTAATGGATAATACTACATGAGTGTTCTATCACAAGTATATTTTAAGAGTGATATGACTTTTACCTTATGCTCCAGTTGTTTTATACCCTGTTTTCATTGTTCTACATGATGAACTTTATGTATTTTCTCTTAAAATAAAATTAATTCCTTGATTAACTTGTTGGAACCTAATTTGGTTTCCCACTTAGTACCATGTGACGGTTAGAGGTTTTCAAGCACATCCTGGACCACCTCAGAGGTGAGGTATAGTATCTATTCCATGTTATACTACCCTATTGGTTTCAAGAGTGGTCCTCACCCTAGTGGTGTCCATTGGAATAGAATTATAATCTCAATGACACTTTATTCCTCTTTTCATTGTGATTAAATGAAAATTGAAATGGGTAAATGTTTAAATAGAAATTGTGGAATTATTTAAATGCGAACATGGACAATTTATGATTTTGAAATGGGTTATGAAATGATTAATAAGATATTTGGTTATTTAGATTCCAATAACATTTCTACTCTTTGGATGTGCCTCATGTTGGTATGACAATTGATTTCTTTGGATGCTAGTAAAATTTATACTCCTTGGATATAGCACCTATGGGTCTGACACTTTATTTATTTATATGTCATGGAAATTTATACTCCTGGGATTCAGCATGTTAGGTATACCATTGGATTCCAAGGACTTTGTTACTCTTGGGATCTTGATTTCTTGGACTTCCTTGGACATACTTCGTTGAAATGCTCATTGAGGTCCTCACTAGTCACTACCATGTTTCTATATAGATTATCCATGGAATTAAGGAGATTGGATGGTTATTTACACCCTGGATCCATCCCTTATAGACCTGACATAATGAGGATGACATTATCTTTATACCTTGGATCAAACCCATAGGGTCTAAAACAAGATTACAAGACATATACTTATGAGAATTCCTCAATTTTTATACCTTGGATCTATCCCTTAGGATCTGACACTAGAATACTTTATGTACACTGTAGAGGATGTTATATCATTATATAAAAATATCCCTATTATGGGTGTTTTATTGTTGTTGGTAGATTGTATAGTATTACTCATTATTAATTATTCTTTAATTTATTGGTCATATATTATGCACTGGTTCAGATTATATACATATACGGGATTTGTTATAAACACTAATGGTGGTGGCTTACTTAGTGTTATCTCACACACTATTCAGGCTTTCATTGTGTACCCTAGTAGAATTCATGTATATATGTAGTAATTATGTTCTGAACTTTCTTTATGATGGTTGATTTATCATGCGAAGGATAATGGTACTACAAGATTGAACCTAGCTTGTGATTCTAACTATTGATAGTCATTTTTGGTCATTCATATTTTCATACATGTTTGTTCTGGTTTTCTATTTCCATGAATTTCATTCCATTTTGTATTGAAACATGAAATAAATCATTTTATATTTGATGTTACAGTTGGGATTTTTTTTATTATTACTACTATAATGTGGATGAAATATATCTTTGTTCGGTTATTTGATATGATTCTACTATATATTTTTTATTATACTATTGTGCTACACTCTAATTATAAGGAAATAGTCTCTCTATTATAGCCCCTTGGACCCTCTCTTCTTGTAAGTAGACTATGGAATATGGGGAGTCATTATTTAGGCCTTATCACCCACCAGATCAGGGTACCATTTAGTGGATCATGGGTTAGGATGTTACAGATTTCTATGAGAGAGTCTTCATTTTATTTTAATTTTTCTTACTTTTTGGGATAGTTTAAACGATAAATAGGAATGTGTTAGAATTTGGTAATAATCTATTTCTTTTAGTATATAATCCATATACATTAAAATTAAAAATTTCCTTGGATGGGATATGATGTAATGATTTTAACCTATTATGTTTGATTTGAATCAACAGTTGTGTGATAGATATCATATGTGATGTTATTATTATTATGAATTGGGAAATTCATTTTATCCTAGGACCAAAATAGAAAAACATAATTGATCATGAATCATTGTAGGGACCATAAATTATTAACCTATTATTCATATTCCATTCCATATAAAATTCATTGCTTAAATGCAGGACATTAATTATTTTAGCATTGAGATATATAATTTTTATC
Organism: Viscum album; assembly: GCA_963277665.1. Classification (NCBI taxonomy): domain Eukaryota; kingdom Viridiplantae; phylum Streptophyta; class Magnoliopsida; order Santalales; family Viscaceae; genus Viscum; species Viscum album. Next base: position 1,903,651,752 of record OY728165.1, on the reverse strand, counting down.
AACTACTGTTATTATATGATATTGAGAGACATAATTGGTACATATATTTCATATCATTAACTAAATCTATATTACTTATATAGGCTATAATAGTCACCTTAAGAAGTCAATTATAGAATGTTGAGTCATGGGCCATTGGTTACATTGACCGAAACAAGTTTTGGTTGGGATTAATTGAGAACCACACTTTGGTTTATAAGTTTTATTAACCCTTATAGATTGGAAGTGTCGATTAATTTGGATAAAAAATTAAAATATATTTGTAAAAATATGAATTAAAATGAAATTGAAATTCCAAAATGGAACTATGTCTAATAAATAGATTTCTAAATTGTACTGTTTAGCCCATATATCATGACCCATGATTTTAAATATATTACTTGACCTAGAACCATATTTAGATTTATTAGTAGACCTCATCACTGTTGTTCTTTACAATCATTGTTATTACAAATCCCTAGTTTTATGAGCAGGTAGAGGGGTGTGGTTTGTTTAATGATAGGCTTGTACTTGTCCTCTATTTATATAGGTGTTATGGTCATTACCGAATCCATTGTTTGGTGACTATTTTTCATTATTAGAGATATTTTACCACCATGACCTCCATTCCAAAGCCAAAATGTTGTAGCAAACCATTCTTTTGAGGTTGGGGTCCGTGATCCTCTATTGAAACCTAATGTACTACTACTTTCGGCACTACTAGTAGTTCCTAACATGAGATATGATGTCCAATTCAAAAATATTTTCATGTGTTTTATGAAAACCATTCAAGGAGCCCCACATCCAACCACATCTATGGAAGATCAAACTCATGTGTTCTATAAGCTTCATTAAGTCACATTTTTTGGGGATGGAAGGCCATATGATACTAAGTTGTGGATCAATAATATCTTATCAATTTTTTGGAATCTAGAGTATCCTTCTAAGAGTAGAGTGAAGCTCTCAATGTATATGCTTTGGGAATCCACAAAGAATTGGTGGGAAGCCTCGAACCAGGATGATGTGCTTCAAGGTATGGTTTACCTGGATTTCTAAACCAAGTTTTATGAATACTTATTTATAGATACCATGATAGATGAACATTCCAGTAATTATATTCATCTCTTGTAGGGAACTATGATTGTTATGGATTATTCATCTCACTTTATAGAGCTTAAGATATTTGAGGAATTCCACCTTGATGATGACCCATATAGGGTGGGATTATTCAAGGATGATCTCAAGCATTTCGTATGGTCATAGGTGAGACAATTTTGGTTGAGGACTATATCTGAGATAGTGAATAAGGTTATGACTAATGAACAAGACCCGTTTGATTATGGATTACCATAGTATGATAGTACAACCTCTTGAACTAGGGGTTCATTGATAGCTAGAAGAAAGAAACATTTTGAGGATTCTTGTGAGGGTAGTACCATCAAGAGTGTGACTACTTGAATTTATATCATTTTTTTATCAATGTGGATGGTAGGGAATCATGAGTAACCAGTGAGATAGAGGCACAATTGAGTGTCGAGATTATGGAGAGATAAGAACTATATAATGTTTTTGTAGGAACTTTCTGCTACTGGCACGTGATAGGGGGTCGACACCGAATCAAGATTCATGAGCCTAATTCATAACTCCACGTCTAGATGGGAGATGGAGTAATATTGGTCAATCAACCTGATGAAGTTTTCAAACCAGGGGGATCCATACACTAGTTTCATCATGGTGGTAGAGTGGTCCAATTTATGTTAGTCAGGTTGTTTCACATGGCATTATTTTAGGCTATATATTTTCAATATATCCTACATCTGATGTGTAGAGTTACATGAGGTCAATAGTGATAGGTATGAATTTACTAGCATATACACTATTATTTTCTCTTTTTGATAATGTTGAATCTCAATATATTCATAACTTTACTATTTTGGATATTCACATTATCATTTTTTTATTTTTCTGATGGTTTCTCATAATAAAAAATACTCTTTTGGAGATTATATCAGAGAGTGTACATTAATAGGGAGAGTGACCCCTTGAAATAGGTAGTTGTCGCTTCGGATGACATCTATGTGTCCTAGAGATGAAAGGGTTTGGTCTCATTATGCATATGGACTATTTGATTCCTTTTTTATGGGTTCATTGATTTCAATCATCCGAGGGTGACTTTCTCATAACTAGATGTTTGGGTTCTTAAACAATAAGGTGAATGGGATGTCATGGTGATCTGATCTTGACTCGCTCATGATGCGCTGGGTTGGAATATATCAAATATAGTAAATTTATAACTAGATGACTAGGGAACGTGTTATGTGTACATCACTCTAATGGTTGATCATATCAGGGATCTCTTCACGCAAAACTTTTCTTGTTTACCTATAGCGAGACAGGTAGATTTATCTATTGATCTTACTCTAATAGCATGACCTATTTCCATTACTCTTTATTGGTTTTCTAATATAAAATTATAGGATCTCAAATGTAAGCTTGAGGACTCGGAAGTGAAGGGGTTTATATGACCCTGTACTTCTTTGTTGGTTATTTGAGTTGTTGTTTTAAGAAATACTAATGGAACCCTCATGATATGTGTGTGTTAATGAAAACTAAACCAGTTGATGATTAATAACCTGTATCATTTTATGTGATAGATATTCTGTTCAACTAGCTCTATTTATCTTAGGTTTTCTTAAATATTGATTTGTGGTTAGAATATCATCTGGTTCGTGTATGTCCTGTAGAAATACCTCATAAATCTTTTCATTTTAGGTGTGGTATGTATGATTGTCTGATTATCTCGTTTGGTCTTATGAATGTGATAGTGTTTTTCATGGAACTGATGAATTAGAATTTTCATCCTTATTTGGATTCATTTATAGTGTCATTAATGGATGATATCTTCTTGTTTTCACAAAATAAACATGAACATTCCAAATTAATTTAGATAACTTTGGATACCCTGAGGGAGAATCATTTTTATTCTTGAAAAAAAGTTCCACTTATGGATGGATTAGATTTAATTCAATGGTCATATTATCTCAGATATAGGATTATTTATGGCCCGATAAAAAAAGAGAGCTATATTTTTCGTTGATAATCCCAGGAACATTTTTTACATATGGAGTTCCATGGGGCCATTAGGTCGTTATAGGTATTTCGTATAGGAATTATCATAATAAGTAGAACCACTTACATGATTGAATAATAAATGTGTGATGTTTTTATAGTTTGATTCCTATGAAACCTTCCTTAACTAGCTGAAAGGGAGGCTAAATTTAGTATCGATACTTATTCTTGTAGAAATGATTCTTAAACAAAATATTTATTTTGAGTTATTATGTATCTATCTAGGAGAAGTTTGGATGTTTGAGGAGAGATTTAGTGTGTATGGGTCTCATCAGTTGAGGACACATGAGAGTAACTTACTAGTACATGTTTTCAACATAACCCCTATTGGACATGCCTAAAATTGTTAGAGGAATTATTTATAGGTAGAAACTTTTTTTTTTGAAAATAAACCACAAAATAATTAACTAAATATTTACATAGTGTGGCTTGAATCCTTGGGAATTGATGTGGGATGAGTACCAACATTCTGTTAACATTGAGCTCCCCTACATACCCAGAAATGGAAATGAAGTGGACGATTCACATAGAAAGATAGCTTAGATAATTGAAGTTCAAGAGGCCATAAGGAAGATGCATCTTATGGAATTATTCTCTAAGATGAATATGAAGGTGAAAGATAGTTTTGGACATAAATTTCTCTCATACTTAGTCACAACATCCACTCTTCTGGATAGAGTGAGGATGAGGTAGTTATCACTTCTTGAGGGACTTGTCCTACTTGAGATCATGGATGGTGAGAAACCTCCTCCTAATTACATAATTAGTAATAATGAAATTATTCACATACATGGTAATTTTTGGGTTCAAGTGAACATACGTGTTGAGCTGATGTATTCATTTTATGCCTCATCTTGGGAATTACATCCTCGTGTGATCAACATGTATCGAAATTTACCGCACTGTTTTTAGTGGTTGAGTATAAAATTGGGGGGAGATAGTTCATTCATGGGGTTTCCACCTATCATTAGGTGAAGGTAGTAAAAAAATTACTATCTAGGATTTTACAGAATATTCCCTTCTCTGAGTGAAAATTGGATGAAGTTGCAATGGATTTCATGATTGGGTTACCAATGTCTCAATGTGGTAGTGGTAGCATATGGGTTATTGTGGATATGATCACAAATATCACCCATTTCGTATATTTTAGGAAGACCTTCTTAGTATATTAGAGTAAAGGACATTATTTCCTTGAGATTATGTTGCTTCAAGGGGTTCTTGAAATAGTGGTATTAGATAGGGATACCCATTCTACATATTGGTTTTGAAAAATAATATAGATTACATTGGGTAAATAGGTTTTTTAGATCATGACATACCACCATTAGTCTAATAGCTAGTCAGATCACACCATACATGTTCTAGAGGAAATTCTTAGAGCATGCATCCTTGATTTTTCTGGAATCTTGGGTGAGGCATATACCCCTATGTTAGTTTTTCAACAATAGTAGCTATGAGGAAACTATAGAGATGGAACATTATGAAGATTAATATGGTTGGCTATGTTGATTTCCTCTGTGCTATATAGAGGTAGGAGAGGTAGTGCTACTTTTAACAAATCTCATGTAGGAGAATTCAGAGAAGGACAAGTTGGTCATAAAGAGGATAGATACTGCAACGTCTGGAAAAAAATTATGTGATGATCTCCATCAACGACCTATAGAGTTTGTGGTTTTGAATTAGGTATTCTTACAAGTATCTCTGAGGATGTGGAACATGAATATTTAGAGACAAGGTAATATTTCATTGGGATATGTTGGGTCATTCATGATTCTAGAGAGAGTCAGGCTGGTAGCCTAACAATTTTAGTTACCATAGAGGTAAAAATCCATCAATGACATATACCATATATCGAAACTTTTTTTTCATTATTCAAACCCATCTAATAATATACATAAGAATGAGTTTGAGTTATAGTTAGGTGTGTCCTTGGAGGAGCACCATTAACGTATCATTGATCAAAGCATAAAGGCTCTATGAGACCTATTAGTTCCTCTATTATGGGTTCAACATTAGTATTACCATTTATAGGATGATAATTGTTAGTGGGACCCTGATATACATGATCAGTAGCTAAAGTTATTCTCATGAATATCTTGAAAACCTTTAGAAGGGTAATTCTTCAATGCATTCATTTATGGGTGGAAGAATATAAGATCCTAGTATTTTCAATGAAGTTTATATCCTTTTATTTTTTGTTAACATAATTTTTATATTTTTATTTTTTCATACACCGTAAACCTAGGCCCATGGGATGGCTGGGTAGTTTTCGAATGAAGAAAACCTGTGGATGAAGATAGGCTACAAGATATGTAAATGATGTGTAACTGGAAAACATAATGTGTACCCAATACACTAGATTTAATGATATTTCCCTAGAAGGGAAATCCGAAGATTTAAACAATGTGTAATGAATTTAAATATACTCTAAATTCCAAGGGTATGTTTCATAAAATTAAAGGTAGGGTCAGTAATGTTTTAAAGAGGATCACCCCTACCATATCTCTCTCATAGATTCCCTCATTAAAGCCTAAACATAGTATTTTTTATTATTTCATGATCGAGACTCAAATTCGTATTCCATTGGTCTCATTATATGTGAACCCGTGAGATATCTATTCCTCTTTCAGATTTCATTGTTTCTCTTCCCCTCAACTTAGTTATTTTTGTGTAGTACTTTATCACATTTTTCAAAGAGTGTGTCTGTTATTATAGTTTCTACTGATCTAGACCAAATGAAATGATAATACTGAATGAATTTTTATCCACAAGTATATGGTAGGTGGCATATACCTTTTACATTATGGTTTATCTGGTTTATACCCTTTAGTCATTGTGTCTCATGTCAAACCTTATGGTATTGCTTCTAAACTTTTGTGAATGCCATTATTAAATTGTAGGAACCTTTTTTGGATTCCCAATTAGTACCATGTAATGATTGTAGGTTATTAGCCTCATTCTAGGCCACTTGAGATGTGTTTCATTGTATTATACCCATGTTATACCAACCCATTGTGTTCCTATGGGATTTTCATCCCAGTGGGAGCTGTATTCAATGTAATAAGACTTTAGCAGAGTTTTCATGCCTCCATTACAAGGGATCACATGATAATTTAAAGAGATACATTCTTAAATGGATGTGGTAGAATGTGTTGGATGAACTCATGGACTATATATGACTATGAAATTTGTTGTAAAATTATTATTGGGTTGTTGAATTTCTTGGATTACAGGTAAATTTTCAGCCCATTATATCCAACTCATGTGGGGTCAGGTAGTCCCCGAGACCCATTACGTTGGGCCGACCTGACCGAGTCAGACCGGGCCCAAACCCAACCGACCCCCAAATAATGAAACACCCGTAACTAACGAATTGAGAGTCTAATTCGAAAACCGTTAATGGAGTTTGGACCCTTTTAGGGCAACGACCCCTTTGGCATATTCTGGAAGGCTGGACCGAGGTGCGATCACCAGTATTTCACATAAAGTGGAGTAACTAACAGACCAGACGACCGATTGACGCATCATTAATGGCATAAGGACCGTGTGACAAGTAGGTCCATTGGAGATACTCTAATTGAGTTTTGATGGAGTTTGATGCATGGACTGGGATGGATCAAACTTTAATCCAATTGGGACCATTTTATAAAAGTTCCCATATCTCAAAGACCAGGCGTCTAATCGACGTGCCATCTATCACGTTGGGACCCCTATGACGGGGTGGTCCCTTGGGTATGCTTTTCTCAGGACCTTTTAATGGTTGAAAAAGGACTGATTGCTTGAGGATCAGAGTCTTTCATAGATCATGCGTACTCTGTGTGGAAATCCAATTGTTTTCTATGACACGAAGAAGAAGAGCGACCGATACAGGTCGGCATCAGAAACTCTAGAGTGGGATAATATAGCTTTACTACTAATTATTCCAACCTCTGTATAAGAGACCGAGGTGGTATGGCCCTAACAAACAACATAGGTCAGCACCAGTGACAGATATGGGTCAGCACTAGTGATTAATAACAATCATCATTTAGAGACTAATATGGGTCAGCACTTGCGACCAATACAGGTAAGTATCTAGAGACCAATACAGGTCAGCATAAAGTGACCTATATAGGTCAATAGTAGAGTTACTACAGATAAGATGATTCGGCGGTATGACTAATCATCTGTATCCTAGTATCCTTAAAGTTATACAGTTAGAGCAAGCGTTCTATTTTTCTTTGTGATTAATGATTTAGATCATGATTGTGATATTACCTTGGTTGGAATTATTGTGATGTTTTCCATTGTGGATTACTGAGAGATATCCGGGGGTCTCTGGGTCCCCTATTGAGTTTGTATACTCACCCCATGTATGGGTTCCACTCACATATGTGTGTCTGGTTAAGACTACTAACGCTCTGAGGCAGACTATGGAGGTTTGGGACATGGTGGAGCTTAGTGTGATATGAGAAATCGATATCTTCTTCTTCAACTTCAGACATAGAGAAACAAACCTCCAGGTAGAGCTCCAAGGAAGATGTGATAATTGTTTACTTTCCTTCAGTTTCTAGGGCATGTATTTTGGCCCACTGTTTTCAGTTTTCTATTGTACTTATGGTTATACTTTACTCTTATGGTGGTAATTTACTCTTGTGGTTGTACCTTACTTTTACAGGTTGTTTAATTCAGTTTCCCTTTTTGAGTGTGTAGAGATCCATAAGGCGCTACCTTCCATGTTCGGGAAAGCCTTCAAGTGCTAGTCACCAACCCATGACATACGGATGGTGGGATTTGGGTAGTCACGTCCATGCCATGTGGGATGGGTCGGGACAGATTTTATTGTTTACACCATCATGATACACTCAGATATGAGGTTATATTCTCCCCACTAAATCATCGAATACCCTCAATGTTAGTTAGAAACCTTATGTCTATTGGGATGCATTCTTGAGTCCTTATGACCCATAATCTTGTGGAACATTTTAGTGTATCCTAGGTCGAGAGGTTAGGCTTAATGATACTCACAAGAAAACATGATCAACCCCAATAAAAGTTTAAGTTAGATAATGATGATCTTCATATGATTCATTATATATTTAGGCTATATTGATTTTCTTCATAGTATTTTTTCTATTCACTGTAGTTTCATAAAATATAGTAGGTTTAATTAATGACATTTCCCTAACCTCTACTCAAAAAATTGGAGAGAAACTTGATTTTCCATAAAATACCACAAATAGATCAATATGTATTGAGAATTGATAACTATTATGGTATGAGAAATACACTAATGGGGAGTGGTATTCCCATGAACCACAAAAGAACATCACACTTGTTCTAAGAATGTACAATTATTTATATATTTTACACTTTCATTGGAAATCCATTTGGGATGGTAATCCATTCTCTAGTCAACTTGATTCCATGGTCTCATTACGAATACTCTAAAAATAAGGAGGTAAATCTCAGTTCAGGGTTACAGATAATTGAAAATAATACCTTATGCAACATTAACAATTATCTGATATACCTATCATCCAACTCATCAACTAAATTAGTTTTTTAATTAATAGGATGTGAACTATCTTGGGAAGATGATTAACAATCACCCAGGTAGTATTCATCTTCTGAAGCTTATTTGGTAACAACTTGGCCCCAAACCATTATCTTAGGCATGAATATAATTCCAAACCCTATGTGATCCCCTATAATCCAAAGGTTGTAAATAAATTCCAATGTTATACGACATAATTAGGTGATGATTTACACTTATATTAAAATCCTCCTATAATAATGAATGATAATGACATGACAAAGATATGATGAATAGTTAAAACAAAACATATTATTAAAATCAAAACATGGAATTATTATACATTCACTAGAAAAATATACAATACATAAGTGAACATGATCCCAAATTCTATAAGGAACCATGTTTTCATAGATGGAATAAAACTAGACTCCATCACATGACTGCATCCCTACTCCATACTCTATAGAATAAGAACACCATATCATGGTACTACTCTAAAGATGTGGGAAACATTACCATAAACTATATCATGATAATGAAAATATTCATACACACAAATATATGTATGGGTTAAGTATAAAAACTTGTTAATAATCCCTTAGGGACTTCCCATACACCCCAAAAAGAAAAGAACATGTTTACTCTGGATAAACTAATATAAATTAAGAAGTAATAATGATAAATACTGAAAAAGATAAACGAATATGAATCATGTATGTAAAAAACTAAGTAATTTAATAAATTACACAACATAGAATCCATGAAATGATCCCAATGCATCTTCCACCATGATATATTCCCTGATTTGACTAAACATTCCAGAACAATTCCCTACCCTCTGACCTAAGAATTACTAATTTTAGTAACCGAATGTAGCCTAATTTTCGAATTATAACCACGTTTGAATGAAAATATTCATATTAAATGAAATATTAATGTAGTTAAATCGATGATAATTCATATTCTAACATAAAAAATCCTTTCTTTGAACAAAAAATATGATCTATTACACCAAATGAAAATTGTTTCGATAAATCAATAATAAATAAAACAATTAACCATAAATATATCAAGACTTTATTTTATTTATATAAGTAGAGTGATAGAGAATACTCTTATATAATACTAGCTCATCAAATATAATACAAGTAAAAGAGTCACCCAGAATCACCTCATAGATCATCTGGTTAGAGAGTTTCGATGAAGAGAGAAAGAATTAGGGTTTCTAGGGAAGTAATTTGATCCCAAATTTAGAAGTATGAATATGATAAAAACCTAAAATAGTTTCCATTAAAGTATAATGTATTTTGATAAAATATAAATATCTCTTTCTTTTTATTTAAAGTTAAGATGACCAACACCATGACATGGTTGTTTCCACTATGATCATGGAACCCTAGACCATTCCTCCACCAATGGATGTATATCATGAAAATGGTATAATCCCCTCACCATTTTTATCCCACCATGGCCTAAAAATAATACAATGAATCCTCCCAATCCATTTTCAAACCACCAATATGTGGTTAAACTAACTTTGAAACAACCACCACACCCACTAAAACAATTGAGTTTGCCTCCCCATTTACCACATATAGACCGTCCAATAATCATTTCCACTATAATGGTTAGATATATGTTATAGATACATCATGTCACATGGTCCAATCATCATGTTTATAATGATAACCTGCATAGGGCCATTGTCTACACCACTATCAGTACTACACTATAGTTAATCCCATTGATACCCAAAACTACATAATCCATCCAAGTATAACCCCAAAATTTCATAAGGACAAAGGAAAAAACTACATAACATAAAATAAATAATAAAATAATATATTTCCTCAAACTAGTGGTGTCTAAAGAAGGTAACTCATGGTGATTGTGTGGATAATGTCATTATATTGCATTAATTTTTTTTATCTCAATACAATTCTAAATGATTGATGAATTACCTCTTTAGATATCATTTTAATAGGGAGTAAGTGGGTGGAGAAAATCACCCACTATTGAGAGAATACCTAAATATGTTCTTTATTGAAATAATTCTATTTGGAATAATTGTTTTCCCATTTAAAAATGAATTCACACACAAAATAAAATGAGATAAAAGAGGAATATATTACTAGGGTTAATTTTTGAATATTTCACAAGAGAACGTCATCAAATAATAAATCCAATACATTCCACGTGGCAGGTAATAATAATTATAATAATAATACTATTATTATTTTATGAAATTTCCCTACTCATAAAAATGAAATATAATTTTATAAAATAAATAGAATCTTATTTGTTTAAATTATATTTATGGTTATATCAATTTAGTTTTCAGTCCCTTAACTCAACCCATCCACTTTCCTAAAAAAAACTATTTATCAAAAATATATTATTCATTCATTAAATTATTAAATATTATTTTCACAGTCTAGTTAATTAATATTTATTTAATATTCAACAAACATAAAAAAGATAATATGTTATTGTGTGACCAAATAATCGGAATAAATATTATTCTTTGGTCTTGATAATGATATTTATTTCAAATGTGGAATTCAAATAGAATTTGACTAAGATCAATGTATATGATAAGTGTGTATCAATCAAGGCCTCTTCCTTTGTAGAATTAAGTGGAATTTTCTGAAGTCCAAGAACAGTATCTAATAATACATCATGTCATCCATTGGGAAATAAGTTAATGTTTTATGTAAAAAAACTCATAAAAATTTTCATTGTGTAATGTAATCTCTTTTTCTTCATATCCCTATGAGAATGTTTCATACACATCTCATCAATATATAATCTTGATATATCATTCAATTAATTGCAGAAAATATACTATCGATCACCATGAACATGGAATTTGGATCGATAGTTCCATTTAAATTAATGGTCTTAGGATATCATCATTCATTATTTTTAGTGAGATATTAATTTTAAATTTATTATTAAATTACATGTCACTCAAGATGCAACAAATGTACCCTATATCACTATGAACACATAGAATAACAGTTTTTTACAATATGTCCAATTACATGGATCACGATATGAGTTAATAATAATCTAATGTCAAATGACAAATTCTCACTTTATTAAATGAATATTAAATGACATATGATCATGTATAATTTTTATTAGTGAGTCTAACCTCATAATATAATAACTTGAAGATTAACATGTGATATCATCATGTGACGATGCATCATACGTTCATAGGAATCAATTTCATGGTATTCATGATAATTTTCAATCAATCATTTGATTAAAATCGACCATGGGATATATATCCTCTAGAATATTGTCATATCACATCAAGGTTAACAACATATTGGGGAAGTCCTATGAACTTCTAGTTAAACTAATACAATAATGAAGTGATCAAATTAATATAAAAAATGGTATTCAATTTTCAATATTACATATATTAAAATTCTTATATTTGAATATATAGTAAATCTGATGAATAAGGTGGTTGGTTCTAGGGAAAAAACTCTAAATGTTATCCCATGGTATGTATTTTATATTAAACAGTTCCATGATTTAGATGTGTTTTCAACTGTCCCCCTATGAAAAATATAAATGGAAAAACATATAAGTAAAATTTGAAAAGAAAAAATTATGAAAAATTTGAAAATAGATTAATGTAGATTAACCTTCCCAAGTAGAGGCTATGTATTGATAATCCATATTGGCTAAACTAGTGAACCATCTCAAATTTATAGTAGTGGTTTGTTAAGAAAAACCAAACAAGTAATTCTCCACCTTAAGGATTATAATTATCATTACACAAACATACTAAAAACAACTTCTTCTATTTATTTATGAGGTCCTACTCAAAAGGGTAGATTACACCATCCACCTACTTCATTATTTCATTAATAAAAATATGTTCCAAAGTGGGATATGAAATTGTATAAGGTTCCTCAAACTCAGCGTATTCTTCTTCTCTAATTAATGAATCATTAATAAACTTTATGAGCTGATAACATTCTTAAATTGGTGTTTTTTATATTAGATTGGTTGTTCTAGAACATTGAGGTTTTACTTTGTATTAGATATATATTCAAATATATTTATATTAATAAAAGCACCATATGACATATTGTTCATTATTCAACATGAAATTAATGTAATATTGTTCCAAAGTATTTGTTTGAATTGACAAGGTCATAGTATTTCGCCTATATGATGATAAACATGAAATTTCATGATGATATTCTTCAATATAATTATATTGTTGTATAACATACTGTGATGGACATATAGAACACTAATTATCAAGTGTGAGTAATCATATGAACATGAGACTCCTTCTAATGAATTTTTTACTTATTAGTGTCTGAAAAGAGAGATAGTGAGAAAATCCAACCTATATGAATTATTCATGTTTTCTATAATCAAATATTACTATTTGTGATCATTTCTAATGGTCCTTTGAATATATGATTATTAGTAATTATTTTCATGACTCATACACTTTTATGAAATTACCAAAGAAGTGATGACATATATTCATGTCACGTAGGGTGTGATGGGTGTATCATGAATGAAATATTTTTAATGAATAAATAAAGGATGTTTCCATTCCATGTTTTTAAAATTTAATATCATGGCCATTTGATTTGCATGGAAGTGTCACATTAAATTTTAAGTTCATGATTTCATGAAGATTTCCTTTCATATATTCAAAGAAAGTCATATCAAACACATAGATTGATGAAACATGTATGCAACATACGTGGTGATATATTGTGAAAATGTTATTATATTACCTAGTAAGAGTTAATTTGTGGTTGTAGTCATGAGGAATTAAATGCATTCTCTTAGTTTACATGGTCAATTTCATGACAGGATTCTTTGTCTTTCAAAAATCTCTCTTAATTACATTGATGAAGGAGCCTATATGGTCACACACCAAGTGTTTAAACTAATCCAAATAAATTATATTTCAATTTAATTTTAAAATAATTAATATTCATAATATCACTGAATAATTTTATTCAATATTATATTACCTCTAATATTATTCTCAATGTAATAAATAATTATTTATTCATTAATTAATAATTTATTTTACAATATGATTATTTAATAATTACTTATTCACCATATTTTGAATAAAATATTTATTATATTTATTAAATATTATATATATATTTATTCCCCGGATTATTAAATTAATATTAATTTATGGATAAATATTTAACTAATTATTTACTCAAATATTCGATAAATTCTAAGGTAGATGAGTGGACCAAGATTTCTTCGAGTGATATAATATTTTTCATTACACCAGTTATTTCACACTATAAAATAATAATATTATTATTACTATATCTCCAAGTGTAAGATAATATTTATTTAATATTTAAAGGTTTTTGTGAAATTAAATAATCTTTTAAACTTGGGAACTAGTGTAAAAATAGATGGTCACTTCTATTGTGCAGGGTTAATAGAGAATTGAGAATAATTTTGTATAATTTATTTTTCTGTAGATTCCTCCATTTATCTCTCTCTATATAAGGAGAATAAAAATAGATAATCCTTCAATCCTAGAGGAACAGAAATTGATCATTAATAACAACACTGGGTGATTCATCCACCATGATATAACCCAGTAATCTATTGAAGTCATTCTAAGATCAAATAACCTCATGTTGATCACCTCAATAGAAGCTCAAATTTTTATACTCATCAAATAATAATGTAAATCCAAAAATGGTTTTGGATGATCCCCAAAATTATCAAAGAAATATCCTATGGTGAGTTTTTCATTATTACAAAATATATAAATTTAATATAAATTTAATGTGACAAATATCATCTCTTGGTTCTATCCTTTCTATGTCAATATTAAATGGAACAATTTCATTTGAGATGTTGTTTAAAAATTTTAAAATTGGATAGTGATACATTGACATCGAATAATCTCTTATTGGTTATTCACCAAAATGGTTCTTATGAGATATCTTAATCCAACATGTTATATCGTAGCATTCTCATATAAATTTATAATTATCAATTTTTTATTATATATACATAGTTATTGTTAGTTTACATTTAAAGATAATTTGTTGGTTAATCTAAATTTTAATTAAAATTATATTGAAATTTTGATATTATTTGTTGAAGATACATATTTTGTTAAGCCCTAAGAGTTGATAAAGAATGACTAGGGAAGACATAAAGTGGTTTCAAATGTTTTTGAGCTATAGATTGTGTTACAGAACATCTAGTTAGAATACCAATTGTTCACCCAAGTTCACTACACCAGGATGTGTCATGGGATACACTGTCTACTAAGAAGTTATTGGATGTGGTGAATTTATTATAAACCATGTGTTGACCGGGCCACCCTGAAACATGGTTTTTTTTAATCACAACATGTAGATAGTGTGTATTTAATTTATTCTACATGGTATATCATAAAAATTTACATCAATCATGTCGTAAAATTTGTGGTTTTACAGCATATGATACTGAAAATTGGGAACATTACTGGAACATATCATGTATCGAAAAAATACATGACATGAAAAACATGAATAAATTCCTTCGAATAATAGGTCAAGTAAATTAGTGGGTTACATGGAAACATGGAATATGGACCACGTGATTATTTAATAATTAGTACATGACTTGTAATATGGCTGATACACATGATGAATCCTCTAGTGTTTGTCCTCATCACATAGAAACTGGAAAACCTGACATGTAGCTCATTTGTAAATGTTGTGTAATCTGGCCAAGGTATATAATGAATCCCAATTAATTTTCCGTGGATACATAATAATCAAGTAACATGGTGTGTGACCTATTTGTACGCTTTTTGTATTCTCCTACTAAAGGACATAATTAAATTACAATAAAGTAATTAGTTTAACCCTTTAACAGTAATTACATTGTTGGAAATAGTTCTGATTCACTATATAATAATGGTTTTAATGAATTGATAAATTCAAAATTAATTCATTGAATTTAATTGAATTTTTTATCATGAAATTAATTTCCCCTTAATTCCATTATGATGGGTGTCTTTATGTGACTAATAATGTCCATTATAATAAATATAATTAGTTTATTGATTGATTGATTAACTGTATAATATAGTGTGATTATCTTAGAAATAATGAACTAATTGAAGTGAATGATATCTTGTATACACTTTCATATATTTTTCATTTGTATAACCAATCATGATATTTCTATAGACATTTTTATAATTTACTTTTAATTAGTTTTATTTTAATTCATTAGTCTCTAATGATTTATTATTAAATTAAATATGACGTATTGCATATCGTCACTCATTCTTTTATTATGTAGGACCTACATGTCCAAGGTTTCTTATGTAATTTCAATTTATAAATCCTTTAGTTCTCTTAACCTTTGTCTATAGTTATAAAAATATGTATTAAAATGATTATCCCAAGTCATATCGAGGTAGTTCATGACTAAACTGAGATTGAAGAAACAAGCATGATAAAAAATTGAATTTCTAAAACTTCTTCCCAAACTAGAATAAAGAAACTTCCCTTAGGTTCATAGGATGATTTATTTCCCACATAGTTAATCAACCTCTATAAAATATCATGATCATGTAATTTATTTATTTATGTACTTATATCCTATTTATGATTTATTTTATGGGTTTGGGACAGTGATCACATAAATAAATTGGAACACCCAGAGTTTAGTGATCTGTTTTTGAAGAATTCAATTTCATTGATGCGTAAATAATATAAAATGCCATATTTCATGCACTATAAGAAACATAGGGTTATCTTATAAAACAATTTTTTTGTCATAGATTCACGATAAATTATTAATATAATTATATAAATATTACCATTATAAACTAGGTGTTAAACATAGAAATATGAACAGTAAAAAAATTATTTCTTAATTATTTTTTATAATGGTTTTATATGAAGAAATCATAAAAAAATAATTAGTTTTCAGTAAAGTCTTTATATGTTTTGAAAATATTATTTTCTCTAAAAAAATTATTTCTTTTCGTTTTAAAAAATAAAATTTATTTTTGGTACATTTAGAAAACTAAATTGATAGAATAAACATAATTTTTTTAATAATAATTACAATATTATCTTAGGGTCTATTTTTCTATTTTTATAAAAAGTGTCGTGTTTTATGATTAGAGAAAAATACTAAATTATAACAAAAAACTACCTTTTATATTACATGTTTTAAAATATCATATTATATTTCATATTTTTTTATATTAATATTATTCAATTATAAATATATTAATACAATTTAGGCCTTTTTAATAAATTTGATATTGAATTTTGAAATAAATACATTTCAATCTTTTGAACATTTTCTTTTCAAAAACCACCATTGTCATCACGTCTATAGGAATTATTTTTAATATAAAATTTTCCACATATATGAATTGAATTAAGAGAAATGGATTAAATATTCAGATTCCAAAAAATTTATAATTTCTAATTTGGTATATTGAATTTTTTACCAAAATTAGCAGTGAAAATCGTAAAATTTATTTGTCGCGGTTTATGTAATAAGAGATTTGGGGGGGGGGGGGTAAAACTAAAAATGTAATGGTTAAAATAATCTAAAAACATATCTAAAAATTATTTTATTGAAATATTTTGAACATTACACCCATAAGGCTTGACAGTGGCCCATTTTTTTACCCTTTAGACATATGAAAAAACTGGTAGCACTTCATTGTTTCTAAAATACAAATTATATCATTTCTCTCATATATAAAAGTCCACCCCATTTCCTATATTTGTAAAATATTTATAACCTCTTGGTTCCAAAAAGGCCTTAGAAAATCAATTACCAACACTTATCTTTTATTCCTTATTTTGGAGAAAAAATACAACATACGAATGCATTCAATAAAAATCAATGGATGAAGGATGGAAAAGAGATAATGTTTATCCTAGAGAATTTTTAATTTATTTATTTATACATATATTTAAATTATTATTATTCCACGATTATATATTAGCCATTTTATATTCTATTTTCTGAGAAGTTTTTATTCCAAGGGAATTACCTACAATCATATCAACTTCCATCAAATAGGTTATAAAGTCATCATTCGTGTGTACAGTGGAATACAACCAGATGAACCGATCTCATTACTTTTAGCATCATGACCTATCAAGGATGGATATAATGATGATTTATTTATATATAGTATATTTATTATATTATTACTAATGTTATTTAATTATTATATCACACATACCTTCATGATTTCTATTATGTAGGAATATGATAATGTCGCTCGTGTGTACTACAGACTACTGCCTCATGAAGTGATGGGACTCATTTATGTGTTGCATGAAAGGTATTAAGGATGGATTTAATTAAAAATGATATATATATAATAGATAAATTTATTATTTAATAATATTATAAGATTAACTTATCTTTCATTAAATATTATACGAAAATTTTAATGACACTCATTTGTACGCATGGCCTACCATCTCCTTGAATAGTGTATTTTATTTCCTAGCACTAATTTTTATGGAATTCTATAAATACATATAAAATGAACATATATGTTATTAATTTCATTTTTTACATTATTTATATGATGAAATCACAATTTAATTATGAATAGAAAAATTAATAACCCAAAAATTATATGAAAAAGGAAGAGGTTATTATCTAAAACGTAACATTAACAAAGAATTGTAAATAAATAGATAATAAAAGGTCATAAGAAAATAACATATTGTTTTGTATAGACACCCACACACACAGAGATATATATATATATATATTTATAATAATATATATTTATTATACATGGTGTATGAATGTGTACTATGAAAGTCAAAACATAAGGTAAATGATTTTTGTCTCACTTTTTTTTCTATGAGACACATGATATATTCCCCCAGATTTTTATGTGATCTATATACTTCCCATGAATGTATATTATGAAACTTATAATTAAATTTTTTTTCTTATTCACATATCTATTTTTTGAGTTCTCATTCATTGAATTTATGTGTCAAATGATGCCAAATCAGTAAGGGAGTTATTGTTTCAATATTCCTTCATTGAGACATATGTTTTTTATGCACGTATATTATTTCAATAGGTGTAGATAAAGCCACCTTGATATAAAATATCATGTATTTATTTACGATCATGATATTTTTAGTTTAAATTCATGTTATTCCTTCAGGGGGCTTATTATTCAAGGGTACCAAATATGTATGGATACTTTGTTATATTCTCATTATTTATCAAGATTGCACATGATTATGTTTTCAAATATAAAATATTATGACCCTAATAAAAAAACTATAATTTTTTCTCTTATTTATATTATTTATTATTTTAAATAATATTATAAATCCCCAACTCTTTGGTGTATAACATAATTGATAAAATGTTTTCAAGAAAAAATGAATTTATTTCTTTCATTGGTTTGAAATAATTTTTCTTCCAGAATGATGATTTATAAAAAAATAAATAAATATTTTAGTATTCACCTATGATTTTAAAATAATTAATTACCCATGTTTTTCTTTTTATAAAAAAAATGAAAGGAATCTTCATGTAATTTTTCAAATAATTCCCATTTTGATTTTACCAAAAATATAAAATGAATTTTTTTAACTGTGTATATTCTGAAAAAAAAGGTCCCATAACAATGAAAATTATTTTATTTATAGATTCCTTTAAAAATAAATAATGTAATTTTTGATAAAAAATATTTTTTCAATTTTGTTTTTCAAAGAGGAAAGGATAATTTTCTCGTGAAAGGATTAAAATGTTATTGAAATATTCCATTATAAATGTTCATGACTATATTCATAGAAAATGATTCAATGATATTTTAGAAAATACAGTTCTAAAAGTCATTTTTCATGAAAATTAATCTTCCTTAGGAAACATTCCAAATGATTTATCTTTAAAAATAATTTTCCATCTAAAATAACATCATTTGATGTAACTTATTCTTTATTAGGGATATGAGTCATGGATACTATTCATATTATTTATATGAATGGATTATGAAGTTTATATGTTTATTAAACCCACTAATATTCCATTGTTTATAACATGTGAGAATTCATATGAAGTTTGTTTCACTTTCCACGTGACATGCTACGATGTAATGACAAAATGACTATGAAAATCGTCTCTTTTATAATGGTTATGAGATGATAAAGTGTTTATGAAATTAATTTTATTTAATAGGATATGATATGATGAATGTTTTATGATCTTATAAAACACATTAATATGGTTTTTACTATGAGAGTAGTGGTACCTATATCTCCCTCTAAAGCATTGGGTAATGAATTGTATCTCATGTGGTAGGCAGGACTGATATAAGGAGTGTTCCCAGTTTAGTAAGGGACATTGATCTCTATGATGGTCTTAGGGGAGAACCATTACTACCATTATGGGTTTGGGGAGTGAACCCATTCCACTATAAAAATATTTTAAATGATACTTGACTAATATGTAAAACATTTTATTTGTTTATGTGTATAACAAAAAACATTATCTTATTTTAATGTTTTTATCTCATGAATCATGAGGTTTTATTCCCTTAGGATTCATGTATTATAAATATCTAAACTTAATTCCATGACTCTAGATCATGATATTTGAAATGTTGGGTATTGTTTCCAAATTTTATGTCCTTATTATCTAGACCTTATATTCATGTTATGCTTACATATCTTTCTTGTTTACCCTTACTGAACATATAATTTCACTTTTTTATGGGTTTTCCCTGTTATAAAGAAATAAATTAGGAAGAATATATCTACAAAGTGTTCTTCTTATGAATATCTTAGTTTCAGATGATCTAGTTTACAAATGGACCAATTGTTTTTGTTTCCATGTTTCCAAAAACACTAAACTATTTCAGTACCCGTGAATGTGTTTGTGTAAACTAATTATTTATAAGCATAAATGCTGTAATATATAGATATAATAAGCCTAGTTCTCTATAGTTGGTATTAGATGAAGTTCTTAGTTAAGGATTGGAAACTATGTTGAGAAACAGTTAGTTGGATCCCTAATGACATGTCGTTCGATATGTCTATGGATTACTTAAACTAGAAGAAAATGTCATCATATTTTGGTAAGGGATCAGGCGAGTCATTTCTAATAAATTACAACCATGTATATATACTACTAGGGGATTTTTATGAGAGAAAATGTACATAAGGGTAAGAACTCTAAAAAGGGTGCATTGAGATTCACTTTATCATCACATGGTTCCTAAAAATGGGCCTTTCGGCACACTAAGTTTGACAATCCCATGGTACAATATTTTTAAATTCAAAAAATCATTATGAACTGTCTTAAAGGATTAAAAAAGAATATGACTATAAAAAACATAGGATAAATCTAACGTGTCATATATTTAAGCCAAATGTGTCATAATTTATACATTATATAAGAGATTTTTCCTGATTATATGGTTTTCCATCGTGATTATTTTTTCTTACATTATTTTTTTTGTTTTACTCAATGACTGGATCCCTAAGGAACTATATTAATGCTGAGTGTGAAAAAAATAGTAATCATTTCCCTACTGAGCATAAAAATCTTATTGTAATTGGATTAAAAAATATTTTCTCTATACCAGAAAATCTTTTTCATCATATGAAACATGTTGTACTACCAAATAAATAATGGTGGGAACAACAATATATTGAGACATACATTAGGAAATTTTAACCTTCCTTCAGTAGAACCGATGATCTAAAAGTTGCAGAGAAGTGAATCATTACCATTGATGTGATATTTTACTTTCTCTTATGTTTGGAACATGAATGGGTCATTTTTTCTATACATCATTTAGAAGATTAATCAGATCAGTGGTGGAATCTTACCAAAAAGATAAAAAATAGGAAAAATTGACTCTATAGATTGGGATGACTTCATGAACATATTTTCAATAATAACTTTCTTAATATTCTACATTTTAATATGGAGAAGGATTTACTTTAGTTAAACGAATAGTATGATGAATCTATTTTTACCAATTAGTAAATGTTTACAATATTTTTGTGGTATGCTTCTTCTATTATCATCTTACTTGAAACTATGTTTTATTAATTTATTAGTATCATAACACCAATTCTTGGAAGGGAATTTTTTATATAAGACTTATATAGATATGAAAAGTTGAATTGATGTGGTATAAATATGGTAGTGGAGGTTGATGTTACATTTCAATCCAATGGTGTGGACAAGAAATTAAATATGGATTTGGAATGAAAAATCTATAACCAATGGAGAAAATAAAACAATCTTTCCATTATGCTTAATGGGTGGGAGGAAAATTAATATTTAATTGTCTTATAGGGACTAGTATATTTTTTAAGTGTGGAATAAATGGTTATTAGTAAATTTCCTAATGAATTAGTGAAATAGAGTTAGCTAATGATGAAAATAGAGATAAAGCTATAATGAATGCACAACCCACACTCCAGTGTTTCAAATTCAATGAGTATGGTCACTCTGCTAACCTGTTTCCAAACCCATTTGTTAAAGAATATTATCAACATCAATAACCTCTTAATCCGTGGGATAGGGGTAAATTTTATGTTCTCAATTTCTCTGGTGAGGGGTTTGATAATTTCATGGTGAAAGGTACACTAACCATCTACTCAATAACTAATAATTTTTTACTTGATTATGGATCTACCCATCCCTTACATGATAATTAATTATTATGGTTACCAAGATTCCTCCCAAATGATTAAAAGTAACATTACTAGTGAAAACACATAGTAGAATTATGATCACATCTCAATACTATGATTCTTCTATGGTTGATATTCGAAGTAATGTGATTTATATAAATATTTTCATTCTTTCTCTGGTTGAATTTGACTTTATCTAGTTCATGGATTGGATTTCAATATTAAACTCCACACCAATCATATGGGAAGAGAAGACATGTTTGATATTCCAATCCAACTTATGATCATCTATCAATGTGATAATAATTACAATATTTTTATGGAGATAACATCCATTACATGTGTCCAAATAATCAATAAGAAGGGGTGTATATCTCAAATGGTTGGGGAGAAACTCAACATCAATGATATTCCTAATATTAGGGGAATTTATTATGTCTTTTAAAAAGGGGTTCCAAGTCTACCACCAAAATATGAAGTTGAGTTCTGAATATAAATTATTCCTCATGCCACACCAATTTCAAAGACACCCTATAGAATGGTCCTAATTGAATTATAGTATTTCTCGAAGAGACTCTTTGAAACCCTTGACAATGGATTAATTCGGAAAAGAGTGTCACATTGGGATAAGATTATTATTTTTATTGAAAAGAAATATGGATCAAAGATTCTATGAATTGATTATTAAGAGTCAAATGAGATAACAATTAAGGATAATTATCCTCTAACTATATGTTCAGAACATGTGAAGGTTCTACAATATACTTCCTTAGGGGAGATACATAGAACACATCAAGAACTTGAGAGAGGTTTGGTAGATATTCCAGGTGATGGGCTACCATCCCTATATGATCAAAAAATTAAACGGTACCATTATACATAGGGATTAGTTTCCCTTTAATCCTAAATTTAATAACATTTTTCCACAGATAAATTCATAAAAACACCTTGTCACCAAAATCAAATTCTAGATCACACCGATGATTATCAAAACAACTTTTCCATAAATTCTTAGAATACTTCACATGTTTATGAAGGGATCTAATATTATATTGAATTTATTTAAACATATTATATCCCATTATATTTATTTCTCCGACTTCATTCCATCACATTAAATCTATAGATGTATGACCATAAAGGGATATATAAGGAGAAATCAAAATATGTGAGTGAAATCTATTGTTGTAAGAAAAATACTAGTGAACGGAGTAAATTCAAATCACCTTTGGAATCCAAAGAACAATATCTAAGCATATCCTATGGTGATTGAATTGTTATTTTAGACTAACCATCTATTAACAGATTTTATGAAGTGAAGAAAACTCAACACTATATCAAGATCATGATGAAGACTTCACTAGAACATCAGGTAAACCATTAATCTTGATCATACACATTGGATTGTGGTACTACAAGAAAATTACCACATAAATAATGTATATCCGAAAAATATTGTACAAAGAGAAGTATCATATCATAGTGTAATGTGGGATGAATTTTCACAGATATAGATTAAAAACATACAACATTATGCTCTGTAGATGTTTGGGAGAGTCCAACAACAAAATCCATGGAGGTGTTTTCATATTTCCATTTTTATATAGGTAATGGATGTAACACCCCCTTATACTTATTTCTTTCAACCTTACCTTATTTTCATACCAAGAACTGAGATACAATCTCAATGATATCACTATTTAGTATATTTCGCCAAACATATTATTTCAAATATCTATACATCTTCATACATTCAGGATGAATAGATAATTAATAATAAATAGTATCTATTAAAAACTAATTATTTGAATCCGGTATGGATGGAACACATACAAGGTCTCATAACCTTATCATTACATATGATCAATGTTAAACAAAGTAATGTTTCTAACCTTATCTTGTTTATCTACATCATCCTTCTATACCTCTTTTATCTTTACTTGGATAAATGTTTGAACATTAAGTTGAGAAAGATAATATTCTTCCATTTCCTTTTGGATTCCCAAATCAATCCATTGAAAATCCATATATATTAGATATTTTTCATCCCTGTTAGGGATAAGTTAATATGATCCCTTCAACTTAGAGAATATACTACAATTTTTAATTTCCAAGGGTGGTAATGTATTGAATAGTCATAATCTCTAATTAGCTCTAACCATCTTATTTGAGGAATATTCAACACCTTTTTTAATATATATTTTAAGCATTTATTATTTTTATATATATCCATATTTTCCCTACAGAGATAATGATTTTTTTTCTTTAATTAAATACAACCACAACATGATCCAAATCATGAGTTGGGTAACGTTTATTAGGAATATTAACTTTTCTTCAGGAATAAGCTCTAAAAATTTATTTTTATACAATAAAACATCAAAATACCTTATTGGATTCATCACTATAGATTTTATACCCTTATTTACTATAGTGTAATATAAGACCAATTTCACTCAATAATCTTCACTTTAGTTCATTGAAATTTTCCTCACATTCATTTATCTAGAGTAACTTAACTCTCATCAGAGTTAACGCATTCAGAGGATTAGATAGACTTGTTATATTCTCTACAAACCATTGATATTATCCATATATACTATGAATAATACATATCTTAGTCATCTTGGAAGGTCTGTTCTAATATTTATCCCCCCCCCCCTCAGATTTATTTACTAGTATACCCTTTCATGAAATTACAAGACCCAAAAATGATACCATTGGTTTCCCAAATTAAAATTTTCTAATTTTTTCATATAGTTTATCTTTCCTTAGGTTCGTTCATAAAATTATAATGTGATCATAATTCTATTCTTTTTACTTTGAGTAAATATTAATATCATCTATAATGAGTACCAAAAACTAATCAAGGTAATATTTAAAGACTATGTTCAATAAAACATAAATAAGTAAGAGGAACTAGTAATACTGAATGAAATCACACTATATACCTAGTTTATATACCTTCCATGGAATTTATGGAACACATTATGATCTTGGGGATATGATGATATAGACATATCATTATTTGTTTGTATTAGAGTGATGAATTTCGAGGGAAAAATCATTTTAAGGGAGGTAGAATCTAACCACTAGTGTTTTATCAAATTTTTTAAACTAAATTAATTTTATTTGAATATTATTTTACATGAAACACCATGTTAATCTCTATCTACATGAAACAAAGTGTCTACTTGTGACACTAATTTTAAAGAAACCATAATATATTAGTAATATAATTTTTCAAAAATGGCTATTATAACCTAATGTTTCAACATTGAGATATGAATAGTAATTAAAAAATTAAAATACATTCTATACTATTTTATAAATCAAATAGGTTAATACTATTGTTCTATATTTTTTGTGAAGTCATTGTATGTTTCAGAATTACTATTTTCTCAAAAAAAATGTTTTATTTATTTATGTGAATAATAATGATATTATATTTTTATAGTTTTATAAAAATGATTAGTTAAAATAAATATAATTTTTAAATTCATCAGGTCAAAATTTTCATAGATTTATTTTTTGTACTTTTTTGAAATGTATCATTTTTTATGAATAGTGAAAATAGTGAATTTTAATTTAAAACTACATTTTAGTTTAAATTATATATAATTTTAGATTATATTTTAAAAAGTATTAAAGTAAAAATATTTCCAATATACATTTATTAATCCAATTTTTCCATTTCACAAAATTATATATTGAATTTTGATATAGAAAGATTGCTTTTTATTGAATAATTTCTCCTCAAAAACCTGTATTCTCCATACGTATCTAAGATTATTGATAAATTAAAATTTTCCACATATGTGAATTGAAATTTGAATAAGGTATTAAATATTTTTAGTCATAAAATTTTTTAAATTTCTAATAATTTCAATTTAATCTTTCATCAATATGAATAGTTAACACATTATAAATTAATTCCCATTATTGAGGTAAAAATAGACTTTCAAGGGGTTATAATAAATATATAAGGATTAAAATGACCAATAAATTTTTATAAAAACTATTTTATAGATATATTTTGACCATTACCCTTCTAGGGTTTGATAATTGACCATTTGGACCCTTTATGATATAAAAAACATGGGAACACTTAGTACTTTTCAAAATACAAAGGGGTTATTCTCCCACACTTATAAAAGGCCACCCATATCCTCTCTTATTCACACATTAATACCCTTTTGGTTTGGAATATACTTCTAAAAATCACATCACAACTTCCCTTATCTCATCCTAGAAGCCTTGTTTTTGACAGAAAGCCAACCTTGGAAATCTTTTGGTTTAAACCTAAGAAGGATACCAGAAGAAGAGGTGACATTCGTCAATGATAATTTATGATTTTTTTCATCCAAAAACAAATTAAATTATTATTATACCATGTTTATATAATATCCTTGGTATCTTACATATAATTATATGTTTCTATATTAATGTAATTACCTACAACCATCTCCACATAAATCGAATTGGTTACGAAACTGTCATTTGTGTGTACGATAGACTATGGCCTCACGTACCGATGTCCTTAGTTTATCCATTACCAAGTATTATTGATATAAATAATTATGAATTTGTTTTTTTATATATTATTTTAATGATATTATTATTCTTATGTAATTATATATCAAAAATTCTATCATGCTTTCCATTTTTGGGAAATATGATAATGTCTATCGTGTGGACGGAGAACTACCACCTCATGAAGTGATGATATTCGTTCATGCTTGACATGGGAGGTATTAAGGATGTTTTTAATGAAAATATGAGATATATGTGAAATAATTAATATTATTTATTTATAATATATAATTTAATTTTCCTTCCCTCAATCGGATCAGAAAATGGGAATGGTGTTCATGTGTATATACGACCGACCATCTCAATAAACATTTTATTGCATTTTCTGTCACTAAATTTAATGGATTACCCTAAATACATATATAATAAATATATATGATATTTATACCATGTTTTAAATTTTTTATATGATGAAACCATGATCTATGTAAAAGGATCAAAAGTAAAAATTCAAAACTTATATGAAATAAAAAGAAATTATCACCCAAAACATAAATTTACTTGTAATTATTAATAAAATGGTAGTGAATGTTCATAAGAAAATCATATATAGTATGATATATATAAATATTAAAATGTGATAAATTTATAATAAACTTATATTCATTATATAAAAGGTTTGAACAAGTACGATGGAATTCAGGTCTTATCGTATGAGATTTCAATATGTTTTTTATTTTTCTATGAGACACATGTCATTTTCATCGTGAGTTTTATTTATGTGGTCTATATAATTCCCATGAATTTATTTTATTAAAATTATACATAATTTTTTAGTATTTTAATATCAATTTAATTATCTCTAATTTATGGGGTTCACGGTTGAAAAGTTACCAAATAAGTAAAGGATTTTTTTGTCTCTATTTTCAATCTTTGATATGTATGTTATTTTATGACCTATATTCCTTCATGAAGTCTGTATAAATATACTTTCAAATGTAATATCTTGAATTTATTTATAATCACAATATTTTATGCTTTATTTTATGTTATTCCGTCAGAGGGATAATGATTTAATGTTCCGAAAGTGATATATATTTTATGATACAATCTCATTTTTTATCAGGTTTTTTATTATTATTTTTCTTAATATAATATCTTATGATCCATATCAAATAAAATTTTTTACTTTTCTTCTATTATTTTATTCATTAACTCTTCAAATAATAGTACCATTTACTAAATCTTTAGTACATAATATAATTGATAAAATATTTCTATGAAACCCTTCGATTATTTTTCTTTTTAGTCAGAAATATATTTTATTACAAAACCAGGTTTTCTAAAAATGTTTTCAAAATGTTTTACTATTATACTAGTATATTTAAATGAAATTTTTACCATTTTTTAATTTTTTAAAAAATTTAAAAGAATATTCATGTAATTTCTAAGAATAGTTCCCATTTTTTTACCAAAAATGTGAGTGGAATTTTTTTTAAAATGTATGGTATGAATGAAAAATCTCATCATCATTATAGTTCTTTTATTGGAATTTTCAATTATAAGTTTTCAAGGATATTTTCAAATAAAATTATTTTTTATAAATTTTTTATGATTTAAAAATTGTTTTTCAAATAGTAAAGGATATTTTTCATAATAAATGTTATGTTTTTTATTTTAATGATTCCTTTACAAATTTTCAAGTTTATTTTCAAAAAAAATTTAATTTCATACATATTTTAGAAATATTAGTTTTAAAATATGATTTTAAAAGAGAGGTTATCATCCTCAATAATGATTCCATGTTATTTTTCTTTAAAAATAATTTTTCATCTAAAATGACATCCTATGTTGAAATTTATCCATTACTAGATATATTAATCATGGTTACTATTGTTATATTTACAATAAATGGGTTATGATGAAAATATATTTACGAAGAGTATTTTTCTTCCTCAGGTTATAAAATTACAGAATTCTTATTAAACTTGTTTCTCTTTCCGCTGGTCTTGTTACGATTAAATATGGAAATGATAATGAATCCTGTCTCTTTTATAATGGTTATGAAATGGTTAAAAATTTATAAAAAACCATTTCATTACATGTTTTGTGATATGATGAATTTTTTATGATCTTGTGTAACACATAAAAATGTTTTTGATTTGGATATGTGTGGGACCTATATCTCCCTCAAATTCATTGTGTAATTTTTTTTAGCTCATGATATATACAAGACTAGAATAGGGAATGATCCCAGTTCAATAATTTACATTTTTCACTTTGATAATCTTGGGAGTGAACCATGACTTTTGTGATGGTGTATGGAGTGAATTAATTCCACTATTATAGCCTTGGAAATGATCCTGAACTAATATGGAAATAGTTTTCTCTGCTTATGGGTATGCCAAAAATCAATATCTTATAACAATGTTATTCTCTAATTGATTGTGTTCATTGTTTTTCTATTATTTAATTTATTATAAACTACCAATATTTATTCCATGGAATATTATTATGATCTTAGATATATAGTGTATGGTTTCCAAATGATATACTTATGTTATAATTCACATATGTTCATTTATTCTTATGTACCACCCTTGTTTAACCTTAATGTGTATCTGAGTTCATCTTTAATATTGTTTCCATTACCCTCATTATGAATAAATTTATTATGTATAATTTAAAAATAAGGGTTATTTGTTTTAAGATCCTAGTGATAGAAGATGTTTCTTATCTATGGACTAGTTTTTATTTTTATATGTTTCAAAATACACTAAAAAATTATGGTCCTCCAGTGTCTGTTTGTGAAAAGGAATGAATATATAGAATAAATTATTTAATATCTACATACGATAGGATTTCATCGCTATATAAATGGAATTATATGAAATTATGTAATTTAAATAAATTGATTTTGTGTAAAATGATTTATCCAAACACGGTGAATCACTTCAGTAAAATTCTATTAATATTAATAAGACTTGTAAGGGATAAAACAATAAAAAATTCAAAATAAATAAATATCCCTAAACATAATATTATGTCAGAATAATCATTACATTAAATTATTATGAATAAATACATTGATCTAAGTGTTTGACCTACCCTTTATTGGACACATACTTTTATCAGTATGTTAGTAGGTATGTTTTGGGCTGATATAATGAAATTTACATCAACAATAGTATCGAGTGATATAAAATATATAACATAGTGGTAATTATTGTGAAAATATTTGAAAATATTTCTATATTTGGTAGTAAACATAGTGGATCAATGATCTGTAAGACCATAGATGGAAAAGACCAACCTACCTAAATATCATTGTGTAATTAACCACGAACTCTGTTGGTTCATGAGAAGTGAAACAAAGATTATTACCACTAGAATTTATTGAGTGATTGGAAATTTTTAGTTCAATGGTGATGTTCATTGATAAATTATAAAATAATGGGAGAATTAATCAAATTAAAATTAATTTTTATGCCTCAAAAAATTTAATGTGCTGAAAATTACTATTAATATGACCTTTTAGTATTTCATAATATTTGAAATTTTGTCAACCACATTATCCCTATGAACATTTCTAGAGAAAGACACTCTACTAACTGACAATAAACTCTATGAATGGTTTATATGAAATTGGGTTGTGTTGTTCCATGAAAAAAGTTTTCATATACTATAATCCTCAAATATTTATTCCCAAACTAAAGAAAAATGTGGTAATAAATTTTATGACTATGATAGATATATAGCTGACACAGTCGATGTATTGTGTTTAATTCTTTCATCCAGGTCAGATAAACTCATCAATTCACATGAATTCATGGAAGAATATAGAATAGTACACCATCTTAGTGGCATTTACTATGATAGAAATACAATAATGGTTTATGATATCCATGTCATATTTTAATAGATAACATAGAAAAGCTACACCAAAAGGGACTCACGTAGTCAAAATCATTTGCTACATTGATGACCTAATAGTTAATTGGTTGAAAATTCCTAAATAACAATTCCATGATCTCAATACTTCATCACATCCTCTAATATTATCCAGATTTTATGTAAATTTCAATATGATAAACATAGATAGATATCTCTTATATGTTTTCTCACTTATTCACCAAGTGGATAAGTGGTTGAAGTGTAAAAATCCATATATATTTATTGTGAAAAAAAGAAAAGTCCATTACAAAACTTTAGTATTAGACACATCATGTGATCCTCACCTATATATTTATATATTCAAACCATGTTAATCATGGAATAATAATTAGGTGAGGTATACCTCTTAGAATCTAATGGATGGTGTCTTAGTGTTATGGTAATTAAATACTACCACCTCACATTACAGAATGGAATGGTCATGTTTTAAATATATTTTATTATGTTTTACATGTTACCAAAAACATTATTTCTGTATACATACATTATAAATATGGATTTATTATCAAATTTGGGAAATAATTATTATTCATTAAAAAATATGGTGTTTGGAAAAAACCTCAAGGTGACTTTGAAGTGTTTTTTGGTGGAAGATGTTTGGTTAAAAATATGGTTTACACAGTTATTTGTGATTTAAAAAATTATTTTACTTAGGGTTTTTATAAATCATCAAGATATATATATTAAACCTCTAAAATTGGTACAACAAAATTGCATGTACAAAGTGGCGTGGTTTCTTATTGTTTTCCAAAAAAATTGGATCTATATTTTGGAGTATGGGATGTGTTTTAAAAAAGATAGATATCCAAGAATTCCACCAAAATATATGGAAAATTCATGAAATTTTTACTGGTTTAGTGATTCAAGAAAGATTTTTTTAATGGAAAAACATTTCATCAATGATGGTATAAAAAATCATGTACATTTTGGAATTGATTCTTAGTGTTTTCCTGTTATTTTCGATCCATATTTTTGTGTAAGGGACAAGTTCCACAAAATATTTATTTCTAAGACATACTCATGAAAATATTTAATAGGCTTGAAATTCATCATGGTTTGGTTATTCAATAAAAATTGGTGATTATTTGAAGAATGATTCACGAATGACTATATGTTTAATGACTAAAAAAATCAGTAGATAGTTTCACAATGGTTGGGAGTTTAATGAATTGATTCACAGGTTTCATTTAACGTAGTAAATAGAATGAAAATTTCAAGAAAATGAAGTAATATCTATAAATAGGCATCTAACCAATTCTTTGAGAAGAATAAATTCTTAATGAATACCCAATTTCAATGAATTCATGAAAATGTTTTGCAAAGGCTCATCATGAATAAAGGATTAATGAGAACATTAACTCTCGGAAGAAACAAATTGTCTCCCCCATATCAAGGTATATATTTTAATGTTTGTGATGATTCATAATTTTTTCATGTTTTATTAATGGTTTTAGGTTTTTTTTTAATTTCAAAGCTCCATAAAGGATTGGAATGTTTCATTAAACTTGAAAACGAGTGTCATGAAAATTAACCTATGTGAATGAGATGAAATTTCATTGAAATTCAATGGTAATTTATTTTCAGTAAATGGATTAATTTCAAGATTCATGATTCATAAAAGGGGCTTAATAGTATATTTATTCATGTGATTAATGGTAGAATATTTTGACGTATCAGTGCATGCACATCAATTGAGTGAGCATTGATGTTTAAAATTGTGATTAATAGTGAAATAAGGTGGATAGTCAGTTTTCTCTAAATCCTATAATATTAGTGTGATTTATTTGATTTGTAAAATAATTAAATTTCCATTATATTCACATTATAAAAATTCTAAGGGTGTTGAACCATATTAAATAGTTTTATAATGTTCTTGTTTTTATTTGAAGTCATGTTATGCTATGTTACTATGGGATAAAAGAGTTTTCTTAAATGATGAAATGATATCTAGAGAAAGGGAAATCTATTTTAAAATATCATACCCTAATTAACCCCTACCCCCTACCATAGGTTATTTAACATGGTTTGGATAAAAATAGGTATCATATAATAAGAATAAATTTAGAGGCTCTATCTTAGCATAAGAAATATTATTTTTTAATCACAAATGGATTATGATATTTGATGGAAATTATTTCAAAAATGGGAGAATCATATATATCCCTAATTTTTATTATTAGGGATGGATTTCTTTACAGATGTGATTCTTGTCTTATCTCCCAGTGTGGATTGTGTATTTTTATCACAGAGGGCCTAATAGAATTAGATTCTGATGCCAAAGAAATCAATGTCTTTGGGGGAAATTTACCTAACACAATCTATATGAAATTAATATCAAGTAATATATATCATGAAATTTGTAAAAAGATTATAATTATCTATGAAGGTGATTCAAATATTATAGGTAATAAATTAAAGCTTCTTTGAGTCTAATATGAGGACCTGATAATTCACCACAATGATTCTGTAGATGAATTACATGACCCAATGAATGTTTTTATGGAAGATATGCCTAGTCTCAATGAAGTTCATAAATATTTAAATATCATTAAACTCATCTTTATAATACATCCACCTCTATTTAATCTAAAATAATTCATGCAGGAAGACAAATATTTAAACAATATTAGATTATATAGCTTGTATAGTACTCTTATTTCTTATGAAATCAGAAATGACGATAATGAGTATATAAAAAATGTAATTCCAAAGAGGTGGAATTCAATGATATGGGGAAATTCAAAATTGATAAAATTTTGGAAGAAGGTGATTTTTGATAAGTTCATGTCATTTCATTTTTCAAATATGGGATTAAGAAAAGGAATTTATAAATATAAACCTTTAATCACATTATTTCAATATATAAAGGTTTCACATCTATAAATATTATGGCCAAAAAAGTTTCAAGGTGATGATGAGGATGATGGGGAAAATCCCAAGAAGAACTCGTTAGCTAGTGTGAGAGGTAGTAAAAATACATATTGAAACTTCATTAGAAACATGAATTTGGTATGATGTGAAAATGAAAAGTTCAATAGAAAT
This sequence comes from Viscum album, assembly GCA_963277665.1. Classification (NCBI taxonomy): domain Eukaryota; kingdom Viridiplantae; phylum Streptophyta; class Magnoliopsida; order Santalales; family Viscaceae; genus Viscum; species Viscum album. Next base: position 1,903,617,897 of record OY728165.1, on the reverse strand, counting down.
TGTGGGAAATGGGATAGTAGACTTCAGGGATCATCAATAAAGTTTAACACTTGCAGTTGTGTTAAATTCCTAGACTGGTGAATAAAGTGACAATTAAAAATGAAATCTTAATGGAATAGTTTACCTCCGCGTTGAATTAGAAGATGATATTAGAGTGATATATGTTTGGAGATCCAATATGAATAAAAAAACCTAGTTGTTAATTAGGATAAACTCTATATGTGGTAGTAATAAGATTAATAGTTTGAGATGAAGGATGAAATTTAAAATCCCAGATTTAAAAAGCCTGATAATATGGAGAATGTTATTGAGTATCATCTCATGGTTGAATAATGAACCATGGTTATTGATATTTTAACTAAAAAATTAAATGATAAATCCAAATATATCAATGAAAATGGGGTGGATGTTTTAGCCTATAGGAAAGGTAAAATATTAGGAGAAACTCTTTATTCATAGTATAATATTGGGAAATTAAGTCGCATAGGTTATAAAAAATGGAAATTAGAGTATGGTGGTCTAGAAAAATTGTTAAAGTAATATAATGAGAGAAAAACAAACATCTGAATGACAAAAATGGTATGTGGTTTATAAGTATTGAGAAAGTTGAATGAGTGATTTCAAACCACATACACTAACTATGAGGATGAAAATTTATTTAAATGTGAATAAAAATAAATATATTCAGAGAAGTATATAGATAACCAGTAATGAATCAAGGATGTAGAGTAATATACATCATATCACTTGTTACCAATGTAGAAATTCGGGACACCTCAAATTGTTTGTTCCATTGACAAAAGGAACCTAAGGGAATAAGAGAAAAAAAGGTATCTAAATCGAGTTCAATATTCAAGGAATTTTTTTTGAAGGTAAATTTTTATATATGGAGGATTTGGGATCATGGATAAATATTTATCTTCAAAAACATAGAGAAGTGTTTGAGAACAATCCTAAAATGGTAGTATGTGTGAGCTCAAATAATCAATGAATGTGACAAAAATGTATAATAGAGTTCCGTCTCTAAAAGATAATATCATCCAATCATACTCCGAGGAAGATCCAAAATATCATTAAAAATCAAGTATGGAGTCAATGGTTTAGGTCAAAAATAATATGGATGAGTAGTTAGTGGTTGCATATATTTCCTTCAAATAATTATATCACATTGGAATATAGATCATTATTACTGAATTCACCATGAATATCATAGGAATTGAGGATCAATTTATAGGTATCAAGCATAACCAGGTACTATTTTCATATTTATTGATGATAAAGGCTGAATATTATTGGATTAGGAGAAGCCAATTTTTTGAGAAAATATATGAGTCCTGGTTATATCTTTATTTTTCAAAGCATTGGTCACAAAATTTAAGTTTCATTTAACAATGTATCTTGGGGCATTCTATAATTTTTACCATGAATTTGTGCACCCTCAAGGAAAAATATGGTGTAGTTTTTTAATGGAAAAGAACGTGAATCGGAATATCTACCAAATTAGTTGAGAAAAAGATATTTTATTTATATCAAATGAATGATAAAATAGGTTGTGGCCTAAACATCGTGGTCATCTAATCTAACCATCTTTAGTAGATCTAGTGCAATTTGGTGTTACTAGAGGACACGTTAGGCTACTATTTGTTCATAATATTATAGGGAATGCTTTCCGAAAATGTAATATCACTCAAAATATGTTTATAAAATTAATTAATGGTAAATAATATTTATTTAAATGATGTAAACTAAATTATGTGGACCTATTTTACAAAAAATTTACTAAAGGGATGAGATAAAATATCCTCTTCATTGATGATTTCAATAATATGGAATGGGGTTCAATTATTATCCAAAATTATAATGTGTTACATAGCAATACACATTACTAGACGGAATTAAAAAGATTCTAGGTTAGGTAATATAAATGTTTAGAACTCATAATAGAAGGGAGTTGATAAACATCAATATAGTGGTGTTTCTCAAGAAAATGGGATATGGAACCGTGTACAACATTAAGAACTACTCACCAAAAAGGAGTGGTTTAAAGAATAACTGGGATTCTCAACAAAATATCTATAACTATTCTCATTTATTAATACCTTCATAAAAGGTTTGGTAAATAATAAATATTGACATTAGTATACATTTCAAATAGATACTTATTGTTTCCCAAGCGTTAAAAAATATATATGAGTTATTATATAGAAAGAATCCGATACTGAAGTACATTGGAATATTTGGTAGTATGTGTTTCATTATCAATATGGATAAACAAAAGAAGTTTTATTCTCATGGATCTGAATGGGTATTTCTTGGATAGTCATGAAAAATAAAGTCATTCAAATTCATTAATGAGAATATAAGAAAAATAATAGAGAGAAAAGATATTATAGTCATGGAAACTGAATATAATCTATAGAAAATCCATGTATAGTCTAGGGATGATCGAGAAGAATAGATGATAACCTCATGGGGAGTGAAATTATGTTAGGTAGATTTAAAAAAAGATTTATAAAATGAGAGGATGAACGTATTATTTAATCTTCATAGAAATTGAATATCCTATATGGAATTGAAAGCTAAAACATATTTAGTGATAGAACAATACAAGGGAATGTTTGGAGGATGAAGGAACAACATAGATCATAATTCTTCTAGTTGGTAAATCCATAGTGTTTTCAATAAGTTGTTGGTGATAAAAACTAGGTTTCTAATAGGAATAAAGATCAATACCAAATCAAAAAAAAAACAAGGTAGTTTGTTTCAAAGTCAGAATATACTAATTTAATTAGAATAAAATAATTCATCCATAATAATCTAAATGATGGTGTCTTGGTAATTAAAAAAATCAAGACTAGTGTGAAAGGGATAATCTTTTATCAAGTGAATTAATATTGAGGAGACATTTGGTCTTGTTGAAACTATTGAAACTATTATCCTATTATTATCCATAGTAGTGTAGTGAAAGTTTAATGCTTTCTAGATGTATGTCATGTTAGCATTACAAATTTGGTTCTGGAAGATGAAATTTACATAAAAGAACCATATAATTTTCTAATACTTGAAGATGAGAAAAAATTTATTGGTTGAAGAATAATCTATATGGTTTGAAGAAGGAATTGAGAGAATGGTATTAAAGACTTGATCAGCGTTACAAGTAGCATGGTTTCTACTGTAGTGGAGTTAATTAAAATCACTATGTCTATAATGAGAGTAATAAAAGGATGATGGTACTGGTGTGTGATTCTAAAAAAATATTAGCAGACTAGAAAAAAATAGTCTAAAATTTTCACATAATTTATGGATTTTTTTTTTAAAATTTCAATTATTGGTGAATAGTTGTTTTTCTAGGGTTTTTAGGTGGAACAAGGTAATAATATCACATTTAATTCTAAATAAAAACATTCAAATTTTGTTCTAAGAAGACTTATAGTGGATAATTCTATAAATATGAAAACTATCATTTCTTCCTGAATGAAAATTTCGTGGTATTATGAAGGAAAAGTTGTTAATGTGAAATAATTAAGTTATATTATTGGAATTATGTTCTACATAACAATTACATGGTCTGATATTTTTTTTCACATGATAAGATACATGGTATCAAGGTAATCCCCATAGAAATACACTTACTTTAAGTCAACATAATACATCTGTATTACAAGATCATAGTGCATTTTGGTTTGTTATGTAGTGTTAAATATTAACAATGGTTATTGGGTTATACAGATGCAAATTCGACTCATTCAGTATATGATATAAAATCCATGTCAGGTGAAAAATTCTATCTTGGTGGTTTTTGTATTTCATGGGTAAACCAGAATACATATTATATCTCTCTAAGAACCATATAATATGAATATATTTTAGATACTCAAGATTTCAGTAAATTACTATGGATTATATATAATCTTTATGATATGATATTTGAAGTGAATTATCATATTCGAATCTATTCTGATAATTCAAGTGCAATAAATCCTATATAAAACAAATTTGTTACTCATGGATAAAGCACATTAAAATCATGTATCATTTTGTCAGGGAAAATATGGATTGTGGGATTTTTAAGGTGGATTATTTTTCATATAGAACTATATATTTTAGATAAACTAATTAGGTCATTACCTAATGAAGAGTTTGGATGGTATCGACTGGCTCTTGTAGTTCAATCGACTTACCTCACATGAATTGTTTGGATTTTGGGCCCCACTTCTAGAGGTATGGGGTTTTTTTCATATGTGATGTATGTACTTTTTTCTATGTTTTAGACCTCATAAAAGTGAGAATTGGTTTCATTGATGAAGGGGGAAAAAATTTCATGATCAATGTAAGGTGACGAGCTGATATGGGGAGAAATGATGAAGGGGGAGTTTTTAATGTGATGATGATAATGAATTTTTTTAATTAAGATAATTCATGAGATAACTTCATGATGCAAGTAGTATATAATTTTTGGATGAAGAATGTTTTATTCTGATCTTCCACCTTTCATACAACTATTAGTAAGGAAGGTACATAAAGGGGACTGATAATGAAGTGAATCATTTATGAAATATACATGGTACTCATATTTCTCACGTCGAGAGTAACTTGTGTGGGAATTGAGTGTGTGGTAAGTAAATACATTATAACAACCTGGAGTCTCACGAATATTTTTAGTAGAATATAAGAGAGAATAAAGTGTTCTCAACACATTGTATTCAAAATATTTTATGTCGTAACAATGTGTGAAGACTTTTCAACAAACACAATATGGGGGATTATGGGGAAAATCATTCATATTGAATATGTAGTGTTTTGGGTTGTCTATGATTTTGTAAAAAGAAGGTTGACATGTTTATTTGTGGATTTATAGTTTGATATTTAAAGCATTATGTTGATAGAAATTCAAGATAGTGTCTAGGAATCTCTAGAAGTGCTACATAAAATTTTGGGTACGAGGGGGAATTATTTCCTAGTTTATTCAAAATATTTTGCGATCCAAACATTTAAGGAAGTAAAAGTTTTCTTGAAAGATGGATTTTCAATACCACATGATAAAAATTTAGAGAATTCCAGAAATATTTTAATTAATTATATTTTATAAAATATTTTTGATTCAGAGAAGAAGGTTTCATGAAATATTGTATTTTTATAGGATGAAAATCCACTAAAAATTATTGGTGAAGTTAGCAAGTAATCCGAAGATGTTGAATATTTTCAAGAAAAGGTTGAGAAAAGAGGGAAGGTTTTAAAAAAATTATAAATTTCTATAAATATTCTTCTACCCTTACATCGAGACACAACATGACATAATGAATATCCCAAGGATTTGAATTTTTGAAAGTTTCTCAAAAAGTAATTTCTTTCACAAATGATTCTTACGAAAATTATTTCCATGAAGAAACAAATTGTTCCAACCTAACCAAAAAATATTTGTGAAAGTTTATATATATTTATTGAAGGCTTTGAAATCATGAATAGTTGTGGGTTTCTTGTAAGTGTGAAATTTTTAAAAGGATTGGAACGTTTTACAAAAATTGTGAAATGGTTTCTCAAAGATTAATCTTATATGAAAGAAAATAAATTTTCCATAAATTCTATGGTTAAGTGGTATTTATCAAATTTTTGGATGTTTATATTTCATTAATCACAAAATGATATGTAACTATGTTGATTATCATGATCAATAGATTAATCTTTTGAAGGATCATTACTCACACTTGATTTAATAGATTAGTGAACTATCTAATTGTGATAGGTAGTGAACTATGATGGAAATTGAGTTCTCTCAGAATCATATAACAATATTACACTTTTGTATATTTGGTACATCAAAATTTCTTCATTTTATGAACCATGGCTGTATACCATAGAGGGTAAACCAAGTAAAATTTTAGCTTCAAATTCATCTTCTAATTTGTATATATTCTCTGCTATGGGAATGAGAGATAGGATTGTTTCTCTTAATTGTGAAACAAGATCAATAGAAAGGGATATTTGTTTAATCCTATCAGGTCTTGATTAACCCACCCACCATCCCTCCCTCCCTATTGTACTTAAAATTTTTACTTTAACATATCAATTTTTTTACAAAAATTCACATTTCAATATCAATTATTGTGTTTCAAGTTACATGAATCGATTAATCATAATTGATAAAACAATATCTCACATAAATCATAAAAAACAAAATATGAAATTATCATATAAGTCATGTAAATTGAAAAATTGACCGTATGACCCCAATATGGATATTTCTATTCTTTTGAGCTAAAACCACATTGTGTATGCCATGCTTGTTTTCATGTGAAAATAACCAAATAACTGTTTAATAGAAAATTATAAAGGGATAAAAAGCTTCTTAAATTCCTTCATACTGATGTGTGCAGAGAATTCTAATTGAATAAAATAGTGGAAACTAATAATTCACAGCTTTTTATAATGGATTTATTATATATGAATATGTCTCCCTGATAAGGTATAATCGAGATTCCTTTATTATATTCAATGAATATACCAACAAAGATGAGAACTGTCTTGGTAAGAATATCAGGAAACTCATATGATATGGTAGGGAATATCATAATTAAGCCTTTATTGATTACATACAATATTTTGGGTTTATATCCTAACCTAGTCCTTATAAAATACAGTGGAATGCTGTAAATAAAAGGAGTAGCCACAAAATTTTAGGCATGGTGAAACCAATGATGAGTCATGAAAATTATCTATTATCATTTTGGGGTTAAACATTATAAATAGTAGAAAGAAAATAATAAATTATGTTCCAACTAAAGTGTAAAAAATATTATGTATTAATTGTGAAGTGGAAAGAAACATGTGTTGTTGAAACATCCCATAACCAGTTAACAAATAGGTAACTGATCCAGATGACTACATGGGATCAGTTGCACCTCCCCATAAACTAGAGACTACCAAATAATAGTGACAGTCTATAATCATATGGTGGGTATAATATACCCTCCTGATAAGAGTGTATCACATCTGTATGCGGAATAATAGCATAAGAAACACATAGATCATCAACGATAGAAGTGAAACATCCAGATATAATAATCATATAGAATAAATAATCGTAGTCATAAATACAATAATGATAATGTCATGATTCTATACAAAAAATAAATTATAATGTAGGGATGTAAGAATATTACACCTAACATGATTAATTGTAGTTAAAAAATAATAAAATCTATATCCCATAATTAAGATCGAAGGAGCACTCTTACATTCATAGGATCCCATTCAATACACAAATTAAGCATCCATGTCTGGGCACATTCCCTTATCCCTTCTGATATCAATGTTGTATATTTGGATCCCAACCAGTGTCTTGAATAGGGTGTGGGATAAAATCAGTTTCTCACCACTAATAGTGAACATAAAAACAAAATCATGTGTAAAAAACTACGTACTTGTGTAGGTATAATATGTAAAATAGAAAATGAAGGAAATATATAATCAGGATCATGAACTGAAGATGAAACTAAGAGAATGATATAAATTCTGAGTATAATTATATAAATCTATTATATAAAAGTAACAACTAGAATCTAGAATGCACTATATACGTAAAAAGGTGTCAGATGTATATGGGCTAGGTGTAAGCCCTGGCCATAAACATTACTTAATCTTGTTTTAAGTCAATAATTTTACTTTAATTCAAATAGACAATCTTTTCAGGTATATATATTTTGAGAATTAGTTCATAATAGATACATAAAAACTTTAATATTACAAGTATACACTTTTACTCACAATCAATGTTTTTCATAACACAGATACTCTATAAAATTAATCATGGCATCGTTTCCTATTTTAACATCATAACTTTTACTTGATCTCGTCCTTGACACTATTCTTCTCTATGTCCTGTGAAAAACATTTAAAAATAGCTGATGAGCATAAAAAATCTTAGTTAGGGATACATAATGAATGAAAACTATTAGTCATTTAAAAACATGTAAACCATGAACACAATATCATAAAGTAATATATTTCACCTTTAAGAAGTAGTAAAAACCCATCACTGAATATAATAACATTTCTTACCCTTTTGTAACGAAAATATTAAAATAAATCCCATTGATTGAAACATATATCATATAAAGGTAACTTGGAATATAAACTTAAAAAATGAAATGACGATATGGTTGACTTCCACACATATCACTAAATGGACTAACTATAGAGATAAATTCCATACCCAATAGATTGGAATTTAAAATGTAATCACCCTTCCATGGTTTATCATAGAACCACCCATCATTTGGTTTATCATGTAACCACCCATCACTGGTTTATCATAGAACCACCCATTATTTGGTTTATCACGTAACCACCCATCAAATGTCCAAGTACAATTATATAATCCTAACACGTAAAATATTGCAAATATCTACATTTCACTAATAACATTTCATTTTCTATCACAACCAATCATTTCAAGATATTGAAATACTCAGTCAATTTCAAAAAAAAATTCAATACCAAAACAAATAAAAGGTAATAAAGGATTTTTTCATTTTGAAAACATTAAGTCTTATAGAGGAATCCAAGTATAAAATAACAATTACAATGGTGGAGAGGCTATTGTCGCCGCATACATTAAAAACGTTCCTTTTTCATTTATTAAAACACATAATAGAAACAATATTCCATTTGAATGAAATTAAAAGTCAAAGGTGTTTATTATACACTGTATAAAATAACGATGTGTATATTATCAAAATATTCCTCAATGAATGGTGATTGGGATGATGTCCCTTACCTTGAGTCTGATTGGTAACATATATTCCTTTTTATTCATGAATAATTAAATTAAGTTAAATTATTCTAGATTTAGAAAATTTTTCATATTTATTATTCTTTTTATATCACTTATTACCATGTTATAAAAATTGCATAATTATTTCTGTTATTAGCGGTCATTTTGTCGATATTTGGTACGTGAGATAAAAATAAAATTGTTTTGGTATTATTTGTACATGTAATAAAAATTAAATCATCTCTAGAATGATATTAATGACTTAAATATTATATATACCTAGTATATATTTATTTAAAATATTCTATAACATTTAGAGATAATAAATGAATTGCATTGTTCATAGAGACGGTATGCCATATGTATTCATGAAGGATACTTTCATTTCACTGTCATATTAATAGAATAACATTGAAATGATATAAATTTATATTATTATGATAATATTATATTTATGTCAATTATGTCTCATAGTTTTAACATAAACATATTTTATACGTTCCATGCATATCATGAAAGAGTCATATCACTTTCAGGGTGTGGTAGTCCACACTTCCTCAAATGAAATTTCCATTTTTAAACATCATGGAAAGCATAAGGAATGTTTTAAATAAAAAATAAAAAATAATATAGACAATATAAATATAATATAAATATATAATATATAAATATAGGGCCATTATTATGGTATCCATGATAGGTGGTAGGTGAAAATTGAACAATCATTGTTTCGTGAGGCGGTAGTTCTTCGTACACAGAAACTGTATATTCATATCCATTATATAGAGGTGTGTGTAATTTTTGTTCAAATAATTCTCCTAAAAAAATTATAGTATATTTATGATACTTTTATTGTTAGGTAATAAAAAATTAATAATATCATAAGGTGGGTAGAAGGAAAATATTAAAAGGAACTTGATAGAATATTTTACCTCTGAAATGGGTAAATTATACTGAATTGAGCCATAAGGATTTCATGAATTTCCTTCTACCCAAGTAAAATCTTCTAGGTGAAAGTTATTAGTGTTGGGAGATTATTTATGTAGATTCTAGGTCACACAAGGTGCTTTATAGGTGTGTTTATGTTGGTAGATCTTGTGGTCTCTTATAAGATGGAGGAGGGGCACTTTAGGAAACTCTGGAAATATTAATTTAATATAAATTTAATTTATATTATAAATGGTAGAAAACTAATAAAATTTTAAAATAACATGATTTTGGTTCGAATTTAAATCATCTAATAATTTTTAGACAAGTTCTTAATATTCTGTTCTCCTTATCTTTTTGGTTTAACCCTTCTTTTACCATTTTTAATTGTACTGTGATACCATGTTATTTACACAATGTCGGTTAAAGTAATTACCATATAATGTAAAGATACTCAAAAAAGTTAGTTAAGATATATTTGAACTTTTACTAACCATTTTAAATAATAGTATATTTTTAGTAATTTAATATCATTTAATAAACCATTTTATGTTTTTTGGTATGAATTATGTCAATTTTGGACACTATCCATGCATGAATTTTTTAGAAATTCATAACCAGATTACTTTGAAAAAAGTCATTAACTAAAATATATTATTTAAATATCATCTCAAAAATTATTTTATGGAATCCAAATAATCAAATTACATTTATTTTAATATTTATATTATAATGTATTTTAATCCATTATTAATGATTCAATCACTACATCATCTTTGTGTACTAATTAAATTTATTTATATAATTTCTGAAAAATATAAATAAAACCTCATGATTTCATAAATATATTTTTATTTATAATGACTATAAATAGTGAAATATTTCTCATATAAAACCCCAAATTAAAATTGTTTTAGAAAAATATCAATGTTTATGTTATATTTGTCTTTACTTTAAATTAATTCTTAGAAAATGTCATTTTCACATCCATGCGGCTCCATAGGGTCCCAAAATCGACCCAGGGGTGACCATGGTCAGAAATAGCTCAACAAATAGAATTAGAAAACATGTTAGGGTATTTTAATATTATTATAACAATATTTTTATCCTTATTTACAAAATTTTCCCTTTAACCATGGTAAATAAAATAATTACTAAAGTTACTATTCATAATATCCAAAAATAAAAGTTACATATTAATAAAATTGGGACCTTATAATTCCAAATATGGAATCCATTTTTAAAAATTCAAAAAATCTAATTTAAAAAAAATTTAAAATTAAATCTCGTTGTCAAAACCAAAAAGAAGGTTTTTAAGAAGTAAAAACTATCAAAATATTGGCATGTGTTTTTGTAAAATTTCAATATAAAATTACTCAAAACATCAAAAATTGAATTAAATGATAAAATATTAATCCAATTACACTTTAAAACCAATTAAAATAAAAATCTAACTCAATAAATAAATTAGAAGAAAAAAACAGTTTTGAATTACAATGCAGTATTTTTCACTATTCATAAGAAAAATGAACTTTATCATAAAATTGCAAAAAAATCACCAAAGTAAATTTTGGTGTTATTATTCAGTAGAAGAAGTTTATTTAGTCAAATATAAAATATTAAATTGTCAAAAAATAAATTTAAAAATGGGTTTCCATTAAAAGTATGTAGAACTACCTTTTTTTAAAAAATACTTCTTTTATCCGAAAAAGTGAACTTATTATAATATTATATCTAAAAAACATATAAAATGAATATAAAACCTTCCCTTTAAAAATATAAAACATATTTTTTATTAAATAATAATCCATAGTGCGTGATATTATTTCATTCACACATTTATTCTCTTTTTAAATGGGTTTTTATTAACACATATACTCTATATTCAATTGGTTTTAATTTACATTTATAAAATATTTGGTAACAAATGAATCATTATTTAAACATTTTAAAACCATATTTTCATAATTCAGTGGATAATATTCATTCCTTTTATTCCAATTGATACATCTACACTAACATTTATAATAAAAATATTATTACTTTATTATTTTTCATTATAACTCAATAATCTGTTGATGGTAAGATTTATGAGAGACCCACCGTTACGTGTTGAGTATGCTATCGTAAAAAGAGTACCCTTAATATAAAATTAATATCATATTCATAAATATTAATATATAAGAAAATGTATTATAAAATAAATACCATGATCATTACATCATTCCCCCCATTTTGGATATTTCATCCACACAACATTAAAATTGGCTCAATAACATCATTAAAAATACCACATCAGAAAAATGGTTAATAAAACTACCACCTTCAGAGAAAGAAAAAGAAGTAAAATGGTCACCAAATATAACCCATACTAATGTCCCATATAGGAAAACATGGATATTGAAGAAAAACTAATTTTCAAGTTCCGATGGAGAGCGATAAAAAATATCATCATGAGAATGTTAATAACCAAAAAATAAGAAACTTTTGATGGGTTAGATGCTCTTTGATTTCCAAGTAAGAAAATTAAACAAATTTTTTTTAATATGTTTTTCATAAACTTGATGAATTATTTTACTACTTAGAATATGAAAATAAGGAAACATACATATTTGTCAAGTAGAATTTCAATATTTAATAAATATCTACCATAATCTCGTCATTTCTCCAAACGATTTGTATTCAATATGACATGGTCACACCTGAAGTGCTATAATCAACTTCTAAAAACTCACATAATCGTTATAAGATTAAGTATATATTCATCATGTTAGGAAACATTAACCAAAATAAAATGTTTAGTACTATATCAGATAATCCCCAAAAAAGATAGTCCTTTATAAAAAATAAATACTACTATTAATCTCCAAAATTAAACAAACTATACCCAAAAGATCAAAAAAGACCAAACAATAAATAGTTGTCCATAAATATTTTTAACATTAATCCAAACCAATATTGAATCCCAAAAATTTAGATAGATTTTTCACCTAGTCTTCCTTGATAAATTTTAACATTTATCTCCAAATAACATCAATTGTTATTAAAGTCCTATACTTAAATGTAATTGACCTAATCACATGTTGTCCATGATAGGTTAATCATTCACAAAAATAACCCAAAATAACCATATGGCCACTATTAAAACATATATTCAATAAAAATAAAATTAAACCATTACTCCACAAATGAAATCCTATAGTATTCTATTTTCATTTGGCATATAGTGTTCCCAAAATAGCTAACATCTTCCAAAAAACATTTATCACCCAATTTCTGAAAATATTTCTTATACTAAGGAGATCCATTTTGTAAAGAATAAGTTCGTAAAATCAACTTATTCTTGATCTATAAAATCAGTTAACTAAACATAATAAGTCATATTAACCTATGGATTCACTTAGGCTAGTGGTATGTGATACGTCTTTATCACCCTTCAATTATGGGTTCAATTCTCCTAGAATTGATGGATGTGATGGGGTGTCACCATTCTTGGGGCTTTTCCATTTCCTAAAACTATATAATTCTCAAAAAATTCCATAAATGAGATAAAATATTCAAAAATTACCAAAACTTATTTTAACATCAAATGTTATCTCATAAATCACATTTTTCATCCCAAAAAGTAATAACCCTTAATTGGCTAAGATTCAAGGATCATATAAACCCTGATAGTTCTTCATAACTATATCCACAAAATAAAAGATATGTATTACTAAATTAATATTTTTATTTAATAACATGAGGGTTATAAATACTATAAGTCTTCCAACATAATCCCATCATTAATACATTTAAACATATTATCACCCACATATCAAACATGACTCTTAAATTCTTAAAATGTGGACATCTTAATCATTGAATATTCATCATGATCCTTGATCCATGTTTTTCCATATTATTATTTTATACGTATTTCCAACAAAAAAATCATACATAATGTCTTAAGATATCAATAATTTCAAAAGATGAGAAAAGAAATAATCCCTAACTTTTATAGGACATTTTCAGTTACATAATCTTCAATTGTAATGGAATTAAATATTGGTAAACATACATTTGCACGGTCCTATAGATCCCATTCCCATACCATCTTCTCGGGACATCTATTAATGTAAAGACTATGCACACCACATTTAGAACATTCAATTGATACCTAAGAAGTAACTTATTTCCCTTTCTTGGAGCCAAATGAACTCTTCCTTTTTCTATGTTAGGTTATTTATTTATGACCTTCATTTCCACATGTATAACATCTTCTCATCCCTTTGAATACTTTTCCAAGGTGTTTATTTCCACATCATTGACACATAGGTTTTTTAATATACTTACCATTATGATTATTACTTGAACGTTTTTAGGGATTCTTTTCTCATACATATGATTCCTTATAAAACATCTAGGGTTGGAGTTGTCAATCAAAACACTAGATAGTTTGTTAAGAATAACCACAATAATTCTCAATGTATATCCCATTTAATTTGTTTTCATATTTAGATAACCACCATAGTTTCCTTCACATCCATTATTATATTGGTTCCTATTAGATCTATGCATTTAATAAAACCAAAAAGGTTATTGTGAGTATATTAGTAAAATAATAAAATAATATCTTATGAGGATTGTAAACACTAAGATATACTTAGTCATCTAATCTTAAAATCATTTAGTTTATCTATAATAACTATGACTCTTTATAATCTACTAACCATTATGTGTATTCCACTTATGCTCAAATAACACCCTAACCTATAATGTTATCTAAACTGACATATGATACCAACTGTATGGACCTATATTTAAACAACACTTAATCTTGAGTTATGTTAATAATTTGACATTAATTCACATTGATGATCCTTTTAGTTTTAGATATTTTTATAATTGGTCCATAATTGATACAAGAAAACTTAAATATTACAAGTAAACACTTCTACTCACTATCCATTTTTTCATAATATGAAATGTCTTTAAAAATGAACATGAAATCGTTTCATGTTTTAACAAAATAACTTTTCTTAGATCCCTATATTGACTCTATTCTTATTTTATTTTTTTGAAAAAACATTTCAATCCATGGGATGAGAATAAAAAATCTCAATAAGGAATACATAATGAATAAAATATATTATTCTTATGAAAACATGTAATCCATGAAAACTTTATCATAATGTAACAATTTTCAGCTTTAAGATTTAGCAAAAACACTTCACTGAATATAAGCTCATTGCATATACTTTTTGTAACCAAAATATTACCATAAATCTAAAAATAGGAACATATAACACATTAATGTAACTTAGGACACAATCATACTTAAATAGAATAACAATATGGTCAACTTCACAACATTTTACTAAATGTAATAGACATACAGCTGATATTCGTTCCCAGTGCATTAGAGGTTATAACGTAACCACCGATCCTTGGTTTATCTCGAAACCACACATTAATTGGTTTATCATGTAACCACCCATCATTGGTTTATCACATAACCACCGGTCATTTTTTTTTTCACCAAACCACCAATAAAATGTCCAAGTACAATTATATATAAATAACACATAAAATGTTTCAAATATCAACATTTCACTAATAACATTTCATTTGAAATCACAAGAATTAATTTCAAGATATTAAAATTCTCAATCCACATCCAAAACCATTTTCAATACCAAAACATCCAAAATTGGAATAATGGATTTCTTTTCCTTTTGAAAACATTAAGGCTTATAGAGGAATCAAAATATCAAATAACGATTACGGTGTCGTAGAGGACATTTTTGACGCATAGTTAAAAAACAATCCTTTTATCATTTAGTAACAAACTTAATAGAAAAAAATATTCCATTTGAATTATATTAAAATTAAAAGGTCTTTATTATACACCGTATAAATTAAGAAGGTTTATATTACCAAAATATGCCTCAATGTAAGGGGATTGAGACGAAGTCCCTTACCATTAGTCTTATTCGTCACGTATATTCCATGATATTCCTGAATAATAAACATAAGTTAATTTATACATTCCTTAGAACCTAATTAATTTTTATTATTCAATTTATATCACTTATTAACACATTTTAAATTTAACATAATTATTTATGTTAATATCGTCAATTTTATAAATATTTGATACTTGAGTAAAAAAACATGTTCTGATATAATTTTCACATGTAATCAAAATTAAATCAGATAAAGATTGTTATTCATGAATTAAATATCATATATATCTAGTATATATGTATTTATAATAGTCCATACCATTTGGATATTTTAAATGAAATGAACCATTCATGGAGATTGTAAGATATACATACGCATGAACACTACATTCATTTATTAGTCATATTAAAATAATAATATTCAATTGATATAAATGTATATTATAATACAAATTTTATATTTATGTCATTTATGTATAATATATTTAATAAAACCATCCTTTATATGTTCCATGTATAGCATGAAAGATTCATATCTCTTTGAGGGGGCGGTATTCCACACTTCCTCCAATGAAATCATCGTATTTACACATCATGGAAATCAAAACATTATATTGTAAATATAAATTACAGAATTATAGAGATAATATAAATATAATATATATAATATATAAATATAGTTCCATCATAATGGCCATCATGAGAGGTGTTAGGGAAAAATTGAACAATCATCGTTTCATGGGGATGTAGTACCCCATACATAGAAACATTACATTCATATCCGTTAGATTGAGGTTTGTGTATGTGTAGTTCGAATCGATCTCATAAATACATATTATTATATTTAGGATTGTGGTTTTTCATGTAATAAAAAAATAACAAGATCATAGGGAGTTGATAAGGAAAATAAGGAAAGGAACTTGGGAGAAGACATTACCTCTAAATTGGGTAACTTCTTTTGATTTGAGCCAAAAGGATTCATTGATTTTACTTTATCCCAATGTAAGGGATGGATGTTGGTAGCTTATTTGAGAAGAATTTGGATGATTCAAGGGGCTTTATGTTGAGTTAATAAGGTTTTCCTTATGACTTTTCCATTCCTTCTTGTTTTGAATATCACAAACACCTTATCTTTAGGAAAATCTCTTTTATAAGGAAAATTTCTTTTATAAGAAAAATTGCTTTTATAAGGAAAATCGATTTTGTAAGGAAAATTATTCTTATCATATTTTCATCCAGATTTTTCTTAAGTATGTGATTCGGATTCACTTTTATTTTCTCATAATTTCTTGAAACTTTGATATGAAGTATTCTGTTTTAGGATCTGAATTCTGGACAAGAACTGTAATAAAGTTTCACTCCGAAATCGAGAATGAGAACCGTGATAAAGTTTCATTCCGAATTCCGAATACAGTTTTACTCTAGATTAAGGATATGAATCTTTATGAAATTCGACAACAAATTCTCATTATGAATTCTGATAAGGAATTATCATTATGAATTCAAATGAAGAAATCTCATTACGAATTCTGATGAAGAAATATCATTCCGAATTCAAATTACGAATTATGATGAAGAATTCTCATTACGAATTCTGATGACGAATTCTCATTATGAATCCTAATGATGAATTCTCATTACGAATTATAATGATGAATTCTCATTCCGAATTCTCATTCTGAATTCGCCTATTAAACAGAATCTGATCATCTCTGTTTTATACACTCTGAATTAATTCAGACTCCGAAAAATATTTTTGTTAGACTTCGAACTTTTATTCTTCTTACACTTCTATATGTTTTCTACTCTTTATTATTTTCATTACACTCCGAACCTTCACTCCGAAGCTTTCATTCCGAACATTTATGTTAGATTTTAAAATGATGTCGTACATTCTGTTACACTTGTTTTGTTATAAAACGATGTCATCTATTTTCTTATAAACTAACCGTTGTCTATGTAACACATGTACAGGTCCCTCCGATCTTTAAGGAAAATATGACCTTTGGAGAAGGAGCCGACCTTACCTATAAATAGGATCTCATTTGAAAGAGCTCGGTGCTAAAAGGATGAAAGATCTTTGATTCATGTGATTACATGATTGAAGTGGTTTCTATTGAGAGAGGCTCTTATTAACTCTCAAAGCATTATGCGACTCCGAATTTTGGTGATCACATGCGAGGGCTTCCGGGGATAAGAAGACAGAGGTGCCGACTACCTTGAAGTTCGAGGGCTTCCTTGCTGAGGAAGACAGAGGTTGCCAACTACCTTGAAGTTGAGGGCTTGCGGGGATAGCATGACAGAGACTCCGATCTTCGTATCGAGGGATTACCCTGGTGTGGGTAAGACAGACTTGCTTGAAAGTATAAATCAAGGAACCTTTATCCAAGGTTGTTGGATACACTTCTCTTTGGGTTAAAAAACTTATATCTTGTTACATGTAGTTTAACTACTTGTTTATATTCCACTGCATTTTGTATTATAAGGAAAGTATAACTTTCTTATACTTCTTTATTTGTACTCTGTTTCATTTAGATTCTATACGCTTTAATGTAGAATCTCATATTGTAATATTTTGTTAAGTTTCAATTTCTGGAACCATATTTCCGGAACCTTTTTTCGGAATCTCTTTCCAAGTTTGCATTTGGTGTTAGAGGTGTTGTGAATTTTCTTAGTTTAACTTTGTTAAACATATCCCTTTCCTTATCTTAAGGAAAATATAGTTATTCATAACTAACATTAAAAGTTCCAAAGGAATTTTTAAAGAATACAATTCACCCCCCCTCTTGTATATTGAGCATCTATATCATTATTTCGATCCTACAATTGGTATCAAGGGAGGTCTCTGAAATACTTATACTCACGAACAATTTTTTCTTGCTCATTTTATCATTCCGAACATTTCCATTCCGAACTTTCTCATTCCGAACATTGTTATTACGAATCGTTTTTTACTAACAAGTTTGTGTGCCGAAGGTTATATTAAGTATGGCAGGAATTAATGTTGGATCAATTGATAATCTGAATCCTACAAGACCACCAATATTTGATGGTAATGATTATGAATACTGGAGAGATCGTATGAAGACTTTTGTTATCAATACTGGAGTGGACAACTTTGTTTTGCTTACTGGAGATTATAAAATTCCTGACAAGGAAGTCAGAACATTTACTAATCAAGAAAAGCAAGAATATCAACTCAACTATAAGGTACGCGATACTTTACTATGTTCAATGAACAGAAATATATATAGCCAAATTTCTTCTTGTGAAGTAGCAAATTGTATCTTGAAGAAGTTAGAAGTTACACACTTTGGAACTTCTAAGGTAATTGAGACTACAAGAGCTATGCTTAGAGCTGAAAATCATGGCTTCAACTTTCCTTATGGTGAACCAATATGTAAAGTGAAAAAGAGATTTATGACTATCGTCAAAAGTCTACAGTCTATGGGAGAGAATGTTTTTGATGATGAAGCTCTTGTGGATAAGATAATTGATATTATGCCCAACGAGTGGGAATCCAAGAGAACAGCTATAGATGAGAACAGGAAGGTCACTCAAATTACTCTTGATGAGCTTTTTGGAACTCTTCTACAACATGAAACCAAAATGAAGAGAGATGCTGGAAACATCAAAAAGAAAAATGGAAATGGTACTGTTGCTTTTACAACAACTTCAAATCAGATGAAAGCTAAGACTCCTGAGAGAGTAACCAGATCCAAGTCTAAGAAAGTTTTTTCCAATCCTAATCTAGTGAGAGTGAAGTCTTTGAAAATGAACTAGAAAATCTTGCTCGAAGGATGAACAAGATAGCTGGACAAAGAAATTTCCAATCCAAGTATAAGAAAAAGGAAAGGAAAGATAAGAAAGATGGAGAAGTTACTTGTTATGAATGAAAAAGAGATGGACATATTAGACCAGATTGCCCTATGCTCAAAAAGAAAGAATGAAAAGAAAGGCATTCAGACAGGAACAAGAAGAAGTATTATAAAGCAAAAGCTAAGAAAGTTATGAAAGAAAATGACACCTGGAGTGCCAGTGGTGGTGACTCTTTAGATGAATCTTCTGATTATGAATCTTTAGGACAAAAGAATCTTGGTCTTATAGCCAGATTACCTATTGATGATCATTGTTTTATGGCTAACGTACAAAATGCTGAATCATTGACCAATGTTTCTTTAAATTCTAATGATAGTAAGTATTATAACTATTCTAATTAAGAATCATCTTCTGATGAGGAAAATACTTTACCTACTTATGAAGAAGTCTCTAGGTTTGCTGAACTTATTGAGATTGAGAATTCCAAACTCAATAAGAAACTAGATAAGGCAATTTCTTGGAATTCTATTCTTACGAAAGAGATATCATATATTTCTAAAGATCGTGATAAGAAAAATGTTGATTTTGAAAATATTTCAAAAAATCTTGAGTAAGTAAGTTATGAGAAGAATAAACTTTCTAAAGAATTAGAAAAAGTAATTTCTAATAAAAATGTTTTTGAGCCTAGCTCAAGTTCTAAAACCAATGATTTTGAGGATAAAAACATGGTTGTAAAACTAAAGTCCAAAATTTTTTCCTTAAAGAAGTGTTTATCAAACTTTACCGATGGTAAGGAAAATTTTGATAAGATGTATTCCCAAATACGACCTTTATGAAATAAATCTGGATTTGGTTATACCCATGCAAAACCTATTTTCAGTAACAATTATTTTGATCCTCAAAGTGCCCCATTTTGTACCAAGTGTCAATGTGGTGGTCACTGGGCAAATAATTGTTCCTTAACCAAAACCCAATCACTAGGATTTCACAAAGCTTACTTTTCTAAGAAGATGTGGGTACCTACAATTTTATTGTCTGGAAATCTCGGATCCAAACAATTTTGGATTCCGAAAGTCTAATTTTCTTCTTGATTTCAGGAAAATAAAGAATGTACCAGCAACAATACATGGTATATGGATAGTGGATGTTCTCGACACATGACTGGTAACAAAAGCTATTTTGAAAATATTATCAAAAGGAAAGGAGGAATGGTAACATTCAGAGATAATGCTAAGGGATAGATTGTTGGTATTGGTAATATTGTTCTTCTTGGTAAAACATTGATTTCAAATGTTCTTTTTGTTAAATGTCTTAAGCACAACCTCATTAGCATAAGTCAGTTATTTGATGAATGTTACCTTGTGAATTTTAGGAATGATAATTGTTTAGTTCACAATTCCAAGGAAGAATTTATTCTCTCAGCCAATTGGCAAGAGAATGTTTACACTCTGAACTTAGAAGAACATAGAAGAAAAGAATTACCTTCCCTAAGTGAAATGGAAGATCACTTCTGGTTATGGAATAGAAGACTAGGTCACTGTAATCTTAGGAACCTATGTAAACTCTCTAAGAAGAAACTAGTTAAGGATCTACCGGAGCTTAGATATGATTATTCTAAAGTTTGTGATCCTTGTCATTATGGAAAGCAACATAAATCTAGTTTTAAATCGATTGGTGAAGTCTCAACAACTGATGAATTATAGTTAGTGCACATGGATCTTTTTGGTCCAACACAAACTGGAAGTATTGGAGGCAAATACTATGTGTTTATTCTAGTTGATGATTACACTAGATTTACTTGGGTCTATTTTCTAACAAAGAAATCTAAAGCTTTTTCTTATTTCAAAAGTTTTAGAGCTCAAGTTAAAAATGAGAAAACCCTTCCATTGAAAACTATTCATAGTGATCATGGTGGAGAATTTCAAAATTCTGATTTTGAAACCTTTTGTAGTAAGAAAGGTATTACTCACAATTTTTCAGCACCTATAACTCCTCAATAGAATGGTGTAGTTGAAAGAAGAAATAGAATTCTTCAAGAGATAACTAGAACCATGTTGAGTGAATATTCTATTGCTAGACATTCTTGGACTGAAGCTGTAAGTACTGCTTTCTATACTATAAATCGAGTTTTGATTAGACCTTTTCTTAATAAAACTCCTTATGAGTTATGGAATGGTAGAAAACCAAGACTTTCCTACTTCAATGTTTTTGGTTGCAAAGTATTTATTTTGAATACTAATGATAACTTACATAAATTCGCACCAAAATCTGATGAAGGAATTTCCTTAGGTTATTCCGCAACATCTAAGGCTTATAAAGTTTTTAATAAAAATACTTTCACTGTTGAAGAAACAGTACATGTAAAATTTGATGAGTCAGATCCTTTAATTTTTAAACCATCCCAGCCTACAGATTCAGATGTGTTTTCAAAAACTGATTATCAACCTTTGATAGAAGAACCTTCTGATAACGATAACGTTCTAGAAGATACTTCTGAAACATTTACCCCAGAAGTCTTTCTACCCTATGTTGATGAATAGGTTTTACAAAACCCAAATCAGGCGTTTCTTAAGAATCATCCCAGTGATAGTATCATTGGTGATGTAAATCAACCTGTAAGGACTAGAAGTTCCTTAAGAAATGAAGTAGAACATCTAGCATTCCTTTCCCAATTAGAACCTAAAAGCACTAAGGAAGCTTTAGGTGGTGATGATTGGATTAAAGCCATGCAAGATGAACTAAATGAATTCGAAAAGAATAAAGTATGGACCTTGGTTGAAAGACCTAAGGAAACATCTGTTATTGGAGTAAAATGGGTTTTCAGAAATAAATGTGATGAAAATGGAGTCATTGTTAGAAATAAATCTATACTTGTTGCTAAAGGCTATAATCCGCAAGAAGGAATAGAATATGAAGAAACCTATACTCCAGTAGCTAGACTTGAATCTATCCGTATTCTACTTGCTTTTGCAGTATTCTTTAATTTCAAACTTTTTCAAATGGATGTGAAATGTGCTTTTCTTAACGGTTATGTTCAAGAGGAAGTTTTTGTTGAACAACCTCCTGGATTTGAAGATACAAAATATCTGGATCATGTTTTTAGACTTACCAAAGCATTGTATGGTCTTAAACAAGCCCCACGAGCATGGTATGATAGACTCACCGGATTTTTGCATCAAAATAACTATATTAAGGGAAATGCAGATCCAACCCTTTTTATAAATAAAGACAAGAAAAATGTTTTGATTGTTCAAATTTATGTTGATGACATCATTTTTGGTTCAACTCAGCAATCTTTGACTAACTCTTTTGCAAGTCTAATGAAATCTGAGTTTGAAATGAGTATGATGGGTGAGTTAACTTTTTTCCTTGGTTTTCAAATTTCTCAAAAACCAGAAGGAATCTACATATCTCAACATAAGTATATTAAAGATCTTCTTAAAAAGTATTTTTATGACAACACTAAGAGTATAAGTACTCCCATTGGTACCTCACACTCTTTAGATCTTGATGAAGCTGGGAAAACAGTAGATCAAACATCTTTTAGAGGTATGATAGGAAGTCTACTATACATAACATCTAGTCGACTAGATTTAATGTTTTAAGTATGCTTATGTGCAAGATATCAATCCAATCCTAAGGAATCTCACTTACAGGCGGTAAAAATAATTTTTCGCTACCTTAAGGGAACCATGGATCTAGGATTATTTTATACTTCTGGAAATGATTTTGTTCTATAAATCTTTTTTGATGCTGACTTTGGTGGATGTAGAATGGATAGAAAAAGTACATCTGGAACTTGTCATTTCATAGGAGATTCATTAGTTTCTTGGTCCTGCAAGAACCAACATTCTGTAACACTTTCCACTGCTAAAGCTGAATATGTAGCAGTTGGAAGTTGTTGTGCACAAGAGTTGTGGATGCAACACACACTCACAGACTATGGCTTGAGTTTTACTAAAACTCAAATTTTGTGTGATAACACATGTTCCATTTCCCTTAGTAAGAACCCTGCACATCACTCCCGTGCAAAACACATAGATATTAGGCATCACTTTCTTAGGGATCACAAACTTAAAGGAGATATTATTCTTCAGTTTATTGGAACACAAGATCAACTTGCTGATATTTTCACAAAATCTATGCCTTCTGATAGATTTGAATATATTAAACAGAAGTTAGGAATGATAACCGTAAGGTAATCCTCCGTAATTATCTTTCTGTTGAAAAAGTCTCCTTACAGCAATACACTCCTTTTCATAGGGGGAGTACATTTACTTGTTAATTTAACAAAGTTTTTCAAAAATCTGTTTTCAAACTTTTCAGAACGAAGATATCAGGAATGGAGATTTCCGGAACTACAATTTTTCCAGAATGGACATGTTCATACATAATACTTATGGAATGGAAGTGTTCTTATTGAACATTTCCGGAATGGAAAATTTCGTACTGGTATTTTCATAATGGGATTTTCGTACCGAATCTTTGATAATAAGTTTTTTGTTTTCATTTTTTTTATAAAATTTACGTACTGAGTTTTCTGTATTGAGTTTTTTTTCGTACTGAATTTATTTTTCGTTGTAAAAGTTTTTTTTAAGAATGTTACCAAATACGAATAATCTTCCTAAGCCAATCCGAAAGGTATGATTTCATTACCCAAGTTTTCGTAGTCATATCTTACTTTCTGGCATTATATTGTATTATGTTTTTGGATTATACTTTTTTAATTCTCTGTTTTAATAAAAAACCTCAAAAAGATCGGATTCAAGTTTTCTAGAGAATTTCTTTTCAACCGTCAGATCTGATCTCAACTTATCACAACCGTTCGATCTACCAAGGAAGTTGAACCATTGTTTCATTGCCTATATAAAGGGGACCCAAATAGTTTTCCCACATCGGTTTTCAAGCTCTCGCGTCCCGAAGCTCTGCCCCTTTATTTTAAGGCTGTTCCGAACTTCAGTTTTCTCAATTCCAAACTTCTTAGAGGTTCTCAAATCCGAATGTCTGGGGAAGTAGCTTCTCAAGATATGTCTTCATCTAAGCCGATCTCGAAGTGGTTAGTTTATAGAGAGAGGTTGGTTCATCCGAAATTCTTCAACAAGTATGATTCTCTTATTTCTAAGAATATCAAGCTTAATGGTTGGGAAGATGTTGCGGTGTCAAAACCCAGGAACCAAGATGAAGTGTATTCAGACTTACTTGTTGAATTCTATGAGACAATTTCTTTTCTTCAGGAAGATGAAAAGGACAAATTGTATTTTAAGTCTTATGGGAAGACTTATAAACTTTCATATACCAAGGAATCCATCTTGGTAGGGCTAAAGAATGAAGGTGAATCTGAGTTTGTTTCTCATGTGTTGCCGGATTCTAAAGGTAGCTTCGACAAGGAAAAATATTTATAAACTCTCGGACTGACTGATGAAAAGGCTCCGAAGATTGCTAGTTTATCTACAAATTTCCGGATTCTGGAGTTATGGGTACAAGGTCTTATCGTACCGAGAAAAGGTGACAAAGATAGCTTGAAGAAGAGTGATATCTACATCCTAGATTTTCTGATAAATCTGAGGAAGTTTAATTTGATGAAGCACATTCTTATCACTCTTGAGAATTTGAAGAATGGAAATCTGAGAGCTCAGATTATTATGTATCCAGCAATCCTCTCCAAGTTAATAGTTCGGTGCCTTGAGTCTTTCAAGGAGGCTTGCAAATCTAAACCAAGAGATTGCAAGATTATGCTGGTGAGCGATGGTACTCTTAAGAGAATGGATGTAGCCTTTGACAAAGAGTCTAGACAGTTTATTGATCTACCTGCTCAAGGAGAAACAGTTCCGAAAGTTGCTGATCCGTAATCCTCTAAGACAGTAAGGAAGAGAAAGATGAAAGAAGTGGAAGTAGAAGCAGAGAATACCAAGTCTAAGGAAGTCCATTCCGCACCTCCAAAACCAAAGAAGAAGAAAGCCTATCCTGATGAAGTTGTTGCGAAGTGGAGAGCAGATAAAGAGAAAAGGAAATAAGCGGATCCGCAGTTCAGATTGGACCCTGCGGAGGCTAAGGCCTTGAAGGAGAGAAATGCTGATGAGCTTGAAAAACAAGTAAAGGAAATGAAGCTCAAGAAGAAGATGTATGAGGCTGAGGTAGCTCAGGATTTGTTGAAATTAAATGATATGGTTTCAGCAACTATTCCTGTTCCGAGATCTTTCTCCTTGGAATCTGTACCTGAGACTCTAGGAAGAAATTTCTTTGCTCATGAAGAAGCTGTTGCTAAGACTCTTGAGGAAGTAGACAAGTTGAGCAAGTGGAACAAGAAGAAGATGTTGCTGAAGGAAGTGGTGAAACCGGAGATGTGTTGAAACAAGTAGATGATTACAAGGGGACACCTTCGGAACACTTATCACTCCGAACATCATAAGCTGAATCTCTGAAGCTAGTTACTCCAGCAATGGAAGAAGAGAAAGGAGAAGAAGAAGTTACTTATCATGGAGAAGAAGAACAACTTTTACATGATGTTTCTCAGAAGGAAAACATAGGGGTTCGTATTCAGGAATTTGCTGTTGAGGAAGATAATGTTGTTCAAGTTTCCGATAGTGAGAAGAGAACTCTGGAACAGGATTCAATTCTGGAAAAAGAAAAGGAAAAGAAAATTCTTGTTGATACTCTGAGCTCAGAAGTGAGGAAGAGGAAGGAAATTGGTAGTTCTTCGAAGAGAAAGCTTGACATTGTTGAAGAAGAAAATTATCCAAGTAAAGTTTCGGATTCGGAGTCATCTTCGGTGGGGCGTGACTTTGTTGTTCAGTCTTTGAAGAAGTTTCTAGGAACCATTCTGACCTTCTCAAGTATTTATTCAAGATGCCAGATGCTCCAACATGCTTTGAATCAGAAAACAGACTCCGTGTCTATGGTTATGGACAAGTGAGTTGAGATTGAGGCTCAGTTCAAAACCTTTTTTGTTGGCTACGAAGCTCATAGAAAATCTTGCAAGAAGATGAAAAACTGGTCGAAGAAGACTGTTGAAGAGATAAGGTTATTTGATGAGTTTCAAGACAATGTTAAAGATTCCTTTGAGACTGAGGACAGGAAGATAAATGACCTGACTTCATCCTTTGAAGAGAAGCTGATAGATGAAAAGAACTTCAGGATTCAACAAGTCAGATATCTGAATGGGAAGTTGAATTCTGTTTCTCAGAACTGGAAATTTGAAAGAGATCATCGGATTGAGTTTGAAGAGAAGTTGAAGGCTCAGGAAGCGAAGATCAAAGCTCAGGAAGAAAAGCTTCAAGCCCAGGAAGAAATAATTGAAGCTCAAAGTGCAAGAATAGTGGTCTTAGAGAAGCAAGCTGAAGAAGATCACAAAGACCTGAAGAAGATCAAGACTATCCTTAAGGGGATCATGTCAAAGGAAAAAGATCCGAAATACCTAAATCCGATCTTTTTGTTGTATCTAATTTTCTTTGTTGCCGAGATTTTAAACCTAATGAAAATTGTGCCTCTCATTTCTTTTGTTGTTATTACTAATTTTTCAGGTACTTTGTTATTTTTTCCATTCCCTCGATTTTTTTTTGAAAATCACAAAGGGGGAGAAGGAAAATATCCTTAAAGGAAAAAGAATTATAATAGGAGTCTATCTAAGGGGGAGCCTTTTCATTAAAGAAGACTTTCTTTTTCGTAATGAACTGTCACTCTAGAAATCTAGAATACGATCCTTAGAGTTTCAAAGCCTAAGGGGGAGTTAGTCGTATTCATCAATATCCTTAAAGCAAAGGGAGATAAGCCTTAATGTTTTTCTTTCTTCTTAGAATTTTTTTTGGTAAGGATGTTTGTGCTTTCCAAAATGGGGGTACATTGTTGAGTTAATAAGGTTTTCCTTATGACTTTTCCATTCCTTCTTATTTTGAAAATCACAAACACCTTATCTTTAGGAAAATTTTTTTTCTAAGGAAAATTTCTTTTATAAGAAAAATTGCTTTTATAAGGAAAATCGCTTTTGTAAGAAAAATTATTCTTATCATATTTTCATCCAGATTTTTCTTAAGTATGAGATTCGGATTCACTTTTATTTTCTCGGAATTACTTGAAACTTTGATATGAAGTATTCTGTTTTAGGATCCGAATTCTGGACAAGAACTGTAATAAAGTTTCACTCCAAAATCCAGAATGAGAACTATGATAAGGTTTCATTCCGAATTCCGAATACAGTTTTACTCCATATTAAGGATATGAATCTTTATGAAATTCGACAACAAATTCTCATTATGAATTCTGATAAGGAATTCTCATTATGAATTCCAATGAAGAAATCTCATTAAGAATTATGATGAATAAATCTCATTCCGAATTCCAATTATGAATTCTGATGAAGAATTATCATTACGAATTGTGATGACGAATTCTCATTACGAATACTGATGATGAATTCTCATAACGAATTATAATGATGAATTCTCATTCCGAATTCTCATTCCGACTTCTAATATTAAACAGAATCTATTCATCTTTGTTTTATACACTCTGAATTAATTCAGACTCCGAAAAATATTTCGGTTAGACTCCGAACTTTTATTCTTCTTACACTTCTATAAGTTGTCTACTCTTTATTATTTTCATTACACTCCGAACCTTCACTCAGAAGCTTTCATTCCGAACTTTTATGTTAGATTTTAAAACGATGTCATACATTCTGTTACACTTGTTTTGTTATAAAACGATGTCATCTATTTTGTTATAAACTAACTGTTGTCTAAGTGACACGTGTACAGGTCCCTCTGATCTTTAAGGAAAATATGACCATTGGAGAAGGAGCCAACCTTACCTATAAATAGGATCTCATTTGAAAGAGCTCGGTGCTAAAAGGTTGACAGATCTTCGACTCATTTGATTACATGCTTGAAGTGATTTCTAGAGCGAGAGGCTCTTATTAACTCTCAAAGCTTCGTGCGACTCTGAATGTTGGTGATCACATTCGAGGGCTTCCGGGGATAGGAAGATAGAGGTGCAGACTACCTTGAAGTTCGAGGGCTTCCTTGCTGAGGAAGACAGAGGTTTCCAACTACCTTGAAGTTGAGGGATTGCAGGGATAGCAAGACAGAGACTCCGATCTTCGTATCGAGGGCTTACCCTGGTGTGGGTAAGACAGACTTTCTTGAAAGTATAAATCAAGGGACCTTTATCCAAGGTTGTTGGATACCCTTCTCATTGGGTTAAAAGACTTATATCTTGTTACTTGTAGTTTAACTACTTGTTTATATTCCGCTGCATTTTGTATTATAAGGAAAGTATAACTTCATTATACTTTCTTATTTGTACTCTGTTTCATTTAGATTCTATACGCTTTAAGGTAGAATCTCATATTGTAACCTTTTGTTAAGTTTCAATTTCCGGAACCATATTTCCGGAACCTTTTTTCAGAATCTCTTTCCAGGTTTTCATTTGGTGTTAGAGGTGTTGTGAATTTTTTTAGTTTAACTTTGTTAAACTTAGCCCTTTCATTCTCATAAGGAAAACATAGTTATTCATAACTAACATTAAAAGTTCCAAAGGAAGTTTTAAAGTATACAATTCACCCCCCTATTGTATATTGAGCATCAACATCACTATTTCGATCCTACACTTTAGAGGTGTTAGTATGTGGGTAGAGGTGTTGGCCTTTTATAAGAGGAAGCAATGGAACTTTAGGAAATTCTTTAAATATTAATTTATAATAAATTAAATTTCCATTAAAAATGGTCCAAAACACATTTAATTCAACGATAAGATGGTGTTGTTCTGAATACCCATCATACAATAATTTTTTGACATGTTTTGAATATTTATATATCCTTTTCATTTGGTATAACCGTTATTTTACCATTTTTAATCTTACCGTGATATAATGTTATTTATACATTGTGGGGTAATGTAATTACCATATCATTTAAAACGCCCCAAAAAAGTTATTTATAAAATATTAGGACTTATCCTAACCATTTATTTTAACCTTATAATTTTAGGAATTTAATATCATTTAATATAGTATTTTATGTTTTATGTTAGGAATTTTTTCAATATTGGACACTATTCATATTGGAATGTTTTATAAATTCATAACAACCTGATTCCTTCAAACCCCAAAAAATAACTGAAATATAATATTGTAATATCATCCACAAATTTTCTTTATTGAATATAAATAATTAAACAACATTTATTTAAATATTTATAATACCATTTGTTTGAATCCTTTATTAATGATTCAATCACTCCATCATTATTGAGTCATAGATGAATTTATTTATTTAATGTCAAAAATTTATAAATAAAATATCATTATTTATGAAATATTTTTATATTTATAATTACTATTTATTCTTGAAGGTATCACTTATATAACCCATATTAAAATTGTTTCAGTAAAAGATACATGTTTATCATATATTTCACTTTACATTAAATTAATTCTTATAAAATGTCATCTTCACATACAAATGGCTCCATGGGGTCCCCAAATCAACCCAAGGATTCCCATGGTCAGAACTATCTCAATCAATAAGATTAGGACGTTTTTTAGGATAGTTTAATATTATTTTCACAATTTTTTCCCTTATTTTCCATATTTACAATTTAACCATGGTAAATAAAATAATTACTAATGTTACTGTTCATAATATCAAAAAAAATAAAAGGTACACAATCAAAATAAAATTACCATATTATTACAAATATGGAATCCATTTTTCAAAATTTAGAACATAGAATATTCAGAAATTAATTTAAAATTAAATCACGTTGTCAAAACCAAAAAGCAGGTTTTTGGAAGAAAAACTATCAAACGAGTGACATGTGTTTAAGTCCAATTTGAATATAAAATTATTTCCAATGCACAAAAATTGATTAAATGATGACAAATTGAAACAATTATACTTTAAAACCAATTAAAATGAGAATGTAAATATATATATAATTTATATGAAAAGACACTTTTGAATTAAATTGAAGTATTTTTTACTATTCATTAAAAATGAACTTTATCAGAAAATTATCAAAATTTTAACCAAAGTAAATTTTGGTGTCACGATTCTATATAAGAAGTTTATTTTGTCAAATATAACATATTAAAGTTAAAAAAATATTTAAAAAGGGTTCTCCATCAAAATGTAGTGAAACTGCATTTAAAAAAATTCCTTTTATCCGAAAAAATTGAAATGCTTCTATAACTTATCTAGAAAACATATAAAAGGAATATAAAATATTGAATTGAATATATAAAATATATTTTTGTTAAATAAAAATCAATTAATAGTGATATGATTTTATAAATACTATTATTTTCTATTTAAATAGGTTTTCAAAAAACCACATCTATTATATTCAATTGGTTTGTATTTCCATTGATAATAGATTTGGTAACCAGTGAATCATTATTTAACCATGTTTAAACCACATTTTGATAAATCAGTTGATACTATTAATTCTATTCATTCCAATGTCTAGGCATTAACTACCTTTAAAAATAATAATAATAATATTTTATTATTTTTCTTTATAACTCAAAGTTATGTGAAACGTAAGATTTCGGAGAAACTCGTTGTTGTGTGTCGAGTACACTATCGTAAAAATATTCCCCTTCAATGTAAAGTTAATATATTATTAATAAATATTAATAGAAAAGAATAATTATTATTCTATAAATATATGGGTCAATAAACTGTGTCCCAAGGTAAAGACCAACCCATATTCTTTGAGACCAAATAACTCATCTAGGGTGTGCTAAGAATTGTGGACCCATACATGGGCTATAAAACCATGGCCCATGGATAAGGAATCCTTATATTCAATGATATATATATTAGTATATATATATATAGGTCATAGGTTCCAAACCTTAATTCCCCATCATTGTTTTATACCATAATCAAAGTATGTACCATATCGACAATCAAGTGTGTACCATACCAAATTATCCATTGATGCTGACATACAAAAATATAAAATATCAATAATGTAATATAAAATGTTTAGAAGTAATTTTAGTTTAATAAATAAGTTCAACCAACCATAATAAAAAGTACTAGCTTAGATATCATCTGTCTTAGTACAATTTCCTTAATTAAACCATCCTTTTCATCACATTGTTATCACTTGAAGTTATGCTCAACAGCTTACCAACACAAAATAATGTCATTTAATTCCCACTAATTGATTAAATATCATAAACTCACATATGGTTTTTTAAGATTGGTGTTTGATAAATGAATCCATCACAGAGGTGGTTCTGGTTGTGGTTGACAAATTCCAACCATATCATGGTTAAATAAGGGATTTAAATTCAATTTCAATATTTAATTTAAGGCATCACTAAAAATAGGGGAACATTTGGAAGTTATGGAAGGAAAAAAAAATTGCACATAAATATTAAATGAAATTAATTTTTAGTAAAATTTATAGAACCACATGTCTTGTAGCATTAGACAATCCCTCATCTAGCATTAGCTTTTGATTTGGGCTAGAATGGAAGGAATCGGCTAAATGGGAATATACCATAATAATAGGGAACATTATCTTTCATAGATATATAACTCATAATGTAAATATAAACCATGAAATGAAGGTAATAGATTTAATCTATAACTATTATCTATCCAATTTTATGAATGGATATCAGATTGAAGTCTGGGTGATGAAGAAACTTCAAATCCCATTGGAGGAATTTGAGAGCTCTCCTACCATAGGGGAGACAACTAGAGAATGAAGGATGGAAAGTGTTATAATATTACTAAATAAAAAAGGGTAATAGTTTCATATTACCCAAATTTAAAGAGTTACATGGTTTGGTTTAATTTTCAGTTGAACTGTGTGCCAACTGTTCACTCACACTATCAAAGGGAGATGCCCCCTCACACGGTTAGGCACACAACTAGTCAAATCATGCACTAAACATGTGTTTTAAATCAACTAATGGTATGTAGTTTTCTTCATAGATTTTTACCCTCCCCAAAACAATTTATCAAACTATGCATCCCAACTGTACGGGTTGAACCTTTTAGTTCTACAGTTTCTACTAACCATGCACCAACTGTGCACCTCAAATAGATTCTCCAAAAAATGGAGCTCAAATCTCCAAACAAGCCTCATACACTACTGAAACCTTCCTTAAAAACATAATTACATTTATAATAATAAAACCAAATATTATAAAAAAATTTAACTATTCCATTCCTTAAATAATAAATGTGGTGTTACAACGTCCCCCACATAGGACAACTCATCCTTAAGTTTCCCTTTTGATGGGGGTAAAACAACTTCGGGGAATAACTCTACTCACTGAGGATGTTCATTTAACTTCCTACCTAGTCCCCATCATGGATTTTTTCATACATCTATAGAACCTATACCATAGGAACTAACCTACCATAGAGATTCTTCTTGCTCATGTCAATGATACGTACATGATACTCCTCAACGGGTGCATCTACCTATAATTAAACCTCATCAGGATGAATAATGTTAGATAAATTTGAATAGTAATGGTGTATCTTGGAATGTGGAAGGTTTCATGTATATCCCTATATTTTATTTGGTGACCTAAAAAATAATCCACTAATATGACCCTCTTTAGAACCTCAAAAGGTCCAAAAAATTATGCAACAACATGCGTTTCCTCCTAAACCATCGATGACCCCATTTATTTGAAACACGCAAGAATACATGATCCCCAACCTCAAACATTAGAGGTCATAAACATCAGTCTATATACATTTTCTTCTTTTTCTAGGTAATATACATTTTCTTACTTTTCATTTGTGTCTTCTCATAACTATCCTGAATGAGATGTGGTCTTTGTACTTCTCCCTTCCCAACCTCTAGCTGAAATAGAGGTGATTAATATGGCCTATAATATAAGGATTAATAATGATCCATTTTTTTATACCTTGAAAACATTTATTGTCGAGGATTTAAAATATATGTATTTTCTTCCCCTATCAACCTATCATATCAGGGGCTCGTGCTCTAACTACATCCAAACACATATATTATGTGCTGGATTTTCTCTTGGTCTAAGGGTGGTATTTTGTTCTCAAAATTACCATTATATCTAACACCCTCTAAAAACATTGTTATAATAGAGAATTGAAATGATCAACTCTATCTGATATAATAGCCTTTTTAACTATTCTATGTTGAATAATCTAATGGACATAGTTTCTTCATTGTTCATCCATTGAAAATGTATCGTTTATTGGTAAAATGTGAGGTACCTTCATGAGCCTATCAATGCTGACCCGTATTGAATCATTTCATCGAGGGGATATCTATAATCTAGTAATATAATTCATGGGGATGGAATCCCATTAATGA
This sequence comes from Viscum album, assembly GCA_963277665.1. Lineage (NCBI taxonomy): Eukaryota > Viridiplantae > Streptophyta > Magnoliopsida > Santalales > Viscaceae > Viscum > Viscum album. The sequence continues at coordinate 1,903,584,102 of OY728165.1, read as the reverse complement.
TCTAGAATATAAAATGGTTGTAATAAGATAGCTAGTTGTTAGTTCTCCACATTCACCTACTGATAGGTGGAACACCGTGGGACAGAACCAAATATAATCCTTTTCATACGAGGATACCATTATTTGTACCACAAGCCGTGATACATAATTTTAAGCCCATGGTGTACTGCAAAACTAATAGAATGATCATCCCACATCAATTCATCTCACACATCTGAAGGAACCCATACACATTCATGAGTGGGAATGGTCACAACCTCATCAACAACCTAACAAGGTGGTGGGCCCTCACTAGACACACTATCCATTTGGAATAATCCCTTATGGTATGAAATTTTCCTCATCTTTACTCTCTCTAAAGTGATTAAGTAACTACCAAGTCTATTTTAATAGGTTTTGGTGATTCTTATAGACCTCTAGGTGAATCTATGATAATAGCACATATAACTACCACTCTATACCTGATTCCCCAACAATTTTCGTTTTAATCTTCATGAAAAGAGAACCATCTAGTTAATTTACAGTACTAGGTGTATAAGAAAGATCGGGGTTGATCACTTTTTGGTATTCAACCAAAATTATCTTCCGGATATTTATATCAAGTTTCAGGAAAATAAAAATGAGGCTTTTAGTCCATATATACTAAAAACACTCTCCAATAATGTAATGCCTCCAAAAAATAGGGCATGAACTATAGTGGATAACTTCGTATAGTTTTTACGTTCATTATTCACATTTGGACATAACTAACAGGACCTACACACCACATCTCATTCTACCTATAAAATAATTTCCCTTAGTTTGATCCACGATACATCCCAATAAACTAAATAGATCCTTCCATTATCTGGAATAATGTGGATCAGTATCGATGATAATCATCATTTCAAGTCATGAATGGATTTTTATCATGATTCATTCCACATAAAATTCACACCCTTCATGTTTTATCATATGTGGGATGCTAATAGACATTACAAATCTAGTATAAAGAACATTTTCTAGCCATCCATCCACAAGAAACTTCATATGACAAAAATTTTCATTGGATACTTTTAGGTAACTTCCACTCTCACCATATCTCTATCAAAAAACACTATTATACTAAGATAATGTGACTGAGAAGTGGGACTTGTCGAACCAAAAGTATAATTATGAGAGATTAATATACTAACAGTTCTCCCACAATGTGTTTAGAATTTTTCCAATATGCTGTTCATGGTCACATATATTAAAGAATACATGAATGTTTTTTCACAAAGAATACCACAAAATAATCAAGATATGGGTGGAAAGTCGGATTAATCAAAGAAATAAATACAGATGTTGAATTCATAAGACAGAATTGAATAACCAAGTAATCATAAAGACTATACATTTAATGGAATGGTCAATTTTGTATATACGATAGCATCACAAGCACCCAGTGATTACCCTACCTCAAATAAATCTTGTATGAAACACAATTTCCTCATATTTGATCAAATAGTTCATCTGTGTGAGGTAATGGATACCAAATTTTCATGGTAAGGGGAACCATTTTTTGAAAATAGATGAAATTCCTAAGGTTTAAATTCACCTTTTAGGTGGAATATATGGGTGAACCCTTGGGAGAAGTAATAGGTTTTATAATACCCTTACCATCCCTATTCTTTAACTACCTCTTGAACTCTTACATCTCTTTATTTTCAATCTTATAAGGAGATATAGAAACTGGTGATTCTTCTAACACTATCATAATAGTAAAATACAACTCTCTCTTAGGATGTAGTTTTGAAATGTTCTTATGGAATATTTCTCTAAACTATTCCATAAAAAGAGGAAAATAATCCTGATGATTTCCATGATCATCCATAAAAATGATAGAAATATGTGTTGTCACACTACCCAAACCTCAATGCTCTGTACAAGAACTACTTTACATTACATTCCACTCACCCTTGTGAATATAATTATCTCCCTTAGGTGATGTGAAAGGAACCATATGATGATAAAAATAAACATTTTGAAGATAGATAACTAACCAGGTCCATCCCAAAAATGATTTCAACGCTCATCATATCAACAATAATGAGGTCCCACAACAAAAAAAATATTCACCAACCTCAAGAGGAAACTCCATTAATTGGGTAAAAATTTCATAATGAACTCCAAATAGACTCAATAATAATTACCCTATAGAAATATAGAATCTTAAGACCAAGACTTTCTATGACTATCACAGAAGAAAAAGAGTGGGAATTGAATGTATAGAGTGAAATAGATCCAAATGTAGATGCTACTAAAATCATGCATTGGACAATAGATGGTTATACACTTTTATCCGTAGCTTTTTGTATTAATTAATATATCTATCCTGATCTAGGTCCATGTGAAATAGCTTAACTTCCATGAGAAAATCGATCTACTGGAACTATACAAATATTGTCTGAATCCCTTAGCAATGACTAACCCCACATCTTGATCAATTGATCTTCATCCATATAACTACCAGATGCAAATCTACTAATTGTATTCCTAGACTCATAGTTAGATAAGATCTTATCTATATGGGCACATGAGGGAAGGTTTTATAAAATATATTTAAATATCCCTCTTTGTAGTCGGCTTGTCACTCAACTAGGGCTCTCTCACATTTTGTTTCATGTGCCCCAACATTTTTCATAGGTGAAAAATTAATGTCATACCTGTAAATATACTCTGACTTTAATTACCCTCATGCTATGTCTCATAATCACTGTTCCTTCCACCAAAAACTATGTCACTCATCCAAGAAACTAAACAACATTGATCCATACCTCCATCTTCCCTCAGGTTATGCTCAGTTATAAGGTCATGGTTTACTATTTCGAATATGGTAGTCAACCTGAAAAAATTTACATTCGATTGAATAGGTAGTCAATCCCATTCTCAAAGTTTATCACCATGGAGAACTCATCGCCGATATAGATAAGTAAACTTCCCTGATGTAGTATGAAGTTATCTATATATTCCACTATAGACACAGTTCTATGCTCCATGTGTATAAACTTCTGTGGTCGATCAATCCTCATAGACTTTCTATGTAATCTTTATTGTGAATATAATAATATCATTTCCCAGAGTTAATATTCTATAGAATAAGAATATCATGGATCTCCCTACATAGTCTACATATGACATAGCAATCACTCTCAAAACTGGGAATCATCACATGTATGGGGAACCACATGAACAGGTGCGGGTGGCACTACTAGGGGTAACACTAGGTGCTCATGTTCCGCCACCTCCATAGATTTTTCAACACCTCCCTCCTGGTGTATAATTGTAGGATTTCATGGGGAAATATATTTAAAAATTCCAGGAAAATTCCTCAAGTAGTACTTTATAATAAATTCCCAGAGATTGAAAAATAGGACATGTACAGTCTTTCCTATACGTAACTCTCACCCCTCTGCATGCTCATTAATCTAGTTCTAGGTTATGTATTATACTATAAAGAATCTCAAGAGACTCTACATACTACCCACTACTAAGGTTAGGTCTCGTTCATGTTCCATATATTAGTTAGGGGTTCTTGTATATGGAGTGATAATTACATGTTTTAGAAGAAACCACCCATTATGTTTCTATTGGAAGCCCCATTTAACAATGAACATATTTTAATTTATGATTCAAACATTCTTAAATTTATACATTAGTTTAGTTAGATGATGTTTTACTTCCAAATTATATATGTACCTGCATTATAAATTAGAGTTGGTAGTTACCGTATCAGCATCTAGACCTTTACATTCAACAACTAAATGTAACGGGTCATATAAGATGATTTTACAAGATAAATCATCATCCCCAATTTATATTGTCACACACAATATTTAAATTAAAATTGGAATTAATATTTTCAAAATCATCTAACATCTCAGACTGTGTAATCATAGGCACACAACTCCAACATGTGATAATTGGTTAATTAAGGGTTCAAACTCATGTTATGCAGGAAAACAACATTTCGGTTAAAGAAGACACATTAACAAAAAATTATTTAATAATCTATTCCCTATAAAAATATTTTTTTTCATTAAATATACATCACTGAATGCACATGCAAGAGATATCATGTAGTCACACAATACACCTGACATGACATGGCATAATTCAGATCATTGTTAATCCTCTAAGGTTCCAATAATGATTTAATATCAATGCTTACTTTTAATTCAGGGACAAGGTTAATATAGTGTCCATAATCAAAATTGTAAACACCACACACCATGTACATCACCCAACTATGAAATTAATACAACAATAAAAGGTGTAATCTTGAACTTCATATCTCATCCCATGAAAATTAGATTCTTCATCATCCATGGGATAGATTCTCTGATTAATAGGGTCATTACCAAATTCTAAAACTTCTAAATATCATGTCTACCAACCTAAAATGGTATAATAAACAAAAAATGCCCCTATGATACTCATTTTTGTTATACTAGACCTGGTTCCCTAATAATAAACAGAATCTGGTGGGCTACATGTCCTCAACCAAACCTACCTATATGCCAGAGGCTGTTGACTTGCAGAAATATTATAATATGATATGATGGGAAGACTATAACCTCCTGAACATAGTTTATCACAATAGAAAAAATAATTATAGAAATGGAAAGATAATATATTATCCAAAATGGAATTGAAACATCCAAATATAAAAAAAATGTAAAGGAAATAGTCATATTCTTATATATAAAGATGATAATGTAATTTTTCTATATAAAAATAAATTACAATACATGGCATTACGCATCCAATTTAGTTCATGTATAACTAAATAGAAAAATAAAAAAATTTCTCCCCAATATTCTTTATCAAAGGATTGATCTTGTGCTCCTAAGATCCCATTCTATGCACAAACAAAACATTCATGACCAATTACATACCCTTTTTATATGTATCCATGAGGCTTATTCATTTACCAAATGTTGTCCTGAATAGGGTGTGATAAAAACTTAGTTGTCCATCACCAACATTGTTAATAAAATATCAATCTTGTGAATTAAAATTACAAATGTGTGAAAGAAAAAATATGTAAATCCATAAAATCTAAGATAGATATAATCAAGCCCATGAAAAATAGCTAAAAATAAGAGCATGATATAAATGGGGAGTATCATTTTATAATAGATAGATATTAAAATAACCACTAGATTTATCAATAACTATATACATAAAATGTTTCATACCTATATGGGCTAAGACCCATGGTAATTACCAATGCATAATCCTCGAGATAAATGAACTCATACAAGCTGAGCATGGTTTAGTGTAGTTCTATATGGCCTTGGAACATAAGTCCCATGGATGAGGAATCCTAATATCCAAATATATATATATATATATATATATATGGGTCTAAGGTGTCATACCTCAATCTCCTTTCTCGGTTCCATACGGGTAATCAATGCTGGAACCATAATGATAATCAACTCTTTGTCATTCAAAATTACCCATTGATGGTTTCATACCATTAGGTATAGTAATAAGAAATTAATATATAAGTTCGAGGGAAAATGTTTGTTTCCATGCATTTGTCTAACCCACTATAATAATAGGTATTATCCTAGAGATCATCTATCTCATTACAATGTTCCTATTTGAACAATTCACTTAATCAATTTGTTCGCATTTGTTGTAATGATCAATTGTTAACCAACCGTTCACTATAACAATTTATTTATGATGGTCTTCCACTAATAGGAGGCAGCTTGTCACACCAATATTTTCAATTCCATGCTTTGATTCAAATCCTCTTTTGGTTCTTACCTTTCCATTGGTTTCCAGGTGTTCCGAGTTTTAAAATTTTTGTGTCTCCTATGATCTTTACCAATGAACTTGGTCAGTGTGGTATTGGATAGTACTTTACCTCGTATTAATTCAAATGTATGTTATGAGGTTGTTGTGTTTTGGAGTTTGATTAGTGACACTCTTAGTGGCACCACTTGTGGAATAAGTTGGGTAGGTTGTTTGTACCCCTGCTTTGGATGAGATTTAGGGTAAATGACTACTATGTATTGGAAATTATTCTCCCCTATCCTTGGCCTATATCTCTCCATCATTTCCCCACTTGTACCCCCTAAAATTGGAGGAGAATGTCTTGGTTTTTGGGGGCCTGAACAGGCCACACGGTTAGGCCGCACGGTTTACTAAACCGTGTAGGCAAACCATGCAATGGTTTCCATGTGATTAAAATTCTTTTTAAAATCCCATTTTCCCTCTTGGAATAAACCCAAATCTATCCATTTATTCTTCATTTAGTTCCCTACCACCATGGACACCCTAAAAGGTCTCTCACCCTCCCTTGGAACTCATTTTTGAAGGGATATTTGATGGGGAAACATCAAAAATCATGAAAGTAAATTTTTCTCTCATTGGTTTCATCCATTTCCTTAGGGTTTCGTTCACCGTTTCTTGAGTTCTAAAGTTTCCAATATCTGGAGTTCGTTCCTAGAGTTTAAACTTGAGTCTTTGTTGTGTAATCATTTTGTTTTAGGTTTCTTTTCACTTTTTTTAGGTGCAGTGGTGGTGTGGTTGATGTTTCACACCAATATTTGAGGGTTTAAACACTTTCGGTAGGTGATTCAATGTGAAATCATTTCATCATGAGTTATAAATCATTATTTAATTGTTTAGAATGTTCCTTGTATACTTTTCATTATGCAAAAACCATTTTTATGGATTTTGAAAAGCGTTAAATTTTATAGTTTCACTTTTACATTAAATTTGGTGTTTTCCATGTATAACTCTTGTGGCAATGTTTGGGTGTTTTATAACATGTGAAAATGGTTTTCTTATAGTTTTTTGGGATTATAATTCTACTTTGGAAGGGTATTGGTGTGATTTTCGCCTTGAAATAGGGTTTTGAAATGGTTTTTGTGTGCAAAACATAGTTATACTCCTTTGGATTGTTTTGTGAAAATCGTAGATGATTTAGTGGGTTAAACAAAGTGGGAAAACGATGTGCATGTACTATTTTGGTGAGTTTGTTCACTTAATATGTGTTTTTTAAAGGTAAAGTGGTCATTTAAGGTGTCAAACATTTTCAAAATGTTTTATTGATTGATGAAATGTTTTATCAAATGGAAAGAAAGGTGTGAAACGTGTTTTTGGGCCATTATCAGTGAGTGTGTTGTGAAAAATGATTTTTTTATGAAATGGGTATTATGTGGGATGTTTGTCGGCTGTTATTTAAAATGGATTATCTTGGAAGGATTTTATAAAATTGTTTGAAGGATTTGTTGATGTTTTAATGAGATGTGAAATGTTTTGTGGGATATTTTGGTGTGAGTATGATTTCAAAATGAATTTTAATGAAAAGGGGGGTTATGTGACTTGTGTGATACACATGTGGGATGTTCGGTTAATGTGTGATGTGAAAGTCATATTTTCATGATAAAATTATAATTCATGTCTTGTAGAACTTTTTTAAGGACAAGAAGGAAACCTAGGAACCTAGGTGGGAGGACATGTACTATTATTCTAGTGATCTCATGTGGTTTGGCCCCAATTTCATGTAGCAAGTTTGACGATGACAGAACTAACTAAACTATGATTAAGATGGTAATTGGGGACCACTAGGTTATGGTTATACTCTCTACTAGTGGTTTGTGATCATGAGAATGGATATTGTGATGTTTACTTTCACCAAGATACGAGGTACCTGGGACCCACATCGAGCTAGTGCCTATGGGTTATTTACCATTTCTTGTGCTCATTAGATGATTTTTTCTTACCATGGGTATATGGTATGTTTTGCAGGAAAATTCACACGATTTATTATTTTATTAGAATGTTTTCATTTTTTTAAATAGCCCACTTGAAAACTATTTTTATTTAAAGTTTCATATTTTAGAAATTGTTACAATCATTTCATGTTATGAGAACATGCATTATTTTCCTCTTGGAATGTTTTTCAGATAGAATATCTTAGTGGTGGTATCCAACATGTATTTTTCTCACACCCTACGTACACCCTTGGTTGAAAGTAAACTTTGTTATTGCTTGTCGTAGGTTTGGGTAGAGCTTCTTTTGCCAATGGTTTGGGTTACTAGCAGTCCCTCGTATTGCATTGTTGTGGAGATGGATTGAAGGCGGTGCCTTTTTCTATACGGATGTTCATGGTATATTCTTTTTGGTTTTGTACCTTTTCATTTGTATTTTAACATTGTTTTAAATTATATAATTCAATTCTGAGATTTTGTAAATGATGTTTTGGTTTTAAAAATCTTGATTCAGTTTATTAGATTTGTTTGATGTTTTATGTTTATAAACATAGGTAAATCATTCCTAAATTACATTTTATGATACTTGTGCACTTGTTCCAGCCCGTGAGGATCAGGAACTCCCTTTAGGCCATGTCACAAGTAGGGTTTGGTCCCGGTTTTGTTGGAGACCAGATTCAGTTCATGACAAAATGGTATCAAAGGAGGTTCAGGTTAACTCTTTGGGTCATGTTATTTGGGGAACATTCAGGATAATCTAGGTCTTTGATTGTCATGACATGACATTCTAGTTGTGGGTAGTGTTCTTGGCAGTTGCACCTCATGACAGGATTAGAATATCTAGGGGAATTATTGACTTATCTGAGTCCTTTTTTTTCTTTGATTGATGATGATTATGGAAAAATGGAAAGAGAGTTAGGTTAATAGTATGACTGAGGTTGTTGGGATTGGAAATCCATGTGGATCCAGGGATATTCCCCTAAAACACACTATGTGATGTTGAAGTGATTGAAATTTTTTAACCAACCATATGTCCAGTTCACCAACCAAAACTAGTTTCCCCCCTCATTGTCTTGTGTCCTTTAGTTTTGAAATTTCGGAAGTTTGGTCTTTTTAAAATGACATGGTTTTAGGAACTGTAATGTTTTTATGAATTGATTTTTTTATAATGAGGGAATTTTTTGATTTGTTAAATGGTGGAACTGAATTTTAAGAATTATTTTGAAATATAAAATTGTGTGTTTACACCTCTTTTTAAATTAGGAAATTATGATAATGTTGGTTTTGAAAAAGTTTTTCCAATAGAGTTTTCTAAACTATTGAAAGTTTTTTTAACTGGATGAGATTTTTTGAAATCATGGTGAATAAATTGAAATTGAGTATTCATTTGAATGATTGTTCCTCTCTAAAAAGTTGTGTATGCTGAAAATTGGGATTTTGATCTCATGGTTAGTAGTCTTGAGAAAAAGGATGTATTGGTGGACTGTTTTTGTTTTGAAAAGTCGAATGAATTTTTGGTTTTAACATTTGGTATCTCCAAGAGGGACCACGTTCTTGTGGCTATATGGAATGATAGATGGTTAATAGCACAACTGTATGAGTTTCGGGATGGATATGGGGTGGGTTCCTAATGTGGCATGGAAGCATGTATGTGTGAGGCCCATGGGGTACCATTAGTGGATGCGCTAACCACTGAATCGTTTATTTTCAAATAGATTATTTTAAATGAAAACATGATGGATTGATGAATGGTTAGGGATGGTTTGTCTTATGTGTTTTTGGATATTTTGTTGTTGTGAGATTTTTTGAGTCCAAGATCCCCTATTGTTTGAACGGTGTTTTGGGACTGTGTTTGGTCAGTAAGCTTGGTTAAAGGGCTGGTAAGTGGTCTTCTTCTAATAAATTTTTTAGGATGCCTTTATGGTGGTTTCTTTAATGTGTTTGAATCTATTTTTTGGTATGTCTTTACCAATGGACCAGCATGGTTGGGTCCTTGGATTCTCTCTTTGGATAAGACACATCCCCAATTAAGGGTTATCACACAACTAAAGTGCAACCCAGAATTTTTTGTTCTTTGATAGTCCTCCAGTTGATCAATATAAGGAATCTTTTCTCGAGATTTGTAGATTAACTCTAAGACACTTCCTTTATTGGTTTTTCAGATTCTCTTGTAGTTGGAGAGTGATCACGGAAGGTTGAAAGAGAACTTAGTTTCTCCAGTTACTTTATTCATTGAAGATTAATGTAGTTTGGGGTTGTCATTGTGGATGGTGTCTAAGAGGGCCTTTGGGTCCTTCATAGTCTTTTCGGAGTAGGGGTTTGTTTTAAACTACCAGTGTGAGAAATCTGTCCATGAGTGGTTGTTATGTCCACTTTCATTTATTATTGGATATTTGGGGACATTACATTAGGTCCCCCTCCACGTATTGTTTCTCTCAATCATATTGGTCATGTTCAGTGATGCATTGTGATGTTGCGTGATCGTTTGATTATAAATGTGATGTTGTACAATATTTTATGGGACTTTATTTTGTCAGAAGTGTGTCTCCTATTGGGATATATCGACAAACGTTTTTAGAGGAAGGTCTTTCTATATATCAATTTCTATCTCCATTTCTCATCTAATGAAACAAGAGGTGATGTGTGTACATCTAATTAGCACTTGTTCCAGTGAAAAGTCATGTTTTGGTAGACAGAGTTTTGGATTGTGTTATGTCTTAGTGAACCCATATAGGATTGTTGTGTAGTTATTTGTAGCTTCAGAATGAGTTCCAGTCAAGGGTTTCAAAAACCAAACTCCGGGGACGAAGAGGATTCAATCATTTGAGATGTAGACATTGGTGTCGGGGTGAAGCTGCCATGTAGTCAGGGGAAATCCCAAGGTCATCCAAACCCTTGTACAAGGTCATATCCTCAGTATGAAAGATTATAATGGTTTGAACCTCTAGTGTCATCATCTTTTCCCAGTTTTTCCCATTCAATGGAAGATGTGGTATGACCTAGTTTCCATGTTGTAGGATGATATTATACTTTCCCCCTTTGGTTTCCTTTGATTTTTTGGAGAAAATATTGAATTTTGGGCTAGGCAGATTGATGCACATGTTTTTCACATAGTTAGTATTAACTATGAACCAACCTAAGAAACAGTGTGATAAAAGAATATTTCTACGGCATAGTATATGCACATCCATGCACCTCATCCCATGTAACCATGTGAGGCTTCCCCTTTAAACATAAGGAACTTCATGGTTAGCACATGGTGTTCCAAACCGTATGGATTAACCTTGTGGTTGTGACAACACTTTAAATTTTTGGGGACCTTTTGTGCATGCTCGTATTGGTCGGTTAATATTGTTAGTTCTTATGGTTGGGAGACCCACTATGAGTCTCATGAAATCTATTTTGTAAATTTCTAATGGGCGTATACCCCTTGTACTAGAGAGTACATTCGCCCCCCCCCCCTTTAGTGTCCTGATCCTGCCTCAAGAAAATCCATGTTTCTCTTATGGTGGGGTGCCCATTTTTGTCTCCCCACACCAGTAAATCATTTTGGTCCATAGTCTTGGTTGGGAAGTAGGTAGTCTTGTTTAGATCTATCTATCTACCAACATCATCCTTGGGTAATTTTTAGGATTGGATATTGCCTAATGGTTTAGTTAAGGTAAGGTAAGTGTAACATTTTTCAATGTTGTTGTTCATTTGGGTAAGTTTCTTGAGTCTGGTTCTGATAGACTTTGAGGAGTTTTTGTTTTGGATAAATTCCGAATGTGCTTGATCATTTAATGAAGGTGATGTATGTTTTGGTTTGTGAGAGTATTCTATACATAATTGATCACTAGAGGTGTTTTGGCCTTTCCACATGGTTGATGTTTAGAAACTGATTACATCATAGATTCTCAATTGGGTTCTTTTTTAAATTTGGCCTTGATGTGGCTTTATGGGGAACGAAATATTTATGTTAGGTAGAATTTTCAAACCCATATTTTCAATTCCATGCATTGATTCAAATCCTCTTTTGGTTCTTATCTTTCTATTGGTTTCCATGTGTTCTGGGATTGAAAATTTTAGTGCCTCCTGCATTCTTAACCAATGACCTTTTTCTTGGGGGTATTGGATGGTACTTGGACTCTTATTTTTTACAAGGGATGGTAAGAGGTTTTGGGATTTTGGAGTTATATTAGTGACACTCTTAGTGGCACCACTTGTGGGATAAGTTGTTGAGGTGGTTTTTACCCTTATGTTAGATGTGTTTTGGGGTGAAAATAGTACCTTGTTTTGGGAATTTTTCTCCCATTTGATTAGCCTATCTTTTCCCCTTTGGTTTCTGCCTTGGACCCTACTAAAATTGGGGGAGAATGGATTGGTTTTGGGTGGGAATAACAGGCTGCATGGTTAGGATACCTGGTTTACTAAACCGTGCAGGAAAACCATGCAAGGGTGTATAGTTCATCAAAAATATTTTGAAATTATCATAAATCTTCCAATTGCTTCCCCATTTCAGTACTTACCTCCGTGGTAAGCCTCTGTGGTCTTTCACTATCCCATGGAACTGATTTTTAAGGGATATTTGATGGGGAAAACTTTAAAATAATTCAACTAAGTATTTCTCCCTTTGATTTCTTCCCTTTACTTAGGGTTTCATTCACACTTTCATGAGTTCTAAATTTTCCAACATGTAGGTCTTGTTCCTAGGGTCTAACCATGTGTCGTTTTTGTGTAATCTTGATGTTTTAGGTTTCTTTTATCTCCTTGCGGTGCGGCGGTGGGGGGGTTGATGTTTCACCCCAAGATTTGAGGGGTTTAACACCTTTTTAAGAGATTCCATGAGTACTCACTTCTTAATGAGTTAGAATGATTGATTTAATAATTTTTAGTGTTCTTTATTGGTTGTGGATTATGATAAAACCATTTTTGATGGATTCTTAAGCGATTAATTATATAGTTTCACTTTTATTCAAATTGGGTGATTTTCAAGTGTAACTCTTCTGGGAATGTTTGGTGTTTGCTAAATTTTGTTTTGGAAACTAATTCTTCTTTGGTAGGGTCTTTGTGTGATTATGGCCTTGAAAGAGGGTTTTTAAATGGGTTTTGTGTGAAAAACATTGTTATATTCCTTGGGATTGTTTTTTAAAAAATTTATATGATTTATTTGGTTAAACAAAGATATAAAAGGATGAGAATTTACTATTTTGGTGAGTGTGTTCGCATAAGATGGGTTTTTGAAATGTAAAGTGGTGATTTAAGATGTTAAACATTTTCTGAATGTTTTATAAATTTCTGAAATGTTTTATCAAATGGAAAGAATGGATTGACACACGTTTGTGGGCTATTTTTTGAGAGAGTGATGTGAAAAATGAATTTTTTTTATGAAATAAGTTTTATGTGGTATGTGTGTGGGACATAATTTGAATTGTAGTATCTTGGGAATGTTTTTTAAATCTATTTAAAGGATTTGTTAAAGTGTGAAAGAGATGGTAAAAGTGTTGTGGGCTATTTTTATGTGAGTACAATTTCAAAATGAATTTGAATTAAAAAGGGGATTGTGTAACTTGTGTGATAAACATGTGGGGTTTTTGGTTAATGAGTGGTGTGGAAGTGGTATTTTCATGTGAAAATTATATTTCATTGATTTTTTAACTTTTTTGAGCACAAGAGGGAACCCTGGGTATCTTGGTGGGTGGACGTGTACTAGTATTCTAGTGATCCCGTGGGGTTTGGCCCCAGTTTCATGTAGAAAGTTTGAGGATAAAAACACTAATGAAACTCTAATGATGATGATGATGTGGTGCCACTAGGTTATGGGTATTCTCCATACTATTGGCTCATGTGCATGAGAAATGATATTGTGACTGTTACCTACACTGACATATGAGGTACCTAGGACCCACAACGAGCTACTACCTTGGGGTTATTTCCTGTTTCTTATGCTCATTAGATGATTTATGCTTACCTTCAGAATACGGTATGTTTGGATGGAAAATTCAGTAGCTTTGGTATTTTTTTAAAAGTGTTGATTTCCTTAAAATATCCAACTTCAATGATATTTTTATTTAAAGAAGCTTCCTTTAGAAATTGTTACTATCATTTCATGATATAAAAACATGAAATCTTTTGTTCTTTGAATGGTTATCACATATAATATCTTAGTGGTGGTATCCTACTAGGCCTTGGTTCACATCCTACTTATACCCTTGGGTGGAAGTAGACTTTGTTATTTTTGTCGCAGGTTTGGCTAGAGCTTCTAGTGCCAATGATTCAGATTTCTATCGGTCCATTATATTGTAGTGTTGAGGAGATGGCTTGAGGGTGGTTCCTCTTTCCATGTGGAGGTCTTTGGGATTTTCTTTTATGGATTTGTACATTTGTATTTTTCATTGAACATTGTTTTAAATTATGTAATACAATTCTATAATTTTGTAAAATCTGTTTAAGTTTAAAAAATCCAGATTTGTTTTATTGGATTTTGTTGTTGTTTTATGTTTATAAACTCGGGAAAAATAATTCCCAAATTCCATTTTGTGATACCCAGGCATTTGTCCTAGCCAATTGGATCGAGAACACCCTTCGAGCCCTATCATGTATAGGGTTTGGTGCCTGTTCTAATGGCGACCAGATTCGGTTCGTGACACAACATCACACACAAAAAAAGGGGTAGTTTTATTTTATTGGTTGATAATCAAACCCACATTGGAGGTGGTTTGGGATGAGGCTTACAGACTCATACCAAAAACTTTTACTACAAGGGATTAAAATTCTTGTTCAATATTTCTTTTAAGTCATCACTCATGTTACAGGTTATATCTGGAATGTACACCATGTTGAACAATGGTGAGTAATTATTAAATGACATTATTTTATGGAAAATATATATACCACCTACCATATGGTTTTGGTAAAACCATCATCCATTATTGGCTTCAAATTTTGGATTCAATGGAAGAAACTTGAAAAATAGATGAATACCATAAACATGGGTAATATTATCTAGTAAAGAAATAGCATCAGATATAGAAATATAACCCATTAAGGGATGTTAATTCATTAAATCATTTACTATAAAATAAAAAAAGGACAACCAATGGTCTGATCCATGTATAGATTCAGAAAAAAATTCAGATCCTAGAGGAGGTGAGTTTGAGAGATCTCTAATGGGAGGGGTAGATGGTGGAGAAAAAATGAGGAATGTATTGTTTTTGTTTTTAAATAATAGTGGTTAAAATTTAAATGTTCCCAACATTAAATAGGAATATGGTTCGAAAACATTATTGGCCAAACTCTTGACCATCACTACTCAAGGGAGACACCCCCTCACATAGTTAGGTGTAGAGCTAATCAAACCTTTTTCAAAAAATTCATTTTAGATCTTTTAAACATCATACATTTTTACCATGTCCATGAGGCCTCCCTTGAGAAGTTTATTAGACTATTATACCATATATATGGTCCAATTTTTTGAAACTCATAGTTACTACTTACCAAGTATTAGTCATTAAACTCATACTACTTCTCCAAAAATAGGAGCTCCAGGCTTAAAAAACATTGGATGATCCCAATGGAACACCTCGAGATTTTATGAGATAGATTCGTTTTAAATTTCATTGATTTATTGTGTTGTAAGATACTCTAATATTATTTTTCACTATAAAAAATTATATTATATGGAGGTATACACAACAGTATTCTTGGATTATGTTACACACAACTTCACTCTCTTTTTCGATAATTCATTTCATGCAAGACTGATTATAAGTGAACAACTAAATATTATTATGTTACCTCAGAACATAGCCATTAAAATGGTGTGAATGAATGGTATTGAATAATTTATGAAATTTTTTTATACATTAATTTAACTAATTATTTTGTGAACAAGTATTTTTAAATAAACATAAAACCCTTTTTAATTAAAAGGAAATGTATTTTTTTCTGAAAATTTATTTTAATGAAAATATTTGAGTTTATAAAATAATTAAATCACTATTTAGGGATTTTTTAGATAACTATTAGTGTAATATATTCCATTTATAGTTTAAAATTCATCTTATATGTTTTAGATACATTATATAACAAAAAAATCTATTTTACAGAAAAAAATTTGTGTTTTTCTAAAAATGTAGTTTACCACCTATTGATAGAAAAACCATAATAAATATAGTTTTTTATAATGTAATATGTTATTTTTGAAAAAAAAAATATTATTTGGAAAACATACATATAAATTTATTTTGGTTAAACTTTTGATATTTTTCTGATCATGTTTATTTTTCAAGGAATAGTGAAAATTATTGTATTTTAATTTAAAACATCTTCTTCATTTGATTTCATAATACAAAAATTTTATCCTTTTAATTTGTTTTAAAGAATAATTAGATTACTGTTTTATAATTTAATCCAATTTTGGCCATTGGAAGTAATTTTACATTGCAATAAGATGTAACTGCGCATCAATCTTTTGAGGGTCTTTATATTTAAAAACCTCATTTTCTCGCTATGAAAACGAGGATTAATTTTAAATTAATTGCTGCAACTTCTGTGTTTTTAATTTAGAAAAATGGATTCCATATTTGTAACTAGTGGGTTAAAATTATGTTAATATGTCACTTTTATTTATTTATATTATGAATTGTAACTACGATAATTTTTATTAAACGTAGCGAAAGGTAAATCAAGTAAATTAGGGTAACGTCTGATATGATAAAGATAGCGAAACTTCCCTAATACCTGAAACATTATATTTGATAAATTATAGTCGACCAATATCTCCTATGAATTGATATTTATTAATTTAATGGATGTTTTTCATGAAAGTGTAATAATTATAATTAAAACAAAAAATGTGACAACATGTTACTCTCTTGTCTCTAATAAGTACAATAAATTTAATATAGTGATAAACTTGATAAAACCTTGAAAAAAATATTAAAAAAAAGAATAATTAAATTATCTATATTAATTTAACTTATTTATAATTTTTTTTATTAAATTATTACCATTAATATTGACACAACAGTGATGAAACAATTATTTTAATAAGTGAAATATCAAATAAATGATATTATAAATAGTAAAATAAATATTAATTAAAATAATTTTTCTCATATGAAATTTTTATAAGTGAAATTTCATATATTAGAAGACTATTAAATTCTTCGGTTCAATGTTATTTCTTTTTTGGGATTTTATTTAAATTCAATGAAATGAATAGTATTAAAATTGATACTATTAATATTTTTTAAAAATAATTATTTTTAAATGATTTAAAAATCATAAAAAAATATAAATTACAAAGTTGATTTGATAAGTTCTTATATTTAATTAATTTTCTAATTATGGGTAATTTACCCCATATAATATAACTTAATATCCTCTTAATAATTAAATTATTGTTACCTCGATTAAAATTATAAGGGAGTAGTTAATGGTAAACAGAAAAGATAAGGTCCAAAATAAAATAAATTCATATCTAAAAATTTATGAATGAGATTATTTAAACAAATACTCAAATTAACCTATAAATATATCTCTTTGGAGCTATTACAACTCAAAAATCAATTTATAAGAAAATAATATTTCCAGACATTCCTAAAGTGTGCCTCCTCCATCTTATAAAAGGACACCAAATCTACCAACATACTGACACATCTCAAGACCTTTTTCTGGTCCAAAATCTTCTCAAATAATCTCCCAACATCCCTCCCTTCCTCTTAGATACCACACAATGGTAATAAATCCTTCCTAGTAAGAACTTTTGTGCAAATAAAATGAAGATACCCAAAATAGGAAATTATTTTGTCACCACTTTCACAATTAATTTCATCTTCTACTTCATCTTCTTATGTTGTTTCCACAATAAAAAATCAATCTATTATCTTATACATGATGATATGTTATTATAATTTTTGTAAAATCTTATACCTCCTTTTATAAATTATACGAATTATATTATCACAATGTGTGTGTACGTTCGACTTACCGTCTCCAGGTTGTGGTGAAATTTGTTATTCAACAATACATAATTTAGATCGATACAATGATTATTATAATAAATTTAAATATAAAATATAAAAGGATAATAATTATTTATAATTAATATAACATCTAATTCTATAATATTTAATCATTAAGATAATTATATCGTCGCACATGCATACGTTTGGCCTACCATCTCCACGATGTGATGTGATTCAGTCAACATGATTCTCCTCAATAAATGATTATATACATGAATTGAATGAATAACTATAATATATATATTATAATAACACCAGTTTGAAAATTATGTAACTATAACATATGAAGTGGAATATGAACATATACGATGAAACTTGCATAAGAACATAAATGAGTAAATATCTGAATAACGTGTAATAATGAATTGTTACTAACAAACGAATGATTATATAATCATATATTATATCATAAAAATGATTATGATTCTAGAATAATTCAATGAAATTATTTAAATCATTACATAAGATATTCAAATATACATGAAGAATATCAGACCTAAGGTAATTCATAATTTCACAATCTGATTATTATTTGAGATTATTGATACGTAAGTATTTATTAGGGTATATTAATCACCCACATCTATGTTTCCAAAATATTTTATATCTTTTATAATTATAAATTTTTTTAATTTAAACATTACCCATTGTTAAATATTTATGAAATGGTATGCAAGGAATCATTTGGAATTTTTTCGATATGAGGTACTCTTTGACTTTTCCATCAAAAGTACGAGGAGAATGTTTTTTAACATAAACATAATGAAGTGATTTTTACATATTCATAATCCTTTATTTCCCTTAATCGTAATTTAAAATATTTATATTTTATTTTCAATTAAATCAATTTTATTATAAATCTTGTGGAATTTTTAAAAAAGAAGACGTTTTTGAATAAGAAAGGATATTTTCCAAAAGAATTAATTTCAAGTATTTTATCAAAGTTTTTTTCATCAATAATGACATCGGGTTATGATTTTATAAATATTATTACATAGATTTTATTTTTTATTATTGAATTAATATTCTGAAATCCATTTATTTTATGTGGATTAGGATGCAATGATGTCTTAGAATCCCATTTTTGTTTCGTGGGTTATGCTATGATGAATGGTTTATGTTTTTATGGAACATGTAAGAACAATTTCATTATGAGATGGATATCACCAATATCTCCATAAAATTCAATGGGTAAATATTTATATCTCATGAGATATACATGACTGGAAGGTAAAGTAAATCGGGTTCAGTAAAACAGGGATGTAATGGAAAGTGATCATGGTTCAATAATGGACATTGTACGCTATGATGGTCTTGTCTATGAGAATTGGAAAATTTAGAAATTATTTTCAATGATTATTTTATGCCCAAAAGTTCATGTTTTATTCCAATTCTATGTTATCATTGTAAATTTTCCTTTCTGTTTTAAGCATTACAAACTACTAAGATTTATTTCATGGCCCAAGATTTTTATATTCATAAGTTATTTTCAGGTTTTTTTACATTAATATTTTCATATATTGTTTAAATAACATTACATACAATATATTTACACTATTTCTTATGTTTCCATTTCTTAGGTTATAAAAAATAATTTAACTAGTAGTACTAAAGGTAAATATCTTTATGGGAGTTGTTGAAGATCATTCACTTGTTAGAAGAATATATTCCATGTTTCCAAAGGTAGTGAACTATTATTATCCTCAGTCATTCATTTTTAAAATGTAATGAATAATATTCTAAAAATATTTAATATTCATATACATCATTCTGGTGTAACACAATGTTTCATGTTACTTTTTGATCATTTATTTAATGGGAAACCAAGAATAAGTGACCAACTAAATATTATTATGTTACTTTATAACCAAGCGATTAAAATGTTTGGAATGAAAAGTACTACTTGATTTATAAAAATATATTTTTATACGTGAATTTAATTAACTATTTTTGAAAAATTATTTATAAATGAAAATAAAACCAATTTTAATTAAGAAGAAAAGTTTATTTAAATTACTATTTAAATGAAAATAAGTGAGTTTATAAATAATAAAATCACTATTGAAGGATTTAATTAGTGAAATATATGTGAAGTACATTCAATTTAATGTTTAAAATTCATCTTATATGGTTTCTAGACATTATATAAGAAAAATTCAACTTTACCAATAAAATGACTATTTTTCTAAAAATGCAATTTTACCGCCTTTTGATAGAGATCCGATTTTAAATATAGTTTCTTCACATTTATAAGTTATTTTTAAAAGATGAAATTATTATTTTGAATAAGGATATAAAATTCAAATTTAGTTAAAATTTTTTTTGATCATATTCAATTTTTAATGAATAGTGAAAAGTAATGTATTTTAATTTAAAACTACTTTATTAACTGATTTATTTATGTAGATAGGTTATCCTTTTAATTGGTTTTAAATTATTATTTTCTTATTTTTTATCATTTAATACAATTTTCTTTCAATTTAATTAATTTCACAATAAAATTAGATATAAATTCAAATCAATATTTTGATCGTTTTTACTTTAAAAAACATGTTTTCTCGGTTTGATAACAGAAATTAATTTTAAATTAATTACTTCAAATTCAATGATTTTAACTATGGAAAATGGAATTAATATATGTAATATATGGGTTCATGTTATGGTAATATGTAACTTCTAATTCTTATAGATATTATGAATAGTAAGTACAATAATTTTTTAATTTACAACTGTTAATGGTAAATCAGGTAAATTATAGAAATAAACAATATGATAAAGATAATAAAATTGCCATGAAACCTTAAAAATTATTATTTTATTAATTAAACTTGACCAATATAACATAAGGGTAATAATTTTTTTCATTTAATGTACATTTCTCTAGGAAAGTGTGATAATTTTAATTAAAACCAAAGAAAGTGGTTACATGTCACACTATTATCTCTTATATGTATAATATTTTTAATGTAGTGATAAACATGATAAAACATAGAACATAAATAGTCTCTAGAAATATAATGAAATTTTCTAAATCATGTAAATTTATTTATATTTTTTAGATATTAAATAATTATCATACATATTGACACAATAGTGATACAATAATTACTTTACTAAGATAAATATCAAATAAATGATATTATAAATAGTAAAATAAATATTATTTGAAATATTTTAAGTAAATAAATGATTATTATAAGTGAATATTAAATTCTATAATACTATTCAATATTTTTCTTCAAGGTTATATCTTTGTTTCGATATTATTTTAATTCAATGAAATGAATAATGTAAAATTGACACTATTTGTATTTTATTAAAAGATTATTTTATTAAATTATTTAAATATTAAAAAATTAAAATTAAAATTGGATTTTATAAAGTTTAAAATTCAATTAATTGTCTATTTATTTTTAATTTACCCCATATTAGTAAACTTTATATCCTCTTAATAATTAAGATGTGGATTCCTCAAATAAAATTAAAAGAGAGGAATTGTGCGTAAAATGAAAAGATAATTTCTAAAATAAAATAAAAACATGTTTAAAAATTATTGGATAAGATTATATAAAACTATACTAATATTATAATCCAAATATATCACTTTGGAGGTATTATATTTCTAAAGTCAATTTATAATTAAATAATATTTCAAGACGTTCTTAAAGTGTCCCTCCTCCCTCTTATAAAAGGCCACCACATATACCTACTTACTCACACCTCTAAATCCCCTTGATTCATCCAAATTATACTCAAATAAGGTACCAATATACCTCTTTTCCTCATATACTATACACATTGGATATAAATCCATTCTAGGGAGACATATTCTACAAATAAGATGACGATACTCAAAAACGAGGTAATTGTTTTGTCCCCTCTTTAAAAATTATTTTCATCTTGTAATTCCTATTCTTATTTTGTTTCTAAACTAAATTAATATATCTAGTATCTTATACATGATTAAAGTTATTATAATAATTTGAAAACCTTATACCCCCTTTTATCCATCATATAAATAACAATATCACTAAGCATGCATAAGTACGACTTACCGTCTCTACACCATGGTGTAATTTGTTATTAAAATATACATAATTTTAATCGATATAATGATTAGTATAATGGATTGAAATAATTAATATAAGATGATAATTATTCTGCATAATTACTATACCATCCAATACCATATTATTTAACAATTATGTTAATGATATTGTTGCTTCCACATACGTACGTCATATCGTCTCTATGATGCGATGTGATTAATTCTACATGATCATAATTAAACCATAATTTTATTAATGAATGTAAAGAGTAAATATTATATATATTATACTAATATAACTATTCATATTATAAAACAATAAGTTAAGAAGTAAAACATGAACTTATCTGACAAAACTTGCATAAGAACATAAAGTAGTAAATAACTGAATAATGAGTAACAATGAAATGTTACAGAAAAAAGGATGATAATATAATCATATATGATATCATAAAATATATCATTATTATTTAAGTAAATATCATTATTTAAATCATTATACATGAGGTTTGAATACATACGAAGGATATTGGACCTAATGTAAGGGATAATTTCACAATCTCTTTATTATTTGATATTATTTATATGTAATTATTTTTTGGTGTAAATTTAACATCCAATTACATGTTTCATAAATTTTTAGTACTATTTGTATTCTTAAAATACTGTTTAAAATTAGTTTTACCCTTCGATAATTTTTTTTAAATTTTATGAAAGGAATCTAATGGAATTTTTTAGATACGAGGTACTTTTTGACTTTTCTAGAAAAAGTAAGAGGATAATTTCTTTCAACATTAATAGCATAAATGGATTTTTATATCTTTAAAACTCATTATTTATATGAATCTTCCATTATAAAATTTAAATTGTATTTTTAATTAAATTCTTTTCTTTTAAAATTGTTTTTAATTTTCAGAAATGAATGTGTTTTTGAAAAACAACAAATAATTTCCTCAATAATTAATTTTATGTATTTTATCAAAATTATTATCCATCTAATATGACATAGGGTTGTGTTTATATCTCTATTATTAAAATGATTTTCTTTTTTATGCTGGAATTATTTTTATGAAACCCATTTTTTGGTCCTTGGGTTATGCTATGACGAATAGTTTATGTTTTTGTGGAACATGTAAGAACGATTTATTTTTGAGATGGGCAGGACATATATCTCTCTCCATGGCATTCGGTAAATATTAATATCTCATGAGACAGACAAGACTGAAATTGAATGTAAATTAGGTTCAGTAATACATGGTTGGAATAACATGTAATCCTGGTTTAGTAATGAACTTTTCCACAATGATGATCATGGCTATGAGCCTTGGATAATATGGAAATGATATTATATACTTACGTTTTTCCACAAGTTCAGGTTTTATACCAATGTAATCTTACCATCATAAATGTTCCATTATGGTTTATGAGTTACGAACTGCTAAGGTATATTTCATTACTCTAAATTTTGATATTCAAATGTTACGCTCATTTT
Source organism: Viscum album (assembly GCA_963277665.1). Classification (NCBI taxonomy): domain Eukaryota; kingdom Viridiplantae; phylum Streptophyta; class Magnoliopsida; order Santalales; family Viscaceae; genus Viscum; species Viscum album. The sequence continues at coordinate 1,903,560,795 of OY728165.1, read as the reverse complement.
TTTACATTTATATATTCATTTATTGTTTGATTACCCTTACTGAGCATCTATGCTCACCATTTCTTATGTTTCCATTCTTCGGGTTATAAAGAAATCATTTAATTTGGCGTACTAAAGGGGAAAATATTTATGTGTGATATTTAATATCTTTCAAAAGATAAAATATTGTATTCCATGTATCCAAAGGAACTAATTTATTATGGTCCTCGTACATGCATTTATAAAAAGTAATGACTGTTCATTTAAAAATATGTAATATTCATATACACCATGATTTTTTTATACCAAAACTCTTCCTTAATATACTAATAACATTTATAAGAATAAATCTAAATATTAAAACTAAAACATAAAGGGACCATACCATATTTAAAATCAAGTGTGTTATAGTTTTCCAACTTACATTTGTGGAGGTGTGAAGAATTTGTTATGTAATCTTTAGCTAACAAACATACACCTTGAAGTACAAAGTGTACTTTTATAGGATACCCCATGGAAACATGGGGATACTACCTATTCAAACCCTCAAATAAATATATAATATTATAAATAAATTACATATTCCTTTAGAGGGACCACATATCTCAAAGATATAGCGGGATCATGATAGATGTTGATTAAATAGTATCTAAAGATACACAATAGTAGGGATGGGAACATATTCAACGAAGCCACATTGAGGAAGAAGAGGCAGAGACACAAGTACTGTGTAGTTGTACATGAGAGGTTAGATGGCCTAAAACATATGGTTTTCTATTCATAGAAATTTTTGAATCATTATTAGTTGATAATAATGATCATGTAACATTTAATGAAAAACAAAGTGTCATATATTTCTCCAAATGGAAGGAAGTTTAAATTTTGAAAATGAATCGATATACCCAAAACATGTCAAGATTTTGATAGATCCTCATGTTTTATAAATAATTTTGTTTGTAAATGAGTATTCAACATGAAACATGACATATATGGACAAGCCATTACTTATATGTCATGACTAGTATCAAAAGGGTTCAAACAGTTTCAATGCAATGACTTTGATAAAAACTTTCCACCATTTTACATACTAAAATTCATGAATATTATACATTCCTTTGTGTATAATCATGACTAAAACATATGGATAATTAATTTCAAAAAAACCATCATTTATGTGATACTTCAATAAGATGTCTATATGAAACAACATGAAGGGTCTTTGACTCTAGAGTATTATGAAAATACAAGAACATTATAAGGATCCATTTTTGGATTAAATCAATCATCTAGGTCATGTAGAATCTGGTTTGATGGGGCTATAATAGAATTTTGCTTCATAAATAATGAATGCGAACCTTGTGTGTATATCCATTTTATTGGGAGTGTGTTTGTTTTCATAATAGTTTATGTTGGTGATAAACAACATTTCAAAAATGAAATACCATTCATACAGTTCATTAAATAATGGTTGAAAATGTTTATCTCCATGAAGTAAATTATAGAATATGAATATATTCTTGGGATCCATTTACATCATGATAGATCCAAAGGGCTACTTGCGATAAGCCAGAGTACATATATTGACAATATAATGAAGATATTCAGTATTAAAAAATCCATGAGGGGATTGTTTATAATATTCCATGGTATTCATCTTTTTAATGTTTCTGAATACACATAAGAAAATACTGAGGGTAGAAATAGCTCTAAAAATGTTGTTGAATGGATTAGTCATGTATATTATACTATGTATTAGGCTAGATGTTGATTATTCTTTATGTGTGGTATGAATATCTCTTGATAGTTGAGGCAAATGTCATTGGATGGAAGTTCGGAATTTCCTTAAGTATGAGAGGCATACTATGGATATATTTATTACCATGGAGGAGATGTGGACCTTGTCATCATATGATATGCATATTATATTTTCCAAACAAATCATGATTATATGAAATCATATTTGAGATACATTTTCAACATCAATAAATGTGATGTGAGATGGAATACATGAAATAAATCAAGTGTCGCATCTTAAACAAAAGAGTATGAGTTAATTTTGGATTGTAATGATGTTAATGAATTATTTAGGACACAAAAATTATTTTATGGTCTTGATGTGATGTTCAATAGTATAGACCCCTTCACACTTTATTCTGATAATATTACTAAAGAGGCTCTTTCCAAGGATCCAAGGTCACATCAGTGAATAAGGAAGATGACTTGGAAGTATAATAACATTATTGATTTTTATCAAAGAGGAGATGTCACAGTTAGTAGGATATTTGTGGAGGACAATACAACCTTCCCCTTCACTAAAGAATTAACCTAGAAAAAACATTAGCAACAAGTGAGTTCTAGTTGACTAAAATCAATACGTTGTTCGCTCTACTACAAGTGGTAATATTTTAAAGATGGTGTTCTATAACCAAATTTTTTTACATTTTATTACACATATATTAAAATATTTGAATATTCATAAGAAACTAATTACATAATTTTATTTTTTCTACATTTCTTTAATGTAATACTTATTCAAATTATATTTTGTATTGATAAGTTCATAATAGACCTCCATTAAGATGAGAATAATGAAACGATATGATGATATGATTATGTATATTTCTATGGTTGGATAATTTAATTTTATGGGACACATTGATTGTTGACTTTGAAGTGCACGTAATCATAAAATGATGAGAATTATTTCATGAAGGTCTCACTTTTTCATCTTCATGATGGGATATTCTGAGAAAAGGACTGACTCTATGAATTATACATGTTTATGTTCTATCATATATTCTTATTTATAAACATGAATTATGGTACATAGAATTTAATATTTTTATTAATTCTTTCTAATACTTGGGTACTTTGATGTACCAAGAAAAACCTTGATGCCATTTATTCTTGGGAGGTAGTGTTTGTTGGGTGCGTTAGCAATGACATGTTATTAATGAGTAACTCTATGAAGTAAATATTCGTTCAATATTTATTTAAGTTAATACCATTTTCCTTTTATTGAAATAGAACCATGTAACAAAATTACACTTCAATGGTTAAATGATGAATCTATTTCAAATTATCAAAGAAAGATATATCAATTATATAGGATGATGTAATGTCTGTGAAATGAGGTAACATAAGTTTTATGGTATCAATTAAGGGTTTTTATAATATAATATAATATTTTAAACTCACCCCTAACTCTATAAATATTCGGTTATGTATATTGTGTTGGGTTAAACAATAATTGATAATAATTATTCACAATGAATTTCTCTCTAGATTACTTCTTTTCTCATCCTCCATAGAATGATAAGAATAATATATAATACATCAATCATAAAGAAACTTAATAAAATAAAGACAAAAAAATATGATGATTGATCCTATATTCTAGAACCTATGAATCCATAATTGTTGTTTAGAGATCAAAGGACCATGTGTGGATCACAGCTAGAGGGGTGCTAATTTGGGACCCTATTTACAAAAAAAAAGATAAATCAAAAAGGGGTTTGAAAATGATAAACATAATAAAATAAATATCCTATGATTATGTATTCTTTTATCAAATCTATTTAAATTAATAAAAAAAATTATCATGAAATAGATCTTCTCTTGGATCTAACATTTCTATATCAATATTCAATTGAAATCATTTTTTGTTCATGAAATATATGTCATGTACAATTGGAAAATAATCCATTAAATTAAACAAAATCCTAAAAGGTTATTAACCCAAAATTAACATTCACTAAGTTTGAATCCTTCATTATCTTCTTCATCATAACCCTCTAGGGATATATTACAATCAGAGAATAATATAAAATATCTGAACATGTAGTGAGATGTCAATTTTTCTTTACTAAAATTTGATTTAGAATAATTACAAATCGAACTCTCTCCATGTAAAGGCAATTATTCGAACCATGATTACTAATACACATGTTTGTAGGATTTCTAGTAACATGAATAGTTATCTTTTGAAAATATCACTAGGGGAAAAATATTTTTTTATATTGTCTTAATTTTTCATTAAAATGTATACCAATAATTTAAGAGAAAAATTCTCACCACAAATAGTTCTTTATTTACATAGTGACCTACCATAGGGTGTTCTTCAATAGAATTTAAATTCTACTAGAATATAGTATAGTGTAAGACTATGTTTTTCACTCAATATAAGTCACATACAAACACTTCAATAATATTTTCACATTTTATTTTTAGGAAAAACTATACTAAAATTTATATAGAAAACTAGGAGTGAGGTAAATGAAAAACTAATTCAGGGAATTAAAAATTAAAATAATGAAAACAAACACACAATATATAGAGGAAATAAAGTTACTCGTATGTATCACCCAATACTCGATCAATTCTTGTTTAAAATATTCATATTATAACTTTAAGATTATATCTAAAATGTTCACTAAATCATCCATATCCAGTGATTTTGTGAATATAAAATAAACCATCGGACACAATGTGTAATACAAATGACTATCTGCTAGATCATTAATAGGGAATAACCTTAAATGATAGTCAATCCTATACTAACTGTAGTTATTTTTAATTATATCCCAATAATCAATCGAACACCAGTTCCACCATATACCGATTCTCAAATAAATGGAGAGTAAACATATTAAAAATAAAAGAATGAAAACCAATCAAATTGAAGGTTAGGATCACTATATTAAACCCCTACCTATATACCCTACATAGTTTTAATTATTTTCAAAATTCAAAAAAAAATATAAATTGAATAATTTGAAGAAACATAAATTTAGCAAGGAAGTTCCCACATGATTAGTATCATACCACAGTGAGTGTAGGATATCAAAATGAAGTTAATGAAAAAAAAAGTTGTAGAAAAATTTAAAAAAATGATGAAATGAAATGTTATAATAAAGTAATGTCAATAACATGGAATCCTTATTTAGTATACACAATTTATATTATATATACATTATCATTGAGATTTTGTTTTTGGGATCACTATAACATAGATATGGTGTCTTAAAATTGATTTATTTATTTGGAATGAAAAGCCTTCAATATTATTCATTCTTTACTAGGTGCTGGAAATCATGTGTTTCAGTACCTAAGTTATTATCTACCTTCCTCTATCCTAGATCACAATCCATGTCTATAGTTTAATCTACACTTACCTAGTTTTTTTGATAGTTTTTTATAGAGAATATATTTTTCCTTTGAGAACATGAATTGAATCCACATGCTTGTTCGTTTTCATCAATGGCCATTTATCTCCCCCATATTTTGTGTTCTTTATAATAAATCTACAACAATTAATCCCCTTTTAGAATGATCAAGGAAGCATTGGGAGGCTTTATTAATGAATTAAAAATAAAAATGGTATTTTTTGAAGCTCTTTATAGTTACACTATATCATATTTAAGATTAAAGTTTCCTAGAAACACACTCTCGAATTCAATACTAAAATATATTCTTTACAGATATTCATCATTACCAACATATGAAAACTGGGAATAAAAACATTTACATGACATCATATAACATAATTACTATTTATATATAAAGATAAAACACACCCAAAAACATATAGGTTTAGTTTATTTAGATTTTAGATACAAAAACAACATATTTTACAACATTTAGAATATCTCCCATAAATAGTCTTCTCACATGATACCCTTTTAGACAGATCATACATAATTCCATTCTTTATGAAATTCGAAATTTATCATTCTATTGAAATTTTCACATACTCCTCAAACCCAATATTTCATTTTGCTTTGATTAGGGTTCATACCTAGTTGTTTGTGGAAGAAAGATAAATTGTTTTAAAATTTCTAGGTTGTGCATAGTTGGCACATGATTTTCCCAAATTTTCCTCCCTCATAGGTAAACAATTAAAACCTATATAAAGAGTATTTACATGTATAGAACATAGTTTTAGAAACTGTACTCCCACTCAATAGTGTAATTCTACCCCATTACAGGGATTCATAGGTAGGGTGTACAATTTGAAAAACCATGTGGCCCATTCTAGCTAATCGTGCATGCAGTTATATTTATTTCTAAAAAATGATAAAAAAATCCCAAAATCCTCTTTTTATAACACACATGGATCTAACTCTCTATATCTCAATTAACAAGGTTTTTAGGGCTCTCAAGGACACCTTTTTGATCCTCTAAACCCTTTTTGATATGGATTAATGCTATGAGAAAATTGTTCAATCTCTCCCCGATAAGAGTTCTTCTCCCACTCCTTATCTTCCAACCTATTCTTCTCTCCTCATAGTTTGGTAGGTATTATTTTTATTTTCATGTAAAAAAACTTTTTTAGATATTGAGTATATATTTGGTTATTGGATCTATATTTCTACTGTTATTCTATGGATTTTCCCATTGAGGAGGTTGTGTTATGTGATACTGTGCTCTAAGGTAGGTGGTTTTGTATGAGTTTATACAATTAATTTATATTTTAATTGTTCAATTGTTTTAGGTTTCATTCAATAAAATTTTGAATATCCAATTCGTTGTGAATTAGGATTTTAAATTGCCTTTACATGAAATTTTGTAAAAAAAACACCAAATTCAAAATTAATTGGAGATTTGGGGAGTGATTTTAAATTACATTGGAAAAATTGATTTGAAATTGGAAGTTGAGAAAAATGGATTAAGTCATTTTGATAAGAACATTAGATTTTTTTATCATGAAAAATGAACAATTTGATTAAAACACATGTTTTTTGTTATATTGATAAATTAGCACATTGAAATGGTAAATGGGGGTAATTTTTTTGAGTTTTTTTAAAATTTTTCTACCCATTATTGATTTTTCTTTGAACATGATCAAGCCTGGGTAGTTATTTAGTTATTTATGGAAAACAAGTTGGGTTTGGATTGACTTATAAATGGATTGATGATATATAACTCTAACAAAAACATTACTTGGAAGATCTTATCCTTAGATTTATGTTGGTTAGTGCTCCTTAACATGTGACTGTGGGATGTGTGTGAAAATTTCCATTATCATTATACTAGTGTCTCTGGATCCCATAACCTAGAACAATCATACCCCTTAGAAGATGACCATGTTTATCATATTTTATTACTTAAATTTATTTTCCAATATTTTTAAAACATATTAACATAAGTCTTGTGAATTTATATATAATATTTATAAATCCATTATTTTTAAATGTATCCATTAATTAGAATTAAAATCCTTTTTTTACCAGATATGTTCATGTACATCCACTCCAATTTTATTAGAAATAAATATCTTTATTATGATAATTATCATAAAATCCTATTATGGAACAATTGATGACACCCTTCTAGGTTTCTATAACACACCCTTCCTTTTCCTTCAGGAATTTAGATTACCCTCTTCTAGGTTTTAGTAAAGGTAAATCCCCACATAGAGGTGGCGGTTGTTGATCTTTAGGGGTGGGAGTGTTGTGTTTCTTGGGACTTAAGATGACTATTTTATCTTTCTGGTACATTGATATGTTCTATTGCGGGTTTTAGACCTATTTGACATATTATAAAATCCATTTTAGTAGTTTTATTTGAGCTTTATGACATGAATTTCTTTATTCCACCATGTTTATGTGGAAAAACATTCCCACGCTATATTGTATGATCCATGGAATTTGTTGCTAACCTTGGGGCCCATAACTCCATTGGGGTGATGCTAGTACTGACATGGTTATTATGAAACTATGGTATCTAGAAACATTTTTGGGAAATTGGTATCAGAGCCCTCATTTCAACTTCTTTATTTGATTCCATCATGTAGTTGTGTAATCTTATTAGGAATTAGGTGGTAGTTGTGAGTGTGTGTTAGGCCAAATCTCACCGTAATGAGCCTTATGTCACTAGGGGTGGTTTGAAAAATTTATCTTGAGGATTAATTATAGAATGTTTCTTAATTTTTATTTGGAAAGATTGAAATATAAATCTTTATTATCTGGATAATGGGGTATTTTCTTCTTTTTATCTTATTTGACTATTGATCTGAGTGATTTTATGATGTGATCAGTTTTCTATGCGGATGTTTTTTCATATCGTGCCTCTGAGAAGTTGTGTGAATAATATCTATGAGTATTATTATGATGAAATATAGTGAGAAAATCATCTCAAGGACCCAAATCTAGTTGAGGTTAATGTGCATGTTATCTATGATCTAAGACAGGAACCTTCACCCATTCCAATATAAGATCTAGTTGTGGAACATAAAAGTGATTAATTTAGTATTAATAACCATGAATTCCTTCACCATAATCTACCAGTGTTCCATGGGTCAATTGATCCTCAAAAGGCAGAGGATTATGCAAGAAGGGTTGAGATTTTATTTTATTTCTTTGAAACTTCTGATTCTATCAATGTTAAAAGTGTTTTTATCAAACTAGAGGTACCTGGAAGGAGATGGTGGTGAATTAGAGTGATGGTGAAGAAGATCAAGTTCTTAGAGTATATGGATGATAAATATATTATCACCAATCAATTTAATAACATGTCTGTGGTGTTGGCTAAGGCTATAATTTTTTTCAATCATGAGAAGGATAAAAAACTGTTGATTGAATATAAAAATATCATTGCTGAGATTGTTCATCATCACCTGATATTGTATAAAATGTGAATATAAATCCTCAATGGATTGAGATAGGACCTCAATAAAATATTCATTATCATGTGTTCTTGATGATGATCCCTTATTATTTGGATTAGATGGATAGATCATTAATGGTTGATATGGACATGGTCGGAAATTATGGGTTGATAGGAGTTCCTTTTTCTCCTAGTGGTAGTCTTGTGAGTTCCATCAAAGGAAATAAGAATCATGATGATTGTAGTGGTGGTTTTCGATAGTGTGGATCTTCTTGACCTGATGAAGTGTCAAGAAAAGGCCCTTTTATTTTTTTCCTATATGGAAATCGACGTCATTCGAAATGGGTTTTCACAGAAGAATCCAAGGTATATTGTTCTGATAGAATCCCAAGTAAATTGTAAATGTTTTTTCTCACCTTTTTCACTCCTCGTAGTGAAATGATGTCATCTACAACAAATATTATTGAGGTACAAACATATTTTTCAATGACTATGGGGTTCTAGCAACAAGAATCTGGAATGATGATTCTTCAAACCGGGGAAGAGTCTCCAAATGAAGTAGATATGGTTCCAAGGACTGTGGGAGGTGCCATCACAATTAATTAATCATTAGTAACTTCTTTATATGAAACACATGAATCTCAATCATTTATTTCAACCCATGTTGTTAATTTACTAAATTTTCTTATGGATCGTTTATCTTGTGTAATGGATATTACTATGCACCCCGGAATGAATAAATAGAAGGGTCTTCGATATTCTACTTATGTATCCTCTTTATAATATATTGATCATTCTTTGGAATTCCTGGTTCACTACATGAATACACTTGATGTCATATTATGGATGGATTTTATCATTGTAATAAAACCTAAATTTATTTCTTTATTCAATGGGTCTCCTTTACTATGCCTATTAGGGTGTGTTCTATCTTTCATTGAAAATGTGACATGAGGTTTAGTAGAGATCGACCTTTTTATCCAAATTAGGGGAAACTGATATTATTTTTTTACTTTGCCTTGTAGATGCAATATTTTATTGATGATCACCCTAATGTTTTCACTGAGTTTCCCAAAAAAATTTATCCAACTTCTCATGTATTCCATCGATAATAGAGGTTCAGTTCTTAATTGATTTAGTACACAATACTCAACCAGTGTTTATTTCTTCTAACTACATGGCACAAGATGATATGAAAGAATCAAAGACGTTGTTAGATGTTTTTTTATAAAGGGTTTATATGTGTGATTGTGCTAGCTAGGGTGGTGTTGGTTCTCCTCTCTATGAAAGATGATGATTCACTTCACCTTTTTGTTGATTACCAACAACTAAAATGATTTATGATAAATAATGTATCAATTGCCTATTATTAATGATATATTTAACCAAACAAAGATTAAAAGAGGTTCTAGAAGATTTATATTCAATCTGGTTATCACCAGTTACGGATATAAAAATCTAACATTTAGAAAACTTTTTTTGGAGAAGGTATGGTCATTATGAGTACCTTGTTATGAAAATTGGTCAGAATAGTTCTCCCATAATTTTTATTCCATTAATGAAAATTATATTCCATGAGTCTCTTGATACCTTTTTTCTAGTCTCTGTGGATGAAACCCTCATTTAATCTATGTCTTAGGAGGATCACGTACAACATCCGAGAATAGTCTTGAAATTTTTGTGAAACCAAAATATTTGTACCAAGATTTGTTAATGTAATTTTTTGATTTGGGAAGTGATGTTATTGGGATATCTGGTGTCTAAATGTGGTATCTCAGGAGATCCTGAGTAGTTAAAAGTGTTTATGACATGGAAAAAACAAAAAAAATGATATTCAATGCCTCTTGGTTTTGGCTAGGTATTATTTCTAATTGATAAAGGATTTCGTAATGTTTGATTCTTAAATGAATTATCTAACTCAGAAGGGATTGAATTTTTAATGGGATGAGATATTCCATAGATTTTTTATTGAGATGTAATGTATGATAACTTATACATCAGTGTAGACTCTTTTAGATGTATGGTAAGGGAATGTGGCTTTCTATGATGAATTAGGTTTGGTCTTGGGTTGTGTTCTTATGTAGGGTGATAATATCGTTTCCTAGGGATCTTGAAAACATAGGTCACATGAGAATAATTTTCAAAACAATGACCTATAAATCATATTTTTGATGTTTTCTCTTAATATTCAGTGGAAATACCTTTTCAAAGAATGATTTACTATGTATTCCAACCATAAGAGTTAGAATTATATATACTCTTAAAAACACTTGAATCTCTTCAAGAGGCATTGGGTGGAGAACCTCTTATATTTTTATTTAGACATCGCATATACCTCAAGGAAAGGTAACTTCATTTCAGATACATTATGTATGAAACATCTAAGTCAGTCAGTGAAATATTATTCAAAAGAGTGAAACTCGATGAAACTTTTTGAAAAGTTTCATATAGGATTTTTGGAATCTAGGGCCAATGTTCCCTCTATTTTTCTTTGGTTGACCTCCACACTTCTAGATATGATTCTTTAGAAACAATAACTAGATTATGTCTTCCATAAAATTAGAGAATCTCTTTTTTGTGGGAGACTATTTATGAGTGGTCATTCTCCAGAAAGAGTATTCTATGTTTCTATAACTAGTACACTGTACCTTTTGTAATAAGGAAAGTTATGATAGGGGGTTCCACATTTCCAAGTGGTATGTGACCAAAATAAAAACTAATATGTTATATGATATGCTACGACAATTGTGGTGGTTGGTTTGAGATGAGACATTTCTGAATTTTTTCTCACTAAAATATTTGCAAATAGGTCAAGGCCATGTTGCACAACACTTCATATTTTCTTCACCCTCTTCCAGTGCGACTTGGAAGTGGTATGAGATCTCTAGGAAATTTTTTTTTGGGTTTATCCATACCCATAAAAAAGTATGACATATGTTCTGTGATTAATTGGATGAATATCGAGTAACATTATATATTATTTTATTAAAACAAAGTTTATAATATGTTAAATATCTATAGAAGAGGTTTTATTCATTTTCACATAGTTTCATCTAATATAGTTTCTAATAGATATCCCCATTCTACTTATCAGTTTTGGAGAAGCTGGTAGGATGAACTGCGACCTCCGATTCGTTTGAGCATTACATACCATCCAAAGATATATGGATAGATAGATTAATCTATATAGATTCCTAAGTATATTCTTTGTGCCTTCATTCATGATTTTTGTGGAGCTTGGGATGACCATTTTGGACTGGTTGGTTTTTATTATAAGAATTTGTACTAGTTTTTTATCAAGATGTCTCCTTTAAGGCCTTATATGTCCATACTTGAAAATATATGTTGTGCTGATTTGAGATCTGTGAAAGTTACATGTTTTCACAGAGTATGATTCATTAGAAGAAAGTAACAATTTAGTTTATTCATCGAAGAATGTCAACAACACAGATCTGGATTAAGTAAAATTTTGATCATCATCAAAGACCATTATAATTTTCATTTAATTATTAGGTGTTCATGAAATTTTTACCATGATTATGTCATCAACGACTTTGGAAGTATTGAAATCATGATTATGATTACTTGGAACCTTTTGACGTTGTTGAGTAGGTGGGGAAAGTTAATTTTCATTTATACCTTTCATAATAATTTATGATGAAATATAAAGTGTTTCATGTGTCTTACTATGAAAGTATCATTCAGATCCATTTCATTTCTTGAGATCTGCTAATTTTAATGTTGAGACTAATAAATCTCTGATTCGGCATCTAGTCTAGATAGCTGATTATGAAACCAAGTTACATCATTTGATAAATATAACTCTAGCTCGAGTGATATGGAATATCAGTTTAGATACTCAGGAGACAAGGGAGAGTGAGGCACTTTGGAGAGATCAGTGGCCTCATTTTTTGACTAGGAATATTATTTACAATATTTTTAGGGATAGAAATTTCTTATGGTGGGAATTTTGTATCATCATGATATTTTTTTCGGGTACTTCTCGAACTTTTTTTTGTTTAGTCTTTGGGTATGGTTTTTCTCAGGTTTTTTTTTGGGATTAAAGATGAAATTTTTGGAAATTTTTGGCATGTGTACAGTTGGCCATAGTTTTCCCAATCTGTGCACCGACCCAGGGTAAACCATACAATCCTAAAAAGTGGATATTTTCATAGATATTAAATGGTTTGAAAATTTTATTGAAACCCATTAGATACCATTCTCACTATGAGAGGGACACACTATTTGAAAAACTATGAATCACTTCCCATCTAACCATAAGAGCATAGTTTTTTATATCTGGAAAATTATTAAAAGGTTACTAAAACCCCTTTTAATCACTCACTCAGCCCTAATGTTCCATTTCTCAATTTTTATATTTTGGAGGGCTTTCAAGAACCCATTTTGCCTCCTGCAAACACTTTCTGATGTGGATTGAATCCATAAGAATGTCATTTGATCTCTTCCTAGTAAGATTTATTCCCATTTTACTTCTCTCATGCACTCTTCTTCTCTCCCACATAGGGTTTGAAAATATTTTTATTATTTATAGATATAAACTCCTTTGTTTTAGATATTGAATATAGTTTTACTTCATGTGTCTCTATTTCCGATATTATTTGTTGGAGATTCCTATTATAGGTGTTATGTTACATGATACCATGATCTAAGGTAGGTGGATCGGTATGATTTTGGCCAATTAATTTATCCTTGAATTTCTGGGTCTCATTAGTTTCATTTCAATTACATTTTAAAATAAAATTTATTTTGAATTGGTATTTTAAATTGATTTGGAATGAAATTTGGGAAAACCCCATTTATAATGTAAATGATGATTTGGGGAGTTATTTGAAATTATTGTAATTATGAAATTGATTTGAAAAAATTGATTTGAAAATTATAATTTGATAAAAATGTATTGAATTGTTTTGATATGAACCATATATTTCTATTTTTTTCAAAAAAAGAATGAATTTGTTAAAAATTCATGTTTTATTAATATAAATCGGAATATTGAGAAGGTAAATGGGGAATTTTTTTTTGAATAGTTATTAAATTATTTTACCATTATTTATTTTTGTTTATGCACATGAAAGCCAATTAAGTTGGTAATTTTTTTAGGAAAAACATATTAGGATGGTATTTCCCTGGTAATGGATTGAAACTTCAAAACTCTAAAAAAAAATTACTTCACCATACCTTTTCCTTGAAAGGATGTTGATTATTACTCTCTAACTAGTGTTTGTTGGAAGTACGTGAACATTATAATTATTAATATATGGGTGTGTGAGGATCCCATAACCTAGAACTATTTTACATATTGTAAGTTGATCATGTTTCTTATTTTCAATTATTTCAATTTAAATTATATTTTTTGAGAACTGATTGATATATGACTTGTGAATTTATATAAACAATTTTATATAAAAGGTATGTTAAGTAATTATTCTCAAATGTTTCCATAAATTGAAACAGAAGTCATGTTTTTTAATAAATATGATTTTGTTCTACCAGACTATTTTTATTTAAAATTGATAGGATTTTTTGGATAATTATTACAACATCTTATTATGGAACACTTGGTAATACCCTACTCATATTTTATATCACACCCTACTTTTACCTTATGGAATTTGTAGATTTCCTTTTTTTAGGTTCAAGCAGGGGAAATCACCCATAGGATTTGGTCATGGATAATCATTTCTGCTTGGAGTTTTCTGTTTATTGGAGATAGGAATGACATTTTTTTTGTTTTTGTTACTTTGATGGTTTTATATTGGGATTTGTTTTATACCTATCTGACTTCTAGTATAGTCTTTATTTTGTCTTTTATTTTATTTTTTCAACATTTGTCTGTTTTTTTCTTTCTGATTTTGTGTAAAACGCATTCCCACGATATATTGTATGATTCGATGTAATCATAATCAACCCATGGGGATTAGGAGTTCCCTTAATGTTATGTTAGTTCTAGTTCATGTATCATGGTACTAGGATCTTCAGGTAGGTTTATTTACAAGGAATATAATCATAATAAAGAATTATCATAGATTTCATTGAAGGGTAAAAAAATAAATACCAATTGATGATCATAAAAATGAATATGGTGAGATTGTGGGTCTTAGAACATAATCAAGGTATGATATCATAAAATAAGATAATCATACCCAAAAAACATAGATAATAAATCATGATTCATGTAATAAGGATTCTGGAATAAACTCAGAATTGAAATGTATAAAATTGGAAACAATAGTCAATAATATTGGTCTAGTGAAACATAACATAGGAATAATAATGTGGGATATAACTAATAATATAAAATCATCACATATGAAAAGGCTCACCACCTATACCATAATGATATAGAGAAAGTAGTCACTTAGTGGCAGAATTCCCATGTTTCTATAGTAGCTCTATAGAAAGTATTGTAGCAGTACAGTTGTAGCAGAGGTACTATAGTGGTGGAAGAACTATAGTGGCGATGGTGCTATAGCTAGAAATCTAGAAATGGATGTACTATAGTAGGAACTATACCATCATGGGTATTTTAGTATTACTATTCACTAAATGGATCTTTGTGCCACAAAATGGGCTTTAAATCATTTTATTAAAGTCACATTGCCTTGGGCCTTTGGGCTTTGTAATGGGTCTCCCTCTACCTAATCAAAAATAGGTGATTGATTTTAATAAATAAATGATGACTCAACCCCGAAAATTAAAAAAAAAAGATTATATTAACTCCATGTTCAAAAAAATATAATCTCATGATATATAAATTATTACCCAATTCATTGGATGACAATAAAAAAACCCACCAATCAATTAGTAAAAAAATTCCCTTTGGATTTTGGGTGTACTATTTATTCCCAATTATCACATGATATATTATCTTTACTCAATGAATTGGATGAATTTAAATGACCAAGCCAACATGTGACCTATAAAGTGCATATGTATTCCACATCAACTAGAAAACATTCATAATTACATGAAATATTAATTAACAAGTTGAAATGGAATGGTGTGCATGAAAACATCCGTAATAAATTATCATAAGTTATCTATAGGAATAAGGTGGATGAAATCATTAGAGCATATCCCTATTTAATCATAATAAATATTAAAGTATCTTAAAATAGAAAAACATATGTTTAGAATATCATTAGTAAATATATTGGAAAAAACCAGAATAATTATCCCTTACTTGTGATAAAATTTATTTCAAAATTAAAAAGTTAATAAATATAGGAGTATATTTCACTTTTGAAATCCATTAAAATATATAAAGGAACATTCATCACGAAAAAAGGATATACCTATGTGGAAATGTGTTAATTTGTAAGGAGTTTTGAAATAATATTCTTTTAACACCATTGTAAAGAAATTCAAATCAACAGAAAATGACTCATATAGAAAAAAACATAATTTTTTTTAATTCTAATCATTTTAATGAATGTAAAATTTAATATATTATGACCGTAATAAATCATTTAATTATAAATAATGGAATTAATAATACAATATAATTTATACATCTATGGAGGAGAAAGATTCTAGATCAAAAAAAGAAAAGATGTGACTGGTTTCATTTGTGAGGATTATTATAGTAAAATGGTGAACTAAAGGGAGGTGATATAGTTAGAAAACATGTAGCATAAAAAAATAAATATATGATAAGAAAATAAATGTGGTTATAGAGATAAATAACAATCAATTTCCCCTAATGGAAACATAGTCATAAATAATCTCAATTTCAATGTGAGATTAGAAATGAAACCCTTAAGGCTTCGAGTTAAAATACATTAAATGAGAAAACCTGATATAGAATTCAAAATCATTTAAATTTAATTATAATTATGACTAAAATATATTCATGGGGTAATATACATACCACATAAAAGAAAATGAGTGGGGAATATAAGGCATATCTCAATAAATAGAAAATTGAGACAAATAACCCTTACAACTTTAGTAACTTTGAATCAACCCCATATGAAAAAGAGAAATTGAGATTGATTTGAAAATAAATTTAATTTCATTAAATTAATATTTTAAAAATACATGGGTGCTATATAAAATATATAAAATAATGTTGGTGGTGAATATTGAATATATATTAATGAATGGAAACTTGAGACAGGAAACCCTTACCTTTTCTCTTTACTTCAACAAAAGAGATTTATACAACTCTATAATAAAACCATCATAACCAAACATTTAAAAAACATCATAATATATATTACATTTTATACACTTATCTTATATAATTTCATTACACATATATTGGTTACCTATTTTTTTATTTTTGACACCAAATGTTTGTAAACATGAATGTTTCGTACAAGTATCCCAATGGTGGTGTTGGTTCTATTTCATTAAAAACAAGTTCATAATTCTGAGATTTTCCAGGTTAATTAAATCATTTTTTCAAATATTTATTTATTCACATGTTCACTTGATGGAAGTTATTGGTATGTTTTGTGATAATAGAATCCATAAAGATCATGTTTTATGTAATTTATCGATGAAAAAGTTACTTTATATTAATGATTAATTTTGGTTTCAAAATTATAGAACCATGTTTATAAAATAAATTAATTTTAAATATAATATATAATATATCACCAGTATTATTTTCATAATAATCATTAATATTGTAAATATTGAATATCGTATAACATCATTCAATTTGGTGGTTTAACCAAGCCAAATAATAACAACTTAAAATAATAGATAAGGAAGAGTTTAGAGTTATGTAATATAAATTTAATTTCTATAAATGGATAATTACTTTAATGTAACATCAAGAATTAATAGAATTGTACATATAATGAGTTTATATGATATGGTAATTGAAAAATATGGTTAAAAACTATGTAGGAAATTTTATGAATTCTCTCCTCGATACAGGCCCCATCTAACTGAATGATTTTTTATTTCTTTTTAAAACTAGTTTTCTGCTCATGGTTGTTGGAAATAAGGGTGAATTGAATTAAAAATAATAAAACTAACTAAATAAAAATACCATCAACATTAACATTAGTAAGAATAAAGGGAATTAAAATGTTCAAGAACTATTCAAACAAAAGAATATTGGTTAATCGAACACAAAATTGACTTAATAAAATAAATCTATAAAAATTATTGTGTAAGTGAATTGATAATACAAGAGTAATAATTTAGTTTTTTTCAGTTGATTTAAATATATACCAAGTGATGTAGAAATATAAAATAGTGATGATATTTGATAGAGGATTTCGGCTAGTGCTCAGTATTAGAATCTACATCGACTACCCAAATTTTTTAGAGTTTATATATTGAAACACATGTTATTTTAGTGGTGCTCAAGAAACCAATATTTCTTCTCTTTTATGTGGTTGTATCAAGAAACCCACCCAAATGTATTTGAATAATATCAAGATCCCATCCAATTAGTTATTTATCATTGTAGAAAGAAAATAATTGTAAAATTGTCACACCCCGACCACAGACGCCTATGTTTTTATTCTTTTCTTTGTCCCACAACTCTAGGTCGAGTCAGGTTTGGGTATAGGATTGAATTTTTGATGATTTGATGTTTTCGGTGGGTCTTGGGCCAGTTCACAGTCACCACATTACTAGCGGTCACCACGCAATCGGTCTGGGGGATGCGTGGTCACCGCGCATTCAGTTTGATCGTGCATTCGGACCTGGTGAGTGCGCGGCTGCCGAACTATTTAGATAAATAATAAAATTAAAAGAATAATTTAAATTAAACTGAAATTTTATTTTTAATTTTTTATTAATAATAATAACAATAATTTATAATAATATTAATAATAATAATATTATTATTATTCCTTATATATTATTATTTATTTTCATTTTTTTTCTTTTTTTTCTTTTTTCTTTGTTTACTCTTCATTACTTCTTCATTCTTCTCTTTCTTTTTTTTCATGTGATTGCTCCCCTCTTCCGCATAGTGAGCCCATGTTGCAACCTCCTCCTTCATAGACCCCCAGCTCGGCCCACATGCCGCCTGCCAACCTGCGCTCCTACAACCCACCTCAGCCACACATGCGGCACCTCTCCGCTACAGTGCATATGCTCCTGCTACCCGTCTACAGCAGTGCCCAGCTCTGGCTCTCCCTTCCAGCCTCACCCACGTCCCAGCCAGTAGACATCCCCAGTGTTGCACCCTTCAGCTGTGTCACCCTCCTGCAGACCCTCCTCCGTCGGCCCTCCTTTCCCCAACCGCATCTGGCACTCATCCGCCTTCGGCCTGCACAACCCCTCCAGGTCTTGGCCGACCCTGCCGCCCTATCCGCAAGTCGGGCCTACATCATATCCGCACATCCAGTCACCCCCTCCTCCTGGTCGTCTGCCTCTGTCGCGCACCCTCCGTAGCCCCCCCTACAAACGATCAAACCATCCTCTATGCTCACACGTGACCCCACTCCCTCCCTGTCTGGCTTCACCCTCATGCAGTGCCGGCCGAGTGCGGCGGCTAGCCCCTGATCCCACTCATCAGTATAGATCGGGTGCACCCAACTCCCGATCTCTCCTCCGCCCTCTTTCGATGACCAGCCACCAGTCGACCTCGACCTCACTTTCTCCAGCAGCGCCTCCCTACTAGACCCTATTCCACTAATATATCATGACTCATATCCCCCTTCCCCATCCATCCAAAGTGATACCACCCCTCTTTCTCCCTCGGTTAACATCCCATCTTCCCCCTTCCCAGCCTACTTTCGGAAAAACCAACCCCATTGTCCAGCAGCCGGCAACGACAAACCCGAATCTCATTGTGCAGCGCCTCCACGTTGCTCCAACATGGTCGTGAATCCCATCACTGGGTTCGCGTAATGTGTCTCAGGTCACGTCTGACCGCACTCCATCCACCACCGCCGAAGGTGAAGCAATTCATATTGCTTCGGATTGTCCGCCTTTATTTTCGGGGTTCACCTTGTCTTACCACATGTTTTAGGATTGTTTCATTTCGTCTGCACCGGTGTCATGGTGGGTTTCACTTTGTTTATTAATTTGGATCATTTTACGACAATGTTTCTCGTTTTTAAGATTCTTTGTATTATTGCAGTGCATTAGCAAGGTTTTTTTGTTATATTGCGGTCGTCGGAAGGTGGCGCGTACTTGTGTGCATGTTTGGGATGTACCACATCGTTGTCGTAACCGAGTTGTGAGTCAAGGTAGATCCCCCACTACATTTACCATTAGATTTAGAATTTATTAATTGCTTTAGGGTTTATTAATTTTAATAAATAGACAATAATATAAGACAATTATTTTTATATGATTATTTGGTTTAAAAAGATCCGTTTACTTTATACACGACACATGGAATATTTTCATGAGGAACGGACACCCAGAATTGAAAGAATTCCCATTTGGATTTTAAACATAATTCATAGAATTTAAAATTTAGTTTTTGTTTAAATGATAAATGATTTCTTTTGAATAAGTGTTTTGTGTTTTCTTGAGTAATGATGATTTTCTTTAAAGTTGGTGAAGGCCCATTTGGCAGTTTAATAAAATAAATTATTTTGGAAAAACTCACATTAGGGTTACTCTGTGGTGATCCTTGGTGTGCGTTGATTGCGTGAGTTGTGTGTGATATTTGATAATCGTGAATGATTGATTTTCATTGTGGACACACCCCTTTTTAGTGTATGTGATGACATGGGAACCTGGCATAGTGATTGAATCTTCTGATAACGATTGATGCACTATTTTATATTATGCATTGGTGATGAAGGTCAAGATATCAGCGGTTTGTTCTCCTATGGATGCGATGAAGATGGTGGTCTGTTCGGTTGTTCCAGCGATGACCTCCTGGTTTCCGTCGACCTCTTCAATGACCTGAAAGGCTGGTGATGCATGATGATGGGCTCACGGCTCGAGGTGGTGCATGTGGTGTACGGTGGAATGTGATTGGTCTGCTTTTGAAATTTGAATTTCTCTAAATTTTGGTTAAAGTTTGGGTTTTCCTTGTACGGTTTCTGGTTTTCCTTAAACCGATTTGGGGTACCGGAACCCATAAACCGGCTTCTAATAATGAAAAAAAATGATTTACCCCCTAATGGTCTCTTATGTTAGACCCTTGTTTCCTTTGGTGTTTTTTTATGTGGTGGACGGTTGAGAGGACTAGTTTGGTTGTTGGCCCCTGTGTTCCACTTTTTACATTGCCCTTGGTTTGTGTTGTGTGATTTCTATGGTTTTTTCTTTTTGGATAATAAATGAAGTTTCGTTTTTAAATGGTTCGTAGAAAATTCTTTAAAAAGAAATATACCTATTCTTTTCATACATTAAACTTGATTTAAAATTAAAAAGGAAATGGACTGATACTTGTTTTAGAAATGAATGTGTGTGTGGAAAGTAATATTTTATATAATTTAGTTCAAACAAGGTATTAGTAAATTTATTTATTTAAAGGTAGTGCATTGGGAATAGTTTTTTGGCCACACCGAATGAGTTTTAATACTCATGCCTATGTAGTTTTACTATTTTTAGTTTTGTTGCTGGTTTGGTTCAAGTTTGCTCGCCATGGGAGAGAGTTGGTTGTGGTTTGGTGAGCGACTCTCAGAGTCACGAGGAGTTTTTGGTCATGACCTGGCTAGTGTGTTTTGTTGGCCGCTTTTTCTTTTCAGTGTCATTTATTTTCTTTGTGTTTTACTACTTTATGCTGCAATATTTATTTTCATTGGATGAAATTGTTCCCACTTGTCCTCTTTTGATGCCTTGGTGCTTTTCGCCAGCCTGGGAGGATAGGGAATGCCTCTCGGTTCATGTTGAGGACCGGATCGGGTGACCGGTTCAGGGTCAACACTGGTTGGTTCATGAAAATCTGGTATCAGAACAGGTCGTCCCTTAGCGGACCTCGATTTTCAGAATGCCCTTTTTTATTTGGGATGTCTAGTAGATGGAGATTTAGACTGTTGGGGCTTAGGATGTAGGTTACAGGTCGGTTCCCGATCACCACCGCTTGTGACGAGACCTGAGTTACCAGGGTTAGTCTGGGATTTGAGTCTCTTATATTTGGTTGCTTTTGATTGAGGGATGACCATGGAGGTGAATTGGTTCACTTTTCGGACTCACATGGGGTGGTGTCCCATGTGGAGTCCAAGTGTTCGGCTCAAGGTCCTCTTAGTTTTATTCTTTACCTAGGGTATGGCTCACCACCATGTCGCTAGGTCAAATATATGCACTAGTTTCTCATTACAGTGAGTTATTATTACGTGTGTTTTGTTTTAGCTTCAGTTTATTTGAGTGTGTTAAAAGTGAAATTGTTTTTTTAATGGAAATGTGTTTCTTCCAAATTGTTTTTGAAATTACTAGTGCGTTTTAAATGAGAAGGTGTATCGTTTTGGAAAAACATAGTATGGGTTTGGATTTGATGAGGAAAAGATGTGTTTGAACCTTGGCACTCCTTATGGAGGGTCACATTTTTGTGGGTGTGTACGAAATGTTTGTGGGGGCACTTTTTCACAGAAGATGTGAGTGGGATTGAATAAATGAACATGTGATGGTTTATAAGGTTCCATAGGTGAGTTTTTAAAAATTGCAACGAAATAACTATTTTGGAAAAGAGATTTATACTTATATTGTATATGTTCGGCTTGTGGGCATATTGTTCTTGTCTTGTGTTATTTCTTTGATTGAGTTTTGGCTTGATTCCTGTTTCGATGGTGTCATTCATGTTGTTATGAGTATGCCACCCAGAAATCCTCTTATCGGAGTTAATGAGTTATGCTGAGTTCTCATTTTCTTTTGCGTGTTGATTTATTTTCGAGGTAATCGAAGTCCGTTAGATGTAGTTGTATTGTTCTGAAATATAGTGTGTCTTTGGGTTGTTGGGAACTCCCGGGGTAGCTAAGCTTCGTACCTCCCTAGAGTTATTTGAGGGTTCAGTTCTGGACTAGTAAATATGAAATGTCTCATCTCCGTTAGAGTTTTGGGTGTGATTAATGGTGGTAAACTTCCTCGAAGGATCTCCATCTAGCAAGGAGTGCGGGCCAACGAAACCTGTCTTCGAGAAACCATCCTCATCGGTACCAGCTCCTAGTTCATCGAACCTTTCTCTTGTGCGCCACCAGTATGGCCTCTCCAGACATTCTAAGTCATCATGTTGCATCACTTTCAAAATGTACAACCATCATGGTTGTTGGAATCATCAAACAGAATGAGTTATAAACCAGAAGATGAATATTCCTGACTATGAGGCAGGAGACGCTTCAGCCATCAGGGCCCCAGCCACAGGTCTCAGGGTGAAGCTCGGGCATAGTCAGGAGTTTCCAATGGTTTGTGGAACCTCGGTCCAGAAAATGTCATTGGATTTGGAATGGAAATATCCAATTTTTCACTTCTTCTCTTTGTATTGCTGTCGTAAGCTCATCGTTGTTGTGGTGTCGTGATGAGATCGTTCCCCCACAATCCAATCGGTCTCATATATTCTCAGTGTGGTTCTTAAGTTGTTTGGTCTCTCTGAATGGTGTGGGCTTGTGACTAAATGGAACTGTTCAGATTTTGTGATGGTCCTAGCTATGTTTGATAGGGGAATGTTCGTTTTGTGGAGTTGATGGGAGGCGTTGAGTTAATTTCTCATCCTCAAGTTGATAGATTGTTCCGTAGTAAGATTTTTTTCAATTCTTAGGTGTGTTGTTCGGTACATGTTAGAAAAATGAATGAATTTGGTTTGGGAGTTCTCATGCTGCCCCCCGCCCCGGGGGTGGTTTTTTCGGGTTTCAAGGGTTTTGTATTAGTAAATTCTTGTGGTGGGGAGAACCCTGTCATGTTATCCAATCAATCTCGGGCAGTGGTTTTCCTTGAATTGGTCAGGTGTGGAATTTCGTGGGAATGGTCACCCCAAAGCTCTCAGTTCTCTATGATTTTGTCTTGGAATGAACTCAAGTTGTGTCAATTGTTGGCTTGGTAACTTTCTGGGGGACGAAAGTGTCTATGGTAGGAAGAATTGTCACACCCCGACCACAAATGCCTATGTTTTTATTCTTTTCTCAGACCCGCGACTCTGGGTAGAGTCAAATTTGGGTCAAGGTTTGAATTTTTGATGCTTTGTTGTTTTCGGTGGGTCTCGGGCCCGTGCGCAGTCACCACACTGCTAGAGGTCACCCTGCATTCGGTCCGGGTGGGTGCACGGTCACCGCGCATTCGGTTCGATCGTGCGTTCGGACTTGGTTAGTGTACGGCTGCCGAACTGATTAGATAAATAATAAAATTAAAAGAACAAATTAAATTAAAATTATTTTTTTTAAATTTTTTAAAAACAATAACAACAATAATTTATAATATTGTTGTTATTATTATTATGATTATTATTCTTTATATATTATTATTTATTTACTTTTCTTTTCATTTTTTTATTTTAATTTTTTTTATTCTTCCTTTCCTCTTATTTATTCTCTTTATTTTTTTTCTACGCGCTTTCTCCCCTCTTCCATGCTGTGAGACCCTCGTGCACCCTCCCCCTTCGTAGACCCCCAGCTCGGCCTACACCCCACCTGCAAACCTGCGCTCCTACAGCTCGTATCTGCCGCACCTACAGCACCTCTTCGCTGCAGTGCATGCGCTCCCACTACCCATCTGCAGTACTACCCAGCTCTTGCTCGCCCTTCCTGCCTCATCCACGTCCCAACTGGTAGATAGACCCAGCGCTGCGCCCTTCATCTGTGCCACCCTCATGTAGACCCTCCTCCTCCAGCCCTCCTCGCCCCTCCCGCGTCTGGCGCTCAGCCACCTTTGGCATGCCCAACCCCTCCTGGTCCTGGCCGACCCTGACTCCCTATCCGCAAGTCGAGCCTACATCATGTCCGCACATCCAGTTGATCCCTCCTCCTGGTCAGTCACCTCTGTCGCGCACCCTCCGCAGCCGCCCCTTCCACGATCCAACCGTCCTCCCTATATGCTTGCGACCCCGCTGCCTCCCAGTCCGACATCACCCTCCAGCAGTGTCGGCCGAGTGCAGAGTCCAGCCTCTGATCTCACTCATCAGCAGTGATCTGGTGCACCCGGCACCTGATCTTCCCTTCGCCCTCATTCACCGACCAGCCGCCAGTTGAACTCGGCCTGAATTTCATCTGTAGCTCCTCCCTGGTTGGCCCTGTTCCACTCATCTACCGTGACCCACAGCCCCCTCCCCTATCCTTCCAGAGTGATACCACCCCTCTTCTCCCTTAGTAGACATCCCATCTTCCACCTTCCCAGCCTTCTTTCGGACAAACCGACCCCATTGTCCGGTAGCCAGCAATGACGAACTTGAATCTCGTCGCACAGCGCCTCCACATTAATCTGACGTGGTCGTAAAACCCATCTATGGGTATATGAAAGGTGTCTCCGGTCACGTCAAACAACGCTCCATCTGCCGCTACTGAAGTTGAAGCAATTTGTATCGCTTCAGAATGTCTGCCTTATTTGCGTGGAGCACCTTGTTTTACCACATGTTTTGGGATCGTTTCGTTTCTTATTCACCAGTGTTAAGTTGGGTTTTACTATATTTATTCATTTGGATTACCTTAAGATAGTGTTCCTATGTTTTTAGATGCTTTTCATTGTTTCAGTGCATTGTCACGGTTTTTTCGTGATATTGCGGTCGTCGGCAGGTGGCGCGTACTTGTGCACAATTTTGGGATGTACCGTATCTTCATCGTAATCGAGCTGTGAGTCAATGAAGGTCCCCCATTGTACTTACCTTTAGATTTAGAATTTATTATTTTCTTAATGTTTTATTAATTTTAATAAATAGGAAATAATATAAGATAATAATTTTTTATATGATTATTTGCTGTAAAAAGAGTTGTTTAATTTATACATGAAACCTGGAATATTTTCTTGACGAACAGATACCCAGTATCGAAAGAATGCATGTTTGGATTTGAAACATAATTCACTGAATTTAAAATGATGTTTTGGATTAAATGATAAATGATTTCTTCTGAATAAGTTTTTTGGGTTTTCTTGAGAAATTATTTTTTTTATTAAAGTTGGTGAAGGCTCGTTTGGAAGTTTAATAAAATAAATTATTTTGGAAAAACTCACTTTGGGGTTACTCAGGGGTGATCCTTGGTGTGCGTTGATTGTGTGAGTTGTGTGTGATATTTTTTAATCGTGACTGATTGATTTTCATTATGGACGCACCACTTTTATTGTATGTACAGACTTGGGAACCTAGAATAGTGAGTGAATATTATGAGAACGATTGCTGCACTAGTTTAGATTATGCACTGGCTAGTATCTGCATAGCTGGGGAATACTGATTTATTACTACTACGGGGATTGGGCCCTTCGGTTAGGCCATGTGGGGCTATGCCGAGTGTTAGGGCGTTATGACATCATCGAGTTAGGGCATGCCTTCAGGATGAGTCACATGTATAGTACGTTCGGGATTGTTCATGATATCCTAGGTTTGACCAATGTTTCCTTTGGTGTTTTTTTATGTGGCAGGTGGTTGAGATGACATGTTCGGTTTCTGGCCCATATATGATACTTTTCCCATTTCCCTTGGTGTGTGTTGTGTGAAATGTGTGGTTTTTCCTTTTTGGGTAATAATTGAAGTTTGGATGCCTAAATGGTTCGCAAAAAAAATTTTAAGAATAAATAAACCTATTCTTTTCAGACATTAAACTTGATTTAAAATTACAAGGGCAATGGAATGATACTAGTTTTACAATTGAATGTGTGTGTGGAATCTAATATTTTATATAATTTAGTTCAAACATGGAATTAGTAAATTTAAATATTTAAAGGTAGTTCATTAAGAATAGTTTGTTGGGAACGCATACTGAGTTTTAATACTCATGCCTATAGTGTTTTCCTTTTTTTTGGTAGCTTTGGTTCGTGTTTTCTCTCCATGGGCGAGAGTTGTTTTTGGTATGTTGAGCGACTCTCGGAGTCGCGGGGAGTTTTTGGTCGAGACCAGGTTAGTGTGTTTTGTTGGATGCTCTTTCTTTTCATTGTCATTTATTTACTTTGTGTTTTACTTCTTTCCGCTACTCTATTTATTTTCATTGGGTGAAATCATTCCCACTTGTCCTCTGTTGTTTCCCTGGTTCTTGTCGCCAGCCCAAGAGGATCGGGAATGCCTCTCGGGTCATGTTGCGGACCGGCTTGGTTGACCGGTTCAGGGACGACCCGAGTTGGTTCATGACAAAAATCATATAAGAATATAGATATATATAAAAATAGATAATTAAATCACAAGATATTGTATATTTAAATTAGGTACTTTAGAGATAATTGAGGCTTGTGTTGAAATTCAATTTTCATTTATCAGTGGAATTTTACAATTCATTTTTCATTCAACACTAATTTTAAATGTCTACAATATCCTCTATTTGTAGCCTCGAAAATTGGTAGAAAAATTCTACAATTTAAAAGTATCATTATTCATTTTCCAATGATAATTAATATCTATGTGGCCAATGAAAGTTTTAAACATTTTATTACTATTCGAATTCCACTGAGTAACTAGAATACACCATTGAGTAAAGAGTTATATGACTAGTCTTGAGAGATTATTATAAAATTCCAATGAAATACACAAATATCTAACAACGGGCTAGTGGTATTCTAGAACAATTAAAATTCTATATTCATTTATTGGATGTTCAGTACCTATCGACTTGATTTCAAGTTAAATTCCTCTATAGAAACCATTATGATTTATTACCACCAACTGGAAATTTTCTATGTTCTAGGTATATCTTCTTTCAAACTGAAGTGTGAACTCCAAACTATCCTTAAAAAACCCTTTAACACCACTAATATAATCATGAACTTTTTCTCAACAAAAAAAATCTCAATACATTCAATAGATAATTCCAATTGATCCACCGAAAAATTACTAGGTGTCTAAAAGAAATGACTAAGAATCATATAAATAAAATTTTAGACATGTATCTCATTTTTTGTTATCATTAAAATACATTATAGATAGAGATAAAATAATATCCAACATTTTATTTACCCAAACACTTAATATATACAAGGTATATCATGTAAAAAATAAAGATTTAAAAAATATGATATTCAAAGTTCTTAAGAGGTAAATATATCAAGATATTAACTATAAAATATCCCCCTTAATATGAAACTTTTCTCCCCCTTATATTGAATTTAAAATTCCTCTTTTTGGGAAAGTATGAATTTTACATTATTTGGAAAAAGTGTACTCCCCTGTTATGATTATCAAAAATAAAACTAGGAGAAATAAATAAATTAAGAAATTAAATTCAATAAAAATATATGAAATAAAATTATAGTGTTTAAAATTATATTTGAAAACTAAAATTTTCTCATTTAAAGAGACTGAAAACCTAACATAGAGAGAGAGGGGTGGGGGAGATCTCAAAATGGTGTTAATATTGGAAGTATAATATAAAATATAGAAAAACCTACCCCCAATGAAAATAATGATTTACCAACATTCACATAAAATTATAAGTTAGGATCCACCTAAATTGGTTCTTTCTAATAAGAACATAAACCATTGTCATGAAAGGTAAAGCGAGTGTTAAAAAAATAGATAATTAAAAATATTATTATGATGAATGAAAATATCAACAGTAAAATATCAGTGAATATATCAATAATCTCAATAGGTTAGATTAAGGATATAATAATATTTTTAAAAAATCCTTTTTGAAAGATGAGACATGGATTTTACAATGATCTCAAAAGGTAATGAATTGGAATAATAAGTAAATAATTTCTATAGTTAAGATAGAAAAATATAGATAAAATATTTTAACACAACACCAATTTATAATAGTGTATATACTTATAATACATTAAGGATAGAATAAATGACAACAAAAATAAAATCATTCATAAAAACTTTTATAAATATTCATACCATTACTGATAAAAATTAATTAGAAGACTACAATCCCTATATAAAACATTAATGAAAATAAAAATAAATGTTGAAATAAAAATATCATGAAAACATATGATATCTATGTATAATACCCTTTCATTAAAAGGATACAAAATTATATTTCAATAAGTTCCAGTGGTATATCCCTTCTTGATATCAAAAAAAATTATTTTTAATAACCAAAATTAGAAGCTATAAATTTTATCTAAAAGATACTTAGGTACCAAAAGTTGTTTAGTAAAAGATTTTCTATTATAATAATAGGTTGAAATATAAATCAATTTAGGTTTTATATTATATTTTTTTTCTCAATCGGGATCATTAATAATATACCCAATTTTTTAAAAATGGTAAGAAAAATTTATTTTTACCACATCCCTTTATTTAAGTTTTTATTTTAAAAAAAATTATGTTTGAAAAATGAGTCCTAAATTACTTCAAAAAAATTATGAGACCAAAATCGTTTCTATATATTTAATTCCATGGATGTATTGAATGAGATTATTTTTATGATCTCTGATTTGAGATTCTATATTCACAATGATTTTTTGTTCTTGTATTTTCATAACAAAAACATATTTTTTAGAAACATGATCCTTTTAGTTGAGATCTTATTTATATTTTCTTTTCAGTTCTTGATACATTGTAAATATTTTGAAATAATATTCTTCATGAAAAATTTTGACACATCTAATCTCTTCATAAATTTGTTGGATTGAATAAAAAGAGGAATATGTTGAGGAAGAAAATTTGGGACAATTATCTTCACCATTTACTTTGATATGAGACATAACGAATTTGTAAATATTGTTTCTTAAGGAGGTTTTATTGAGTAATTAATCACTAGAACTCTAGGTTATAACCCCAAAATATTCATTTCATTGTTTCTTATGTTTCATCTTGTTTTTCTAGATGGGACATTCATTCTCAACGTTCCCCCTTATTTCATTCATATCATATTACTTCAGTTCCATTTTTCTTCGTATGGTGGGTTTATTTATTCCTCTCTGTAACTATATTTGTTTTCCTGGATAAGTTTTTATCTTCAAATTAACATTCATATGGAACATAATCCGTAAAATCTTTTATGGGAATTGTTACTTTAGCATCTTAAGAATCCTTGGTTTCTTTGTCTTCATTAGCTGCTTGTATTTCCATTGAAATTTTTAATTTCATAAGAGATGTGATAATCTTATCTAACAATATTTTATCTATATATTTTTATTGTTCAATTTGATTAAACATTTCTATTCAATTTATTGGAAATATCCATATAATATTTTTCACTAATTTTTTTTTTGAATAATCATCCCAAAGACACTTTAGACCATTGAAAATTTCAGTGACATGTTTAAAATTATCTATAATAGTTTCATTTGAATTCATATAAAATCATTGAATGACTGTTATAAATATATTTAATATAGAATATTTTAATTTTTTGTTAATTTTTTTGACATAAATAAACTTCAATATTGTTTGGGTTGTTTTACAAGAATAAATATTGTGGTATACATTTTGTTCAATCCAACATTGAAGAGAGTTTATAGAATTTTCATTAAATCAACAATTGAAATATCTTTGGGATTCCATTTATATATTAATAATTTTTTATGGATGTATTAATACATAACCATATTTCATAGAAGATAACTTATAAAAATCAGAATGTTATACATCTTACTGTCTCCATAAGTGTTTTTTATGATATTAGAAAAGGGTAACATCCAATAGAGTGTCCTTCGGGATAACCATAGAAATATGAAGAGGGTTTCATCCAACATAATCTTACATTGAAATACATGGCTTCATTCAATGAGTATTTTGATAAAAACAATTTGAGGATGGTTGATGGAAAGGGGGGATATATTTCCTTAAAATTAAACAGAAATAAATAAAAATAAAAACAATATTAACATGAATAAGCATAGAGTAAACTAAAATATTAAAGATCAATCCAAAATAAGTAATATAAATTCATCGAATATAAAAAATGACTTAATAAAATTAATATAAATCATTAATTATATAAGTGTAACATCTTGAGATTTTTATGAAATACATTTATATTTCATAATTTCATTTCCTTGATGTCTTGTGTTACACACAACACGTGTTTATATTTAATTATTAGCAACATTGACTTTTTATGAAAGTTAATTTTATTATTAAAATTATTTAAACTAGAAAATTATAACCTAGTTGTTAGAATGATGGGTATGAAAATGATTGAATGAGTTATTAATGTATGGTTTACACATGTAAACCTCTTTTGAAATTAAAAGGACATATTTTTTGAAAAAACTATTTATATTCACAGAAGTGAGTTTTATACCAATAAAATTAAAAATCACTATTTGGTACTACATTAATGATATATATATATATTATTCACTATAATGTTTAAGATTCGTGTTATTATTTTTCTAGACATGATATAAAAATAAATTTATATTTACGATTAAAAACATTATTTTTAAAAATATAGTTTTATCAACTTTTAAAGGAACATATGCTTTAAAAATAAATTTTAAAACTTTTATAAATTATATTTTTTAAAAATTAACATTTTATTTGAAATAGGAATATCAAAATTTAATTTTGGTGAAGGTTGCATATTTTTCTAAGAAGTTTCTTATTTTGATGAATACTAAAAAACTGAATTTTAATTGAAATATACTATTCATATAACTTATTTATATTTTTAAATAAGGTTTTGAAATTATTTGGAAGTATAATTTGTGAAATTTATATCAATTAATCCAATTTAGGTAATTAGAACCAATTTTATATTGACATTGGAAAAACAATTTAAACTTTTGGACGTTTTTAGTTTTAAAACTCATTTTCTCATTCCATCAACATGATTAATATTAAATTAAATTTATCCAATTATGTATATTGAACTAATAAAGTTGTATTTTATTGTCTTAAGAATTATTTCATATATTTCTAATTAGTATCCTTTTGTTTTCCAACAATATGAATAGTAAATTTATGAAAAAAATTTCCACTATTAAGGGTAAATATGGTAATTAAGGGTCTCAAGAATATATTATAAATATTTGGAAATGACACTAAAATTTTCAATAAAGTTATTAGATGAATTTAATTTTACTTTTAACACATAATGTTTCTAATAAAATTATTTAATGGAATGTTTCCCATTAAAATGACTTGGATATTTTTGAAATCAAAAGAGTGACAAAATGTCACACTCTTACTTTTAAAAACAATAATATTAATAGTATGGGGTCCAATAGATGAAATAATCAACATTAAATATTATTATATAATATTAACATTATATATAAATCATTTATATTTTTTAAAAATTATTAGGGAATAGATAATTATCATAAAAATTTACACTATGATGATGCAATAATTTATAAATTAATGAAAAACACAATTAAGTTATATTAAAAATATTAAAATAAATATTATTTGGATTATTAAAGGTGATACACACATTTTTATGTCAATATAAAATTTTAGGGGTGTATTAAATGAAATTTTTTTTGAACTTATCTAATTGTAATGATTTTCATAAAATGAAGGCAACGAATCATGTCAAAATTGACACTAATGATATTTTATGAAAATGATATTTTATTATATTATTTAGAAATCATAAAAAAATTATATAAAGAAAATTTCAATTATATATGGTCTAAAATATCCTAAATGGGAAACTTATAATTCAATGTAAACAGTATATGTAAAAATTACAACATTTTAATATTAAAAATTTTCTTACTATAGTTAAAATCTAAATATGTTGACCAAGGTTTAATCAAAATGATAATTCCTAAATTAAAACAAATAAATGTATAATATATATTTCTTATTATATTAAAATCACATATTATCTTAAATTCTTATAAATATCTCTTTTGTGGTATGTCGATTTAAATTGTTATTATTTAAAACTAATCTTTTTAAAATTCCAAGAGTGCCCCTCCCCTCTCTTATAAAAGAGAACATCTTATTATCTTTTATTGACACTTTAAAACGTATTTGGATCAAAATATCTGTCCAAATATCCTTAAAACATCTCTCAATTACTCCTAGAATACATACATTCAACATAAATCCAACCAGTGAATTTCTTTGGTAAACAAAATGAGATATCAGAAGAAGATGTAACGTTCATCAACAAATGTTTTTGATTTATTTATTCCTTGAACCCACTAAAATATTTTTTATGGTTTATAAAATAACCTCACCATCGTAAATATATTTATATTTTTTATATTAATATTTTGACATACACTCATACACACTTCCATCAAACAGGATATGCAATCATCGTTCTTGTGTACGACAGACTACCACCACACGGATCGATGTCATTAGTTATTCCATTGATACCTTTTGTGTTTGGTAATAATTAGGGAATTTGTATTTTTATATGATATATATGATAATTATTCTTAATTTATACATAAAAATTTAACATTTAACACATAACATTATTATTTACATTTTTTATATATACAATAACTCTGTTTGTGGATGTGTGAACTCTTGCCTCTTTAAAGCGATGTGATTCGTTCACACTTTACGTAAAATGTATTAACAAGGAAATTAGTGAATTTATATGATATATATGAAATAATAATTCTAAATGATTTATATTATATTTTTATATTCATATATTTTATTTAATTCTTTCATTTAATTTGATAAGAAAATGGAAACCGCATTCATATGTATGTGTGGCTCCCTGTCTGAATGAATGATGTCTTTCATTTTCCACTTATATATTTTATTGATTATTTTAAATACATATAAAGTGAATATATTTGATATTTATATCAGGATTATCATTATTTATATGATTAAATCAATATATAAATAAGAGTACCAAATATATAAAAAAATCAAAACAGTTTAAAAAACAAAGAGGTTATTACAGAAAACATAAATTTAACATGAAATTCTTAAGAAAAGATAATAAAATAATATATGGTATTATATAGTTGAATATTTTTTTAATATATTTATAATAAAATAATAATTATTATAGAGGATTTTTTCTTCAGTATGATGAGATTTAAGAAATAAGGTAAAAGAATTTTTTCTCACTTTTATTTCTATGGGTTAGATTCCTTATAAACTACTTGTTTCTTCTACATGGTGTATATACTGCCCACAAATATCCCTTATGATTCTTATCAAAATTATTTTGGTATTTTCAAATCCATATAATTTTATTTCTTCCATGGTGGATATGACTCAACTAATTATAAACTGGTTTGGGTTTATTTCAAAATTTCATCTATGTTTGGGGTTGTTTCATTTTATGTCTCTATTTGGGTATATTTATCTTCAAGGACCATGATTTCTAGAAATGATTTAAAATATTTTTTAGTATTCTATAATTAATATTTAGTTTTTTTACGCATGTTTTACTTTTAAATAATGGGTTTTAAATGAATATTTTTTTATTTTCTAAATAAGGATCTTCGTAACTTTTCTCAGAAAATATATAGAAAGAATGTTTTTTACATATACCGAATGAATGGAATCTTCCACCACCATGATTCTTAAATTATTTTATTATTACATCACATTATTACAAGTTTATCTTCATAGAAACTTTTTTCCAATTAAAATCATGTGGCCCATTAAAAATAATTATTTCATAATCGAAATGACATATTCCTTATAGATTATCTCAACGGATCTTTCTAAAACAAATACCCCATAACATTACATTATTTAATGTCACTTATTATTTACTTGGGGTATAACACATGGATACTATTATTATTATTTCAATAATTTTTTTATTATGAGAACATGATATTTTTTAAAATTATTTATTTTACATTAGTTATGTTATGATGAAGTGTTTATAAAACTCATTTCATTACATGGGTTCTGAGATGGTCAGTGATTTATGGTTTTCTGGCACACATATATTTAGTTTTAGTTAATTAATAGGGGGGAAATATATCTCTCTCCAATTATATGGGTAATTAATTATATCTCATGAGATATTTGAGTAAAAAAAGTTTATGTTCATGCAATGTGGTGGGAGAGAATATGATGTTATTGATCCGTTATTTGAAACGAGTTGATGTGATTTATCTACTAAGGTGAATAATTTATAAGTCCTAACATGATAATATTTTTAGTTATCCATGACATAATGTATTTTCATATACATAGTATTATTCCACACATATTTATGACTTAAACTTATAATTCATTATTGAGTTATAATTAGTTTTCTTAATTTTGATTCAGGTCCTACAAATGGTTAATGTTTAATTCCTTGAATCTTTTTTATAATCCACCACTAGTTAAGTATAAAAATTGTATGTTATTATCATTAACACATACCCATATATGCTATCTTTTTCTTTAATAAGGTAAAAAATTTATATCTTTCATGTTTACCTTTACTAACCGTCTCAGCTCACCCTTTTCATATGTTTCCTCTCCATAGGTTTGGAAGAAATGTTTTATATATGGGTAATAAAGGAGAACATATTTGTGGGATACATTTTAGATCATTCACCAGAATATGAGTTTATGTTATTATTTTATAAATTCACTAATCTATTATGGTTCTTTTGTATGTTTTTTATAACATAATGGATATTTACCTAAAAAATATCTAATATCCATGTATAAAAATCATGGATTATTATAATAGATATTAGATAAATGGTTTGGTTAACCATAGGAATCTAGGATAAGAAACCCTTAATAATATCCCAAATGGTAATTCTATTTATAGGTAATAATCCTAGAGTTTTTATAATGATAATGAGTAACCTAGAATTACATATTAGGTATAATAAAATGTAAATTTATAACTAATTTACCTCTATTTTTTTATTCTTCCACTATGATTATTGTTGCCCACACTATGAGTTATAGTTTTTGGTTATGGTTGAAACTGAATGGAACCATGTTAATGATGAATATGATGTTCAATGCAATAATTTCAATCTTGATAAACTGAATGTTATAGTAGAAGGAACGAAAAATATTGGTGTTATTATCACAAAAGTATTTCAAGCTATGAATCAAACTAGAATTTAAAATAATAATTAGGTGGAACATAACTCTATTGAGTACATCATGAGGAAACATCCTCTTATTTCTATTGGCATTCTAGTCTAATAGTTCATGAAAAATGGATCATTACCAATGTAATGTTATTTTCGGTTCTCCAATGCTAAAACATGAGAAAGTAATTTGGGGTATTTGAAATTTGTAATGTGAATCCTATAAATGGTGGTATATTATCAACACTATGTGAAAATTGGATGAATTTTAATACATAGAATTGTATAAGTTCATGAAATTTTCTTTAGTATGTAATTTTCTCTTATTCAATATATAAAAATGGAGGAAGACTTCCTTGAGCTGAATAAAAAGGGTGAAGAATCTGTTGGTATGTGAAAGGAAAATTTTACAAGTCATTCATGTAACACGTCAATTATTATCATATTACTTGAATGTAAGGTTGGTCTATTTTCTAGTGTCTTAAAACCAAGTCTCTAAAGGGGGATATCCATAAAGGACCTGAAAGGATATATAGAAATTTTTCAACATGCACTCAATGTACAAATGTAATATGGAGATACCTACCATTCCCATGTTTTTTATAAGAAAATAAAGACTATGTTGCATGAAAATGTCAATAAATCACATGGTGGAAAGAAATTCCAACCATCTCCACACTAAAAATGTGGGCAGAAACATCAAGTAATCTGTATGAATAGAATTAGGGGTGCTTTAAATATGGAAAGATAGGACATAAATCCCATGAATGTAAAAAAGTAGATGAATAGGTCGGTATATGAAATGTATTAAAAGATGGTTTCAACTAATACACCACCCACACATTAGTACATTAGTTGTAAAGAAAATGAGAATTACCCTAACCAGTTCCCATATCTGTTAGTTAACCACAATGATAACTTTCAACAACCTCTTATGGAAAAAGATAAATGGAAGCCTCATGTGATAACTATTGGTGATGAGGAGTATAAAATTTATTTGTTGAAATTATTGAGTGTTCAAATATCTGGATTTACATATAATATTTTTGAATTACTTTTAGAGATTAATGTTTATATTTTTGTATATTGGATAACATGTGTAAGGAATTTTGTTATATTGGTAACTAGAGACATAAAGAATGAATTATCATCAGATTTTAGATCTTATTATTCACTAGTTATTGAAGAATTACAATTTGAAAATAATTTTTTCATAGTGTAAGATATTAATGGGAAATTGATTGAGGCACAACCATTGATTGAGATTTTACTTAGGAGACGAAATAAAGTAATTATAACTCCTTAAATTATTTTTATATAAAAAGTTATCGAAGTACCATCATTTTTATGATATCAATGACCACTATTAGACCTATTTGTTCATTGTTTTCTTGGTCATTAACCTTATAATGAACATATTCTCTTCTACTCTCCATGAGAACGTAATCATTAGTTTTCTATTCTATGTCCATGCTTTCAATTGTTTCTAATGTTCTCCTTTGTTGGGGAAATGTTATGAGTTACTTTGGGTAACCAATATGTTTCCAACATTCCATTTTGAAAATAATGTTTTACTATTCATTTTTTTATGATATGGATTTCCCACAAGATGATTTTTAAAAATCCATATTTTATTTATGAAATTCTATTTCAAAGATATTATTTCCGTTTAAAATTCCTGATCATATTGGAATAGTATATTATCCATTGTAAATTCCATCAAATAAATGTAATGTTATTAATGTGTTCCATATATCTCTTGTGAGAAGAAATGGAAATATATAAAACATTCAAAAAAACAAGACAACTAACCTAGTTAATGTGTTAGGGAGAAAAAATAAATTTGAAGAAGCTACATGAAAACTTGAGGGTATGATGAGGTTATGGTGTCACAAATTTTTTGGAATTAGAGTGACCAATTTCATTGAAAGAATGAATTTTATTTCTAGTTGAATGTTACCCCATGATATTTTATGAAATTGTTTTTTATAATTTCATTTAATTGATGTCTTTAATTTTTCACAACACTATATTATCAAGGGTTATTAAAAATATTTATTTTATATGAAACATAATATTATAATTATAATTCCTTAAACAATAAAATTATTACCTTTTAATTATAACTATGGGTTTGAATAAGATTCACTGAGTTATAAAATTATGGTTTACACATGTAAAACCCTTTTGAAATTTATTGGAAATAATTTTTTGAAAAACTATTTAAATGCTCACCACTGTGTTTTATACCAATTAAATAAAAATACACTATTTTTGGAATATTTTAATAAAATATTTATATAATATTAAACATGATGTTTAAACTTCATCTTATGTTATTTCTAGACGTGATATAAACCTAATTACTTGTTTATGCTTGAAAACTATATTTTTAAAAACGCAGTTTTATAGTTTTTATTGGTGTACTTGTTTTAAACATTAATTTTTAAACTCATATAAATTTTATTTGATTTAATAAAATTATTATTTTAAATAATTAAATTATAATTTACTTTTGCTTGACTTTTTAAATTTTATTGAGAAGTCTCATGTTTTGATGAATAGTGGAAATTACAGAATTTTAATTGAAAACTACTTTTTTGTCCGACTTATTCAAATATTTACATTATGTTTTTAGTTTTTTTAATGTATAAATAGTAAAATTTATATCAATGAATCCATTTTATGTCATTATAACTAATTTCACATTGAAATTTCATATAGAAAACATATCAAACTTCTACAGTTTTTCACAATAAAACCCCATTTTCTCATTTCTTCAACATAATTAATTTTAAATTAATTTTATTCAATTATATGTTTTGAAATTTTAAAAATTCATTTAATATTTTGAATAATATGGTCATGTTTTTTTAAATAGTTCTCTTCTTTTTTTTTATAATATATATAGTAACATTAGTAATTTTTATTACCATGTTTAAGAGTAAATCGGGTAACTAATGTTATAAAAATAATATTATAAATATTAATAACCTACCCTCAAACATTAAAATTTTTTATTGTAATAATTTAATATTACCCTTAACACATAATATTTTAAATGGAATTATTTAACGGAAACATTTCCATGAAAATGACATAAATATTATTAATATCTAAGAGAGTGAATAAATGTCACACACTTACTTTTAATACGTATAATACTTTTATTATGAGGTAAAATATAATAAATTATCAAGTATGCGTATTATTATGAAAATTTATGTTTTATATAGATCATTTAATTTTTTAACTTTTAAATGAATAAATTAATATCGTAAACAATTACAAAATGATGAAGAATTATTTATACAATTAATAGAAAACTCAATTGAGTGATATTAAACAATTTAAATGAAATATAATTTCAATTAATTAAGGTGATCCAAGAATTCTGTTTATAAATATTCCATATTATAAATTTATAAATTTATTTTTTTGAATTTATTTTTATTTATTTATTTTCTTAAAATCAATGTATTGAATAGTGACAAAATTGATGCTGATGATATTTTATGAAAATAATTTTTTTTAAATTTTTTTATTAATCATAAAAATATTCTAAAATGAAAAACTAAACCCCCAGATATTATGTTAGTTAATCATATAAATACATCATGTTATATTATATTTTAATCAATGTCCTTTTGGAGGTATTTGGATTAAGGTTTACTTTCATGTAATTTAAACCTTTGTGAAATTCCAAAAGTGAACCCCTGGCTCTTATAAAACAGAATATATTTGTGTCTTTAATTAACAATATAAAAACTATTTGTCTTGAAAAAAGACCACTATAAATATCTTCCAAAGTTATATAACTTAATCCTACAATCCATTATTTGATTTGTAATCCAACCATTTACAACCATTCCAGCAAAACAAAAGAAGATACCCAAAGAAGATGTAGCATTAATTAATGTACCACTACTACAACCTGCGCCTTTATCAGCGCTAAAAACCAGCATTAACAGCGCTAGAAAAGTGCTGTTAATTCCGGCGTAGATAAAGGGGGGGGGTCCCCTTTATCATCGAGTGGTGGAGCGCTGATAAAGGTCAACTATATCATCGCTTCTCGGAGCGCTGATACAGGGTTCATTTATCAGCGCTCCTCTAGCGCTGTTAAAGGTGTCCTTTATCTGCACTAAAAAAGCACTGATAAAGGCCCCAGTTCCTGCACCTAAAAAATAGTACCTGC
Source organism: Viscum album (assembly GCA_963277665.1). Classification (NCBI taxonomy): domain Eukaryota; kingdom Viridiplantae; phylum Streptophyta; class Magnoliopsida; order Santalales; family Viscaceae; genus Viscum; species Viscum album. The sequence continues at coordinate 1,903,521,101 of OY728165.1, read as the reverse complement.
ACACCTGCACACTAGAATACCTGCACAAAGTAGCACATGCACACCTGCACACCATAGCACCCACACCCAATATTTTGACTGACAACGGTATATACATTTACTTAACATCATGAATACAAAAAAACGCATTGCTATATACATTTCAAACATTGTTTTACATGGTTACATTTACAATTATTCAACAACAGTTATAAACATTCATGTTTCATCCTTTGATATCCGTGACCCACTCTAGATGGTATTTGTTCCCGAACAAAGCATCCGAACTCAAGGAAAAAAATTCACCTATATAAGAAAACAAATATTATGTTAGTAATGCAATAATGAATGAACGGGCGGGGTGAACGTACATATCTTTTTCACAAACAATTGTATGATTCTTTCCGTCTTTCATTTTCGTATCCACATGAGCTTGCAATGATATTAAATGTGGATATAGAACGGGCGGGGTGAACGTGTCTCAGTAGATCGTTTTGATCGGTTGGTTGATCCAATCTTGGAGCCGCTCTTTCGTTTTAGTTTCTCCATTTTATCCTTCTATAATAACATTCATCGGTTCAGCCATTTTCTAATTTAATGTTAAAGGTTCTTCTTGAAAAATGAACTGGAAATGAATACCTCCTGCTCGACGTGTTTTTTTACAAGATTTGACGGCCATGCAACGAATGTTCCAATAGCTTTTTTCACCGTATGAATGTCATCATCATCATTTGGCACGGGTAGCTCGGCGATCGGCTCATGAGCTACATTAATCGACACTTTGACATGACCGGTTGGAAGTGGTCTGGAGTGTAGCGTGTCATTCTGCATATTGAACACCGTAGCCCTCACTACAAGGCGATGGGTGGGAGTCGACAGATATAAATCACAGTCATTTTCACCCTACATAATATCATTAAATGAAAGGTATCAGTGTCTATGTGATTCACATCTCATAAAAAAGAATATTATACCATTGATTACCTCGGTTAAGTCAGCTCTTTGAGGGGAAAGGCTCGCCTCAAAGCTGGTGAGGGGTGGATCTTCTCGCGGGGGTTGTTCATGAGTTGTTTGTTCTCTTCGCCTCTCCTCCATCAATCTCTTTAGCATCTCTCCCTGAGTTTGGATTAGTTCTTCAAGGGTATCTACTCTATCTCTCATTACATGCAATTCTTTAGTTTGTTCGTCCTCTTGTTTTTTTCTTAAAATATGTCTTGGGTGACACCCCAAAACCCACACCTCTGACGTGGCCATACTGTTCTGGCTGTTTCAAGGCCGTTGAAAGTATGTCTACATCTGGTGTGGGTGTTGATGTTTCTTGTGACTATGTAAAATAGAAAATATGAAAAAATAAGTAAGCATCGTTATGTAATAGTGATTTAAAGCAAAACAAGTTTATATTATGTCATACTTACACATGTTTCCCACACATTTTGTGTGTTTTCATCTATCAGTTTCCCCTCTTTGTTAACATGAGCCTCCTTCCATAGCACATGGCGTGGAATGGAAGTGACTTGAGATTTTTCTTCATCAATCTGCTTATAAACAGAGAAACATGGTTACAGTGTTTTTTTATGTCACATAAAAGTATTATAGTACTTTTAAAATACATACCAATTGTTTTTCAATTGAAGCGTACCCCAACCTTGCTTTACGGTAGGGGTATGCTGGTTTGTTTCCCGTTCTTTATTTTCAGCACTCAGTTGCTATTTCATAAATAAAAACCTATCAATCAATGTGATGAATACAAGCAATGTTACACAACGTGTAACCAAACACAATGTACCTGAAAATTCTTTTTCGCACGATGGTTGCAAAATGCATCCCACGTTCCTTGGGATATAAAGTGTGCATAAAGAGGAGGCGGGAGCGGCTTGATTTTCCCTTCGGCATCTTTCAGATGATTTTTCGTTAAAATGGTGTGAAAGCCTCTATGAATCCTTCCTGCTAGTCTGAAAACATATTCTTTGTGTGAAACATCTACTATAAATGCACTCTGCAAGAGATGATGAAGGGTTAGTCAATATTTCAATATTTTATTTTATTTTAATAAATTAAATAGATGATATTGTAATATTACCGTAATCTCTTCCCACATTAATGTTTTCAACCCGCTGACCACATGGTGCCACGACTCTACGTCAATCGGCACGCGTTGTCGAGTGACGATTCCAATGTAGCTACTAAACATGGCTTTGTTTCAGTTTACATGTTGGGCTAGCTTATTCCATCCCACTTTATATTTGATGCCTTTTTCTTTTTCCTTAAGGATTTTTGCTAAAACTGTCAAACTACGGTGCACCTGTTTTTTTTTTGTGTCGCTGGGGTTTCATCGCCTACCATTTCCTCAGTTTCTGCCTCATAATTATGTTTCTCCGAAGCACTAGCTTCGGCACTGACCCCAGCTGCAACAGGTTGAGAGACCTGTTGTACGTCAGCAGTGGGACCAACTGCAACAGGTTGAGATACCTATTGTCTCTCAGTAGTGGGACTAGTTGCAACAGGTTGAGAGACCTGTTGTACGTCAACAGTGGGACCAGCTGCAATAGGTTGAGAGACCTGTTGTCTCTCAGCAATGAGACCAGCTGCAACAGGTTGAGAGACGTGTTGTGTCTTGGGATTGGGTGCATCAGCAGGTGAAGAAGTCATTATCTGCAGAACTGGTTTAAAATTTATGTTAGATCACATAAAAGCAGTAGCGAAAAGATAATAACATAATTTAACACAGTCTATATTACAATAAAAATCAATAACCTGATTATTGAACTCCCTTTTTTTTAAAAGGATGAAAGGATTTGACCCCTCTATCAACTATCCATATCCCTTCATTGTGGCCTCCTCTAACATAAAAAACATCGTCTACAATGGGACCACTGCGAAATGATTGTGAAATCCCAATGAAAGGATCATCTTCCGTTGAATTTTCATCTGACCCTTCACCTGTTTTGGTCGATAACAGAACAATTGACCAGTTTCGGTTTGCGAGATCGGGAACATAAAATACTGGCACTACTTGCGATGACATTATAAATGGTTCGTCTTTCTCCCCTTCCTTACTGAAATCAACTTTCACAAATCCCAAATCATCTATTTTAACAGCACTCCTGTTATCAACCCACTTTCATTGAAATATCGGAACTTGAAATTCCGTATAATCCAACTCCCATATTTGTTTGATGATTCCAAAGTATGACATATTCGCATAAATTGGATTTCTGTCCTTAGCACTGGAAACATGCATCGCTTCAGCCACAAGTGTAACCCCACTATTCTGCATGGTACTGTCTTCATCATGTTCATTAGTATAAAATGTATAACCATTAACTACATAATCATTCTAAGATATTGCATACACACTTGGTCCTCCGGCTAGACATCGAAGTCGTTCCGAAATAAACTTTGGATTTTCATCTGACTTCTTAAAAATATGATCTCGAAACCATCCTATAAACTGTCGATTATGTGTATTTGATATCCTTTTTTCAGCCCTTGATGGATTCAATTGCCTAATAATTTCTTTGTGTATTTCAACATATGGGTCAACGTCCAAACTGTTATGAAAAACATAAAGGTGGGCCTGCTCCTGATCTGTAATATTGATTGTGACAACCTTTCTTCCAGAAATTCCTTCACCCTCTAACCGCCCAGTGTGACGAGATTTCGGTAAGCCAATTCTCTCCACACCAGACAAGTATTCGGTACAGAATTCAACGGCTTCCTCAACAATATATCGCTCTGCAATACAACCCTCTGGCCGACTTCGATTTTTAACATACCCTTTCAAAATATTCATATACCGTTCAATGGGGTACATCAATCTGTAATGTACAGGACCACATAGTCGAATCTCTCTCACCAATTGGACCATCAAATGAACCATCATATCAAAAAATGAAGGCGGGATGAACATTTCTAATTCACATAATATGACGGAAATTTCTTTTTCCATAGCTGGAAATTTCGCCGGGTCTATAACTTTGTTGCATATAGCTTTGAAGAAGAAACACAGTTTCGTTAATGTATGGCGGACATTCTTGGGAAAAATGCAACGTAAAGCAATTGGAATGAGATTTTGCATCAAAACATGACAGTCATGTGATTTCAGACCTTTTAACTTCAAGTCGCTCATTGACACAAGGTTACAGATATTTGATGAATACCCCTCTGGAACCTTTACATCATTCAAGAAGTTGCAAAACTGATATCTCTCCTACCTGGAAAGGGTGTAAGCAGCAGGAGGAAGAAATGTTCGTTTTTCACCCTTTACTGGTGCCAACTCTTCTCGTATTCCCATCTCAACCATGTGCAACCTAGCCTTAATTCCATCTTTTGTTTTTCCAGATGTATTTAGCAACGTGCCGATAACACTGTCAAATACATTTTTTTCTTCATGCATAACATCAATAAAATGTCTTACATACAAACAATTCCAGTATTGTAATTCAAAAAAAATTGATCTCTTTTTCCAACCGATTTTCATAAGGTTTTTCAAAGCCGGTTTACCAAAAGTAGTGTCCAAAATTTTAACTTTCTCTAACAATTGATCGCCTATTATTGGAGACTGTTTTGTACGTTCTTCTGAACATCCATCAAATGATGTCTTCCAAGAACGGTACTTATTTCGTCGTGGTAGAAATCTGCGATGTCCTAGAAACACGGTTTTCAATGAATGTTTCAACCTAATTGATTGTGTACCTTCTTCACAAACGGGACAGCCTTGAGTTCCTTTAATGCTATATCCTGACAAATTTCCATAAGCTGGGAAGTCATTTATCGTCCCATACAACATGACTCTCAAAGTGAAATCTTCCTTTCTGTAAGCATCATACAATGTAACACCTGAATCCCGCAATAATTTCAAATCTTTGGTCAATGGAGCTAAATAAACATCAATATCATTACCCAGTTGTTTTGGTCCTGATATAAGCATAGATAACATGATGTATTTTCATTTCATGCATAACCACGGTGGTAAGTTATAATTTATAAACATAACCGGCCATGTACTATAACTGGTGCTTTGAAAACCAAAAGGATTCACTCCATATGTAGATAACGCAAGACAAAGGTTTCTCGACTCGTTTCCAAATTCAGGATACTCATGATCGATTCTCTTCCACTAAGGAGAGTCTGCCGGGTGACGTAGTATCCCATCTTTAATTCTTGTATCTGTATGCCATGTTAATTGTTCTGTAGTCTCATCACTTCCATATAGGTGTCTAAACCTTGGAATGGTTGGAAAGTACCATACAACTTTAGTAGGACTGGATTCATCTTTCTTGTATAGAGAAGCACCACACTTTGGGCATTCTTTAAGTGATTTGTGGTCCTTGAGAAACAGTATACAGTCATTCGGGCAGTCTTGTATTCTTTTAGAGATCATATCCATAGATCATAGCATTCGTTTGGCATCGTATGTTCGGCTCGGGAGCTCATTGTCTTCTAGGAGCATGTCATTCAAGAGGGCAAGTAGTTTCGTAAAACTGTCGTCACTCCACCTGTTATCTGCTTTCAAATTATACAGCTTCAGTACGGCTGACAATGCTAGATATTTAGTGCGACCAGCATACAATGGCGTCTTTGCACAACTTTTTAACTTCTAAAACAATTTTGGGCAATCACGAAGTTCATCTTCGAAGGTCCTTGTCATTTTCTCAATACGATCTTCATCATCATTCACATCTGTAATCACATCCTCCATACGGTCATCTTCATTGTTCATGTTTGTAATCATATCAGATGATCCATAAAACGCAGTGTCACCCCAGTCACTACCTACATTCGTTGTTTCCCCGTGTTTATTCCAACATGTATAACTTTGATCTATTCCGTGACAGATCAAGTGTTCTTTGAACTCATCTGGACTAATTTGTTTTGAATAACAACAGCGTAAACACGGACAAAGGATTTGAGAAGAGTCACATGCATGATCTACTGCAAACTTGATAAATTCTTTCACGCCTTCTTCATACTCTTTTGTCAACCGATTGGAATTCATCCATTCTTTATTTATATTCATCCTATTTAAAATCCATAGGATAAGTATATAGGTTAAAGGAGAAGTAATATGAGTATAATTTAGATAAAAAACAAGATACTTCAAGGAAATAAAGGAATAAATAAATACCAAAATAAAAAATATATTGGGAACCACTACAATCCCCAAACCTCACATCATCTAGATCTCTAAAACCCAGTAGTGTAGGAAACTCAACCAAATAGGCCAAATACACAATAAGGACTGAAATCTCTCACCTATCCACTTTTCATAACAAATATAATCACTACTCAAAATCAATGTCCCTATTAGTAGTATCATATACCTCACTACTATGTTATTCATGCTGTTATACAGTTGTTATTTTAAAATTAAGGGCTGAAATGAATCCTAAGAAAGTCCTTAATACATTAAAACCAATGTTTAGAAAGGAAAACCATTAAAGGTTTGGATCAATAAGCTGTTAAGAATGAAGACCATCATTGCAACGTCACCATCCAACAGAAGCACATGATGTAGTGAAACACTCATCGCATGAGAGCATCATATTATTTATCAGTGTCTTACATGGTATAGCCTCATAATATTTACATGGTAATATTACATACTATAAATAGTCTCAAGAGATGGCTCATGTCCCATTTCAATATATAGGTTTGTTCTGGGTCAGTCTACAAATCCAGCCTATCAACAACCTTACAAAGTTATACCCACCTAAGTAGTCACATCCCCAAGGGGGATGTTCACACACTTTAGGTTCAATTCAATAAGGCCAAGGGCTCTAATGTATCACTAGTTCCATGTGTGGCCTATGGTAACAAATAGATAAAAGTCACAGAATGTATTCCAAGAGGTCTCCGGGTTCCCCCTAACAAGGTCCTCTAAGTCACACTCACTCTAATAACACCCATTAAGGAATTTATAAATCCATAAATAAATTACCAGGACCACATACCTATTTTATATGTTTCTACTATTTTAATTCCAAGTTGAACTCGCTACGCCTCGTCCATTTGTCTACCCCAAGATTAACTCATCAATATAGCTCCTTCCTCTCTCCAAAAAACCAAAATTATTAAATTATAACATTTATAATTAATTATCCAAATCAATTTTTACTTGTTATATTCACTAGAAACTCATCTTGTGGAATTTTCATGTTAGAACCAAGACCAAAAATCCATATAAGATCAGAAGTGGGATCTTAGTGCCATCTTAGGAAAAATACCCAACCAAACCAAATCCATAGAAAACATTATATAATTTGACCCAATATCCATGAAAACTACAAAAGGAAACACAAATCCTTCATAATGGTTGGTGACTTGCAGATACCATCATGATGCATCTTATACATGAGGTAGGAAAACACCCCCATCAAATCAATATGATACCACCGTGCTCCAGTTGAATCACCCATAAAACCTAATCTAGATAAATCAAAAATCAGTAGAAACTAAATATAATGAATAAAATGGTAAGGAAGATGTTTAAATCACTTTGAATTGTTGAATAAATCCACTAAAAAACTCCCATTGGAAAGGATAATCAAAGAGGAATAAGGAGGTGGGTCGATTGGGCATTGTATAAGAGGGAGGATGAGAAATGGGGGCTTCCCCTATTGGAATTTCAGAGGAAAAAAGATGAAAATATAATGTTAATGTTCTACAAAATTTTCCAAACCATATATTAATAATGTGGTGGCACTGTACAAGAAAACCCCTTCAAATATTTGGTCAACATAGTTTACCAAACTATGCATTAATTATGTAAATTGGAACTACCTCAGTCTACAAAATTTCACATGTTTTGTATGAAATCAAGAAAAAATGGTATGTTAATCCCTAACTAAAATCCACCTCACATGGTTTCCTCTAAGATATCCCATGGTTAACCTTCACTAACCATGAAAGTCAACTATGTGATTTAGAAAGAGGACTGAAAACCTCCTCATGCTCAAGGTTCTATATTGTTTCTCAAAAAATATGAACACAAAACCATGTTTCATTTGAAAAATCTCCAAAAAAACATCATATAAAATTAAAATAAAGCTTGTGAGACACACCTGAGTACTTGAGGCACCTCTCAAACCGCAGTGGAGGAGGAGGCAGCAGAGTAGGCAGAGAAGGAGGAGGAGGAGGCGCCAGTGGACGAGGAGGATGAGGCAGAGGACTAGAAGTAGGAGGAGGAAGCGCCGGTGGAGGAGGATGAGGAGTAGGACGAGGCTGCGGTGGAGGTGAAGGAGGAGGAGGAGGAGCAGAGGAGGAGGCGGAGGCAGCGAAGGCAGCGGAGGAGGAGGATGATGAGGCCGGTAGAGGGGAGGAGGAGCAGGGGAAGAGGAGGAGGCGGCGGCCGCGGCGGAGGAGGAGGAGGCAGCAGAGGCAGCGGAGGAGGAAGAGGAGGCCGCGGTGGAGGAGGAGGAGGCCGCGGTGGAGGAGGAGGCATCGGCGGCAGCGCAGAGGCAGGGTGGAGGCAACGGAGGCAGCGGAGGCAGCAGAGGAGGAGGAGGATGAGGCTGGTGGAGGAGGAGGAGGAGGAGTAGGATCAGAGGAGGGGGTGGCGGCCGCAGTGGAGGAGGAGGAGGCGGTGGCCGCAGAGGCACCTGCGTGACCGCGGCGTGACCGCGGAGGAGGAGGCAGCCGCAGAGGCACCGGCGGCACCGGCGGAGGAGGAGGAGGCATCGGTGGAGGAGGAGGAGGCCGTAGTGGAGGAGGAGGCACCAACGGCAGCGCAGAGGCAGGGCGGAGGTAGGGCGGAGGCAGCGGAGGCAGCGGAGGAGGAGGAGGATGAGGCTGGTGGAGGAGGAGGAGGAGGAGCAGGAGCAGAGGAGGCGGCGGCGGCCGCGGATGAGGAGGAGGAGGCGGCGGCCGCAGAGGCACCGGCGTGACCGCGGCGTGAACCGCGGCGTGACCGCGGCGTGACCGCGGCGTGACCGCGGCGTGACCGCGGAGGAGGAGGCCGCCGTGGAGGCACCGGCGGCACTGGCGGAGGAGGAGGAGGCATCGGCGGAGGAGGAGGAGGCCGCGGTGGGGGAGAAGTCACTGACGGTAGCTCATAGGCAGGGCGGAGGCAGTGGAGGCAGCGGAGGCAGCGGAGGAGGAGGAGGATGAGGCCAGTGGAGGAGGAGGAGGAGGACCTGGAGTAGAGGAGGCGGCGGCGGCCGCGACGGTGGAACAGGAGGTGGTGGCCGCAGAGGCGCCGGCGTGACCGCGGCGTGACCGCGGCGTGACCGCGGCATGACCGCGGCGTGACCGTGGCGTGACTGCGGCCTGACCGCGGCCTGACCGTGTTGTGACCGCGGAGTTACCGCGGCGTGACCGCGGTGTGACCGCAGCGTGACCGCAGCATGATCGCAGCGTGACCGCGGAGGAGGAGAAGACCTGGAGACACTAGCGGCATCGGCAGAGGAGGAGGAGGCATCGGCGGAGGAGGAGGAGGTCGCGGTGGAGGAGGAGGCACCGACTGCAGTGCGGAGGTAGGGCAGAGGCAGGTCGGAGGCATGGAGGAGGCAGCGAAGGCAGTGGAGGAGGAGGATGAGGCCGGTGGAGGGGAGGAGAAGCAGGAGCAGAGGAGGAGGAGGCGGCCGTGGCGGAGGAGGAGGAGGCAGCGGAGGCAGCGGAGGAGGAGGAGGAGGCCGCGGTGGAGGAGGAGGAGGCCGCGTTGGAGGAGGAGGCACCGGCGGCAGCGCAGAGGCAGGGCGGAGGCAGCGGAGGCAGCAGAGGCAGCGGAGGAGGAGGAGGATGATGCCGGTGGAGGAGGAGGAGGATGATGCCGGTGGAGGAGGAGGAGGAGGAGGAGCAGGAGCAGAGGAGGAGGCGGTGGCCGCAGCAGAGGTGGAGGAGGTGGTGGCCGCGGGGGCACCGGCGTGACCGCGGCGTGACCGCGGCGTGACCACGGCGTGACCGCGACGTGACCACGCAGGAGGAGGAGGCTGCGGAGGCACCGGCGGCACCGGCGGAGGAGGAGGAGGAATCAGTGGAGGAGGAGGAGGCCGCGGTGGAGGAGGAGGCACCGGCGGCAACGCAGAGGCAGGGCGGAGGCAGGGCGGAGGCAGCGGAGGCAGCGAAGGAGGAGGAGGATTAGGCCGGTGGAGGAGGAGGAGGAGGAGGAGCATGAGTAGAGGAGGAGGCGGCAGCCGCCGCGGAGGAGGAGGAGGCGGTGGCCGCGGAGGCACCGGCGTGACCGCGGCGTGACTGCGGAGGAGGAGGCGGCCGCGGAGGCACCGGTGGCACCGGCGGAGGAGGAGGAGGCATCGGTGGTGGAGGAGGAGGCCGCGGTGGAGGAGGAGGCACCGGAAGCAGCGCAGAGGCAGGGCGGAGGAAGCGGAGGCAGCGGAGGCAGCAGAGGAGGAGGAGGATCAGGCCGGTGGAGTAGGAGGAGGAGGAGTAGGAGCAGAGGAGGGGGCGGCGGCCGTGGCGGCGGAGGAGGAGGCGGCGGCCGCAGAGGCACCGGCGCGACCACGGCGTGACCGCGGCGTGACCGCGGCGTGACCGCGGCGTGACCGCGGCGTGACCGCGGCGTGACCGCGGCGTGACCGCGGCGTGACCGCGGCGTGACCGCGGCGTGACCGCGGCGTGACCGCGGCGTGACCGCGGCGTGACCGCGGCGTGACCGCGGCGTGACCGCGGCGTGACCGCGGCGTGACCGCGGCGTGACCGCGGCGTGACCGCGGCGTGACCGCGGCGTCACCGCGGCGTGACCGCGGCGTGACCTCGGCGTGACCGCGGCGTGACCGCGGCGTGACCGCGGCGTGACCGCGGCGTGACCGCGGCGTGATGGCAGCGTGACCAAGGAGTATGAGGAGACATGGAGGCAATGGCGGCACCAGCGGAGGAGGAGGCATCATCGGAGGAGGAGGAGGCCGCGGTGGAGGAGGAGGCACCGGAGGCACCGGCGGCAACGCGGAGGCAGGGCGGAGGCAGGGAAGAGGCAGGGCGGAGGTAGCGAAGGCAGCGGAGGAGGAGGATGAGGCCTGTGGAGGGGAGGAGGAGCAGGAGAAGAGGAGGAGGCGGCGGCCGCGGCAGAGGAGGAGGAGGCAGCGGAGGAGGAGGAGGAGGCCGCGGTGGAGGATGAGGAGGCCGCGGTGGAGGAGGAGGCACCGACGGCAGCGCAGAGGCAGGTCGGAGGCAGGGTGGAGGTAGCGGAGGCAGCGGAGGTAGCGGAGGAGGAGGAGGATGAGGCCGGTGGAGGAGGAGGAGGAGGAGCAGGGGGAGAGGAGGAGGCGGCGGCCACGGCGGAGGAGGAGGAGGTGGCGGCCGCGGAGGCACCGGCGTGACCGCGGCGTGACCGCGGCGTGACCGCGGCGTGACCGCGGTGTGAAAACCAACACCTTCCTTACCTAATGAAGGTGTATCAGGAGGACATATTCAGATCTAAAATAGATCAATCAATTCCAAGGAGGCTGCCTGCTAACCTTCATTGTTAGGATTATCATACAGGTACCGATCAACCTTCTGGTGGGGGCACCTCATGACAGATAGCCATCTCGGATGCCCATGCGCAGGATCCACTGAGGAAGAATCATCAGAAAAGGAATGCATAGGATATCTAGGAGAGGTCTAATATCCCCGCTCCTACTAACAACACCCGCCAACATACTCTATCATGGAACCACCATCAGGCTCACATCACTACTCCCTAGGAGTAAGTATATGGGCATATTCCTGCAGAACACATGGGGGACGCTCATATTACTACCCACACGAATGAATCCTGTCGACATATCTCGATGGAGCATAGAAGATTAATGTGGGAACATATCCCCACTTCAATAAAAGACATCTGTCAATAGGCTATGGAAACATAGAAAATGTAATATTATATTTATTCACACACTTTGTTAAAGTTCCAATACATTTTAACAACAGCTGAAGAGCCCCACCAACATATCCCAACATTATTGGAGGTGATGGGATAACTGCATACTCTTATCCCTATAGCCAAGACAACTCAACAATCTGATTATCATTATCAAGTAGTTTTACTGGAGAAATCCAACATTCTTTATTCCACTTGGGAGGATTAGCAGCATACACTAATGAAGGGTGAGGCATCAAATAGGGCTCATAATCCCACTCTAACCTTGGCAAAACATGTGATAGTAGAATATACCTTAGGAGGTGGAGGCCGCGGTGGAGGAGGAGGCACCGGCGGCAGTGGCGCGGAGGCAGGGCGGAGGCACCGGAGGAGGAGGAGGATGAGGCCGGTGGAGGAGGAGGAGGAGGAGCAGAAGCAGAGGAGGAGGCGGCGGCCGCGGCGGAGGAGGAGGCGGCGGCGGCAGCGGCGCAGACGAGGGATTCCGCGAGAGCGTGATTGTGTGCGGGGAGGAGGAAGAGGACCCGCGGGTTTTTAACAAATCCATGGGACCCTTTATCAGTGCAAGTAAAAAGCGCTGATAAAGGGTCTATTTATCAGCGCTAAAATGAAAAGCGCTGATAAATAGAACCATTATCAGCGCTAACAAAAGTGCTGATAAAGGTCCACTTTATCAGCTCTTTTTTAGCGCTGATAAAGGGGAGGACCTTTTTCAGCGCTAAAAAAGCGCTGATAAAGGGGAACTTTATTAGCGCTTTTGTTAGCGCTGATAAAGGTCCGGCCCTTTATCAGCGCTTTTTCGTTAGCGCTGATAAAGGCAGGCACATTCCTTGCCCAGTTTTGTGGTAGTGTACATTTTTGTTTTATTTCTTCTTCAATCCCCTTATTTTTTTATTTAATGTTTATAAAATAACTTACTAATCATATATATTTCTTATATGTTATTTTATAAGGGTTTCTACCTATACTCACAAACACTTTGATCAAATGGGTTATGGAATCCCAGTTCATGTGTTCAGTGCACTACCGCCTTGTAAACCGATTTCATTTTTTCCTACATTGACATCTTTCATGGATGTCATAATGAATTAAATTATATTTTTATATTATATATATATATATGATATTTATTATGTATTTATTATTTTTTAATGTTAAATAACATATACCATCATGTTTTCCATATTGTGTGAGTATGATAACTTCTTCTATGGACATGTGCACTACCACATACTCAAAGTGATGTGATTCATTCAAACATTACATGGAATGTATTGAGGATAGGTCTAGTGAAATTAAATGATATATATGACCTAATAAATATAATGTAATGATATTTAGTATATATAAATATATTTTATTTACTTTCTTCCAATATGAAAAAAATTGAAACATCATTTATGCTAATGTATGACCTACCATCTCCATAAATGGTGTATTTATTTTTTATTTATATCATTTATAGATAATTATAAGTATATATAAACTAAATATATATATGATATTTATATCATTTTTATCATCAATTATATTACTAAAGCATTATATAAGCCAGACCACCAATAATATAATAAATCAAAACACTTGAGAAAAACAAAGATGTTATTACCGAAAATGTAAGTTTAACATTGAATTGTTAATAGACGGTTAATATAAGGACATAATTAAATCTAATAAGGTGTGATATAATAAAATATTATTATTTAATAGATTTATAATAAATTTATAATAAATTTATATTTATTACGTAGGATTTTTTCGTCAGTGTAACACCGCCATGATTTCATAGTACGTTATTTCTTCAAAATAATTCAATAACTTGCACTACACGCAACACCAAGTTCAAGTGCACCATGACTTACCAAACTAGCCATTCAAAAGAATTTATGAATAGTATTAACTGAATTTCGATCTTTATATAATCCTTATAATTTTAAAATCCATATTATGAGTTTCTTAGACATAATGTAGGAACAAAATCAATTTTTTAGATAAAGGAAATATTTTTCATATAATGAAATTTTACCACCTTTTAGGGGAGACCCTTTTTAAATACAATATTTGACATTTTATATAATAAATTTGACAAAATAAACATCTAATTTAGAAGAGGGAGATAAAAATTTAGTTTTGATAAATTTTTGGTATTTTTATGATAACTTCCATATTTTGGTGAATAGTGAAAAATACTAAGTGTTAATTAAAAACAACTTTTTTAATCCAAATAATTCATAGTGTTAAATTATACATTTTAATGGTTTGAAGTATAAATAGATTATATTTTTAGCATTTAATCCGATGCTGGTCATTGTAAGTAATTTCACTTTGAAATTAGACATAAATAAGTGTCGATCTTTTAATAGTTATTATTTTTAAAAATATCCCTTTTGGTTTTGACAAAAGAAATTAATTTTAAGTTAATAAATGAAACTTTTATGTTTTTTATTTGGTAAAATAGACTTCATTTTTGAATTTATAATATCAAAATTAGCATAGGGTGAATTTTTGGAATTTTTCTAAAAACATTCCATTATTTTGAATAGTGAAAAACACTAAGTTGTAGTTTAAAACCATATTTTTATTTAAATAATTATTTATCTTATTTAAATTATTTTCATTCAATTTAGATACATAATACCAATATAAGTTCAATTTAATTTATTGGAGTAAATTTATAATAATTTTACATATATAAAAATTTTATTAAACTTGTCACCGTCTTTTACCCACCACCTAGGAGAATTTGCAAATTCACATAGAACATAATTTTACCGCTTATGTGAGTTGAATTTTGAAAATACATGGGATACAGTTAGTATCAAGGAGTAAAATTTTGTTCAATATGATAAAAATATTTTTTGATGAATAGTACCTTTTGACTTTTATTTTCCGCTGCTAAAGGTTAATAGGGTAATTCAAGGTAAAAAGAGTATTGTAATAATTCAAAATTAACTTAACACATGTCCTAACCTTATTTGATTAGTAATTTCCGACCATGTTCATATTTGGGTCTATTTTGGGACCCCGTGGAGCCACTTATGGATGATAACAACACTTTAGATTAATTAATTTAAAGTAAAGGAAAAATTGACATAATCAAAAATCCTTTAGTAATTAATTTTTATATGGTGAAATATAATTAATATTTTAGACTATAAATATTCATTGTACAGATACAAAGATTCCCTACATCATGGTATTTGTTTTATAATTTTAGACATCTAATAAATTAAATTTTTTATGACACAATAATGATGCAGTATTTACCTCATTAATAAATGATTTAAATAAATTAGATTATAAACATTAAAATAATATTCAAAACATGTCTAATTATTATTGGATGATTTCATTTCGACCTTTAGTCATCTTATATTTTTCCCTAATTATTTTCAGACCTTTATAAACTGAATAACATTATATAGTAAAATAATATTTTCAAACTTTCCTAAAGAGCCCCTCTTCCCCCTTATAAAAGGAGACCACTTCTAACCAATTTCTCACACCTAAAAAGCCTTTATTCTCGTCCAAACATTACCAAATTAATCTTCCTATATCACTCTCCTCCTCCTAGAAGCCTTACCTTTGAAATAAGGCACTTCCAGTAGTCTTTTTGGTTCAAACCAAACGAAGTTACCCAAATTAAAGGTAAAACATTCTCTTAACTTTTGTTCTTTTATTTTACATCTAAAACCCCTACACTTTTTTTATTCCTTTCCTTTATAACAAAAATATAATAATGAATATACTAGGATTTTTTATGAGGAGGATTCAAACTATACTTACACACACCTTCATCTAATGGGTGAAGAACATAATGTTTTTGTGGATAGTAAACTAACGCCTCACGAAATGCTGATTGTTCAATTTCCTCCTACCGGCTCTCATGGTTTCCATTATGATGACACTATATTTATATATGATATATATTATGTTTATGTGTTTTTCATTATTCGGTATTTTTCTTTTATAGAATACTTGAATGGTTTCCATTATGGGTAAACGTGATTATTTTATTTGAGGAAGTGATGACTATCACCCCCTCAAAGTGATATGACTCGTTAATACCATATGTTGGACATATAAATGATGGAGTTAATGATATTATATATGATATTATACCAGAATTATAATATAAATATGTATCATTAGGTTTTAATTCCATTAAAATAAGAAATATAAATGAAAGTAGCATTCATGTGTACGTACGACTTACCATCTCCATGAACGGTGCATTTCATTTATTACCCCAAAATGATATATACTATTATAAATAAATGTATATACTAGATATATATGATATATATGATATCTAAATCATGAATATAATTCTGGATATAATGAACGTTTGACCATGTGAACAACTTGTAACTATATGGTGTTCCTTTTTGAATCAAGTTCCAAATATCGACAAACGGACTTTATTAACTGAAATGATTATATAATGTTTATAACATGGTAATAAGTGATATAAAAGGAATAATAAACATGAAAAAGGTTATTAATCAAGTATAAATTAACTTTTTTTTATTATTCAGGATATTAAAGAATGAACAGGTTAAGTCGGACACGAGGTAAGGGGTTTTTTATCTCACTTTTAATTCAGTGATATTTCCATTGTTCACCACTTATTTATTGCATGTGCTGTATTATGTACTGACATTTGATATATATTATCATGATTCATTTTATATTCATGATATTCTGTGATTCATTTTTTTTATTTACTATTGTTCCTACGAATCTATTGATTTCAACGAGATAAGAGTTAATTTCACAATCTCTTCATTATCCGTGGTTGTTTATACGTAATTATCTACTGGGACCTCTTCATCATCCACATCCATGTTTCATAAAAATTTATTCCAAAATATTTTTACTATCTACTAGGATATGGTTTAAATTAATTTATATCCTTGTTTGAAATTTTATAAAATGGTTTGAATGAAATATTTCTGTCATTTTACAAATAATGTACTTTTATACTTTTCGATAAAATTAAGGTAATAAATGTTTTATTACTTATACAGTTGGTGTGGCTATTTTCGGCCATTATAACATCATCAAAGCTTCCCTTACAAGCTTATAATCAGATTTTTAAAATAAATGTTTTCTGTATAATTATGTGACTCCTAAATGATTTCAGATGAGAATGAGATATTTCTCTAAAAAGTTTTTTATTTCATCTATGTCAATCATCCTTTGATGGATTTTAAGTATATTGGAAGTTGATTTATTATAATACAATATTCCATATTGAATTTAATGAGTTAATATATGTTTGACTATGGATGTTCTATTTTTATACCATTAATGGTTTATGGTTAATGTGTTGACATTTCGTATTCTAGTTTTAATATGAATGTTTATGTTATGCTTCAAATATTCTTATGATGAAAGTATTTGACTAGTATGTTCCAGGATAGGGACCGGTAAAAGTAAGCCCTCCGGGTTGGGGTCTGGTTACAGTAGACCCTTTGGGATGGAGTCCGGTTATAGAGGCTCTCCATGATGGAGTCTAGTTATAGAGGCTCTCCGGGATGGATTCCGGTTATAAAGGCTCTCTGGGATAGAGTCCGGTTACAGTGGATCTTCGAGATGGTGTCTGGTTACAGAGGCTCTCCGGGTTTCGGTCCGGTTACAGTAATCCCATAGGTCCTGTAATGAGTCCTTAACATAGAAATTAAAGTTTGCTATTATACATTCCCTCATTATGAAAATAATATTGATTGTTTATGTGGTCATTCTACAAGTAGAATACCCATGATTATGTTTTATTATAGAATTATTTACTCAACTCATATTCCTGCCATAAAAGTATTCATGTTTATTATGGTAAAGGAATGTGGTTTCAATTACTCTCCATGCATAATATTTAGGTTGTCTTCTTGTGTATTGCATACCCTTACTAAACATTTGAACTCGCCCCTTTCTATGTTTTATTTTTCCCAGGATTCTAAGAAGTGTATTGGGATTGATATGTAGGGTTAAGCTAAGGTAATAATGGTGTTTATACAGGATTATTTATGTTTTGTTGTATTTTATAAAGTGTAATGTAACATTCATGTATGTAATCCATTTTCCAAGATGGCTAAACTGATTGGTCCTTCGGGACATGATTCCTTGTCATTATGCCAATGTATTAAAATAATGCGCTAACTCTAGGTAACTGGGGTCGGGGCATTACAGTTGGTATCAAAGGAATTTTAGCAATAACCATGGAAACTAGATTTAGTAAAACTCTGATTAGAACACATAGCCCTAAGATAGAATTTGGGGATTATTATATAATAACTTTCTATAATTTTGGTAATGTAGATATTTTGTGAGTTTTCTAAGCAAATACATCCCTCACTAGATACGATCAGGTAGAGGCAGCTCTGGCACAGATGTACCTTGGGGTAAAACCCGAAAATACCACTTTGAGCTAGACATGAATGGGAACCGGTGCACAACAATATGACTTGTTTCACTCTTCGTTACAACACTACCAAGGGATATGCTTTGGATAATTCTCACTTTCTTTACAAATCATTATTAAGGGTTTATGAGTATATACATTCTCAGAGAAATCATTTTTATTATTATAGATTATATCCATAAACTGTTCAATTTATGTTAATTTTTTTACAAGTTTGGACTTATTTATTTCGATTTATAAACAAATCTAGTTTATGCCATTGTATAAAAATGGTTCCTAGTTTAAGGAATGTTAACTCCATCAACACGTACGATCCAGTGAGTAATAATGATCGTATCTTTCATGGTATTAATCCAATATTTGGAAGGGAAATACTCTCCCTTGTATTCTCAACATATGAATAAATAGTATCAAGTGTTAATACGATAAGTAAAGAATTCTCAGAGTCCTATGGATTTGAAGGGAAGAAAGAGAAGAAAAGTATGGAAGCGAGAAATATGGATAAAGGTAAGAGGGAAAAGAAGGATTTTCCCATATGTGATAACTGTGGAAAGAATCACTGTGGTAAATTCATGAAAGGAATGGGAGTTGGTTATAAGTTTGGAGAAAATAGACACCATGTATGTGATTTCAAGGGTATGAAAAAGTTTCCAATGTACAATGATTCATCAACAACGAGTTGGGACACTATGTGAATCAATGTCCAAATCACCAGAGTATACCCCAAATGCTGTTATTGGATAATAATAAAGATATGATACTAAATAAGATGAAGAGTAATGATTATATTTCTTACGTTGTTATTAAATTATTGCATCATTTGAGTAATGTATTAATTATTTACAAGTTATAAGAATAATAGAGTATATAATGATTGTACTGTAGTACTATTTCATTAATGGCTTGAAATTGTGTGGACCCACGAAATGTGACTCAATTGCAGGTTAAATTTTTGGAAAATATATAGTTGAGATAAAGATAAACCATAATATGGTTCTGATACTGAGGTAATTATTTTGGAATAAGAGATTGTTGATTTGGATAAATTATATTGGATATTCTTGACTTCCTTGGAACTGATTAATAGTTTGTTTATTTTATCATTGTTGGAATATTCAATATTTTTGGGTATAAATAATATATCCAATATTATATAAAGGATAAGGGAGCATGAATGTAATCAATAAGGTTTTATGGTAATTCAGGGTGTTACCAAGTTTTAAAAAAATACATCCTGAAAGTGTTTAGATGTTATTATGTGGAAAAAAAGGTTCTTCATTGTGTTTAACTTCCTTATAAATTTTGGACGGTGAGTTTGGATAGATTTATTTTGGATATGTGTAAAGTTTGGAATGGATTAAGATACTATTGTTAAGGTTTTTTTGGATTTTTATAAAAATGACAACACGCAGACCATGTGACAACCTATCTCCTCGGACAAAGCTGTGGGAATCGAACCAACAACCATAGTGTGATTGGGATTTATTGCCTACCACTGGACTATGTGAAGTCCCTAGATTGTATAATGTAGTTTCTTTTTTTAAAATGGTCTTATAGGTGAATTATAAATTCATTTTTTTGGAACTTTATAAGAATAGGATAAATATAATATATTTTTTTATTTCAATTATCTTTTAGATTGAAAGATGAGTTTGTGATAGAAATTAGTTAAAGGATGGAACTATACTTGTCATGTATATTTTTTTTTCATCTCTTGTTCTATGAATATATTAATTCTTAAACTTTTGGTAAGGGATATTAAAACTAAAAATTTATTATCTAAATACCTTATGTTTTGTTGAACAGATGATATTTTAAATCATCAGAGATTGATGGATTTGAGGCCCTCAATTCTACAATTATTTTTCATTGATAACCTCAATCACTCCCTATAAATATTTACGTTTCCCTTCAATTATGTGTCTCTAATTTCCACCAATGTTATCTTAATAGATATCATAATTTGTTGGTAAATTTTTCATTCCCCCTTCCCTCTTATTAAGACTAAATTTTATAAACCCAATTTCCAATGTGGGTTTTCCCACAAAGGTATTTTCTATTTTCAACCTTTTATTTTAAAAGAACAATTTAAAATTGTGAGGACACAATTTATTGAAGGAGGAAAAAATTCAACACCCCACGATTTTATAGTATGTTATTTCTTCAATGTAATTCAATAACTTGCACTCCAGGCAACAATGAGTTCAAGAGCACCACGACATACCAAACTAGCTGTTCAAAAGCAGTTATGAATTGTATTAACTAAATATTGAACATTATATAATCATTATAATTTTAGAATCAAAATTATTAGTTTCTTAGACATAATGTAAGAACAAATTTAATTTTTTTAGATAAAAGAAGTATTTTTCAAAAAATGAAATTTTATCGGTTTTTGAGGGAAAACCCTTTTTAAATCCAATATTTGACACTTTTATATATTAAATTTGAAAAAATAAACTTCCTCTTTATAATAGAGAGTTAAAAATTTAGATTAGGTTAAATTTTGGTCTTTTTATGATAACATTCATACTTTGGTGAATAGTGAAAAATACTAAAATTTAATTAAAAATAACAGTTTTAATCGAAATAATTTATAGTGTTAAATTATACATTTTAATGGTTTTAAGTATAAATAGATTATATTTTTACCATTTAATCCAATTCTGTTCATTTAAAGTAATTTCAATTTGAAATTGGACATAAACAACTGTCAATCATTGGATAGTTATTATTTCTTAAAAATACGCCTTTTGGTTTTGAAAACGAGAATTAATTATAAAATAATAAATGAAACTTCTATGTTTTGAATATACTAAAATATACTTCATTTTTTCATTTGGAATATTGAAATTAGCTTAGGGTAAATTTTTGGTATTTTTTTCAAAACATTCCTTTTTTGATGAATAGTGAAAATCACTGAGTTATGGATTGAAACCGAATTTTTATTTAAATAAATATTTATTTTATTTAAATTAATTCATGTCAAAATAGATATATAATACCTATATAATTTCAATATAATTAATTTGATTCAGTTTATAATAATTTTAGATATATAAAAAATTTATTGAACTTTTCACTGTCTTTTACCCACCTCCTAGGAGAATTTGCAAATTCACATAAAACATAGTTTTACCATTTCTGTGATTTGAATTTTGAAAATACGAGAGACACAATTGATATCAAGGAGTAATAAGTTGTTCAATAAGATAAAAATAATTTTTGGTGAACAGTAAATTTTGAGTTTTATTTACCACGGTTAAAGGTAAAAAGGGTAATTCAAGGTAAAAAGAATATTGTAATAATTCATGTCCTAGCCTTATTTTATGAGTAATGGCCGACCATGGGCATCCTTGGGTCGATTTTGGGACCCCATGGAGCCACTTATGAATGATAATGTCACATTAGATTTATTAATTTAAAGTAAAGGAAAAATTGACATAATGAAAAATCCTTTAGTAATTAATTTTTATATGGTTTTATATAAGTAATATTTTTTACAATAAATATTAATTGGAAAGTTAAAACTATTTCCTACATCTTTGTATTTTTTATAATTTTTATACATTGAAAAAATTAAATTATAATGAAACAATAATGATGCACTATTTACCTCATTAATAAATTATTTACATAAATTATTTATAAATATTAAAATAATATCTACAACATGTCCAATTCTTATTGTCTGGTTTTATTTAGACCATGAGTCATCTTATCTTCGACTCTAATGATTTTTTGACCTTTAGAAAATGAATATCAGTATATAATAAAATAATTTTTTCACACTTTCCTAAAGAGACCATCCACCCCCTTATAAAAGGATACCACTTCTTACCAATTCCTCACACCTCTCAAGGATTTAGGAAGGTCCAACCTCTAACATATTAGCCTCCTTACATCCCTATCCTCCTCCTTGAATCCTTACCTTAGGAAGAAGTCATTTTAAGAAGTCTTTTTGGTTCAATCCAAATGAAGTTACCCAAATTAAAGGTAACAATTTATCTTAACTTATTTTATTTTATTTTTCTTCTCCAACCCATAAAAACTTGTTATTCCTTCCTTTTATGACAACATCAGTATCCTAAATATACTAGGATGTTGTTATGAGAAGTATTTAAACGACACTTACACACACCTCCATCTAATGGGTGAAAAATATAATGTTTTTGTAGATGGAAAATAACACCTCATGAATTGATGATTGTTCAATTTCCTCCTACCGCCTCTCCTGGTGACCATTATGATGGCACTATATTTATATATGATATATATTATGTTTATGTTTTCTTCATTCTTCTGTATTTTTCTTTTATATCATACCATAATGGTTTCCATTATAGGCAAACGTAATAATTTCATTAGAGGAAGTGCGGACTACCGCCCCCTCAAAGTGATATGACTCGTTAATACCATATGTGGGACGTGTGAAGGATGGAGTTAATGATATGAGATATGATATTATAATGTAATTATAATATAAATATGTATCACTGTGTTTAAATTCAAGTAAAATAAGAAATATAAATGAAAGCAGCGTTCATGCGTACGTACGACTTACAGTCTCCATGAACGGTGCATTTCATTTCTTACTCCAAAATGATATGTACTGTTATAAATACATGTATATACATGATATATATGACATATATGATATCTAAATCATGAATATCATTCTGGATATAATGAAAATTTTACCATGTGAACAAATAGTTACTATAAGTTGTTCATTTTTTACTCAAGTGCCTAATATCGACAAGAGAACATTATTTTCATAGATGATTACATAATGTTTATAACATGGTAATAAGTGATATAAAAGAAATAATAAACTTGAAAAATGTTCTTAGTAAATTATAAATTAACTTTTGTTTATTATTCAGGATATTGAAAATGAACGGGTCATGTTGGACACGAGGAAAGGGGTTTCTTATTTCACTTTTAATTCCGTGAGATTTCCATTGTTCACCACTTATTTATTGAATGTGGTGTATTGTGTACTTCCATTTTATATATATTATCATGATTTGTTTTATATTCATTATATTCTGTGATTCATTTGGTTTTTATTGACTGTTGTTCGTATTACTCGATTGATTACAATGTGGTAAGGGTTAATTTCACAATCTCTTCATTATCTGAGGATGTTTATACGTAATTATCAACTGAGACCTCTTTATTATCCAAATCCATGTTTCATAAAAATATATTCCAAAACATTTTTACTATTTACTAGACTATGGGTTAAAGTCATTTATATCCTTGTTTTACTTTTAGAAAATGGTTTGAATGGAATCTTTTCGTCATTTTCCAAACAAGGTACTTTTAACCTTTTCGACAAAATTATGGTAATAATGTTTTTTACTTATACGGCGGGTGTGACTGTTTTCTGCATTATAACATCGTCAAAGCATCCCATACAATTTTATAAGAATATTTTCAGATAAATGTTTTCTTTATAATTATTCACCTCTTAAATTATTTCAAAATAGAAGGATTTTTTTATCTAAAAAAGGTTTTGATTTCATCTATGTCAAACATTCTTTCATGGATTTTATGTCTATTTGAAGTTGATTTATTATAATATAATCTTCCATATTGTATTGAATGAGTTAATATATGTTTGACTGTGGATGTTCTATTTTTATAACATTCATGATTTATGGTTAATGTGTTGACATTTTGTATGCTAGTTTTAATACGAATTTTTATGTTAGGTTTCATCCTTTCTTATGATGAATTTGTTAGACTAGTATATTCCGGGTTCGGGACTGGTAAAAGTAAGACATTCGGGTTAGAGTCTAGTTATAGCAGACGCTCCATGATAGATTCCAGTTAGAGAGGCTCTCCAGGATGGAGTCCGGTTATAGAGGCTCTCCGGGTTGGAGTCCGGTTACAGAGGCTCTCCAAGATGGAGTCCGGGTACAGAGGCTCTATGTGTTTGGGTCTGGTTACAGTTATCCCATAGGTCCAAGAACGAGTCCTTGACAGAGAAATTAAAGTCTGCTATTACACATTCCCTCATTATGAAAATAATATTGATTGTTTATTTGGTCATTCAACTAGTAGAATACCCAAGATTATGTTTTATTATGAAATTATTTACTCAGCTCATATTCCAGCCATAAAAGTATTCATGTTTATTATAGGTAAAGGCATGTTGTTTCAATTATTCACCATGATTAATATTTATGTTATCTTCCGCCATATTTCTTACTCTTACTGAGCATTTGAGCTCATCCATTCATATGTTTTTTTCCTAGGATTCCAATAAGTGTATTGTTATTGATATGCAGGGTTAAGCTAAGGGAATAATGGAGTTTATAAAGGATTATTTATGTTGTGTTGCATGTTATGTAGTGTAAAGTAACATTCATGTATGTAATCTGTTTTCCAAGACTACTAAACTAATCGGTCCTTCGAGACATGATTCCTTGTAATCAGGCCAATGTATTAAAATAATGAATCAACTCTGGGTAACTAGGGTTGGGGTGTTACAATGATTACGATAAGATTCAATACATAATGTAAGGGTTTTTTGTCTCACTTTAATTATATGTGACATTTTCTTTATAATACTTTTTTCTTAATTTTGGTGAATGAAATTACCTTAAATTTTCTATATGAGTCTTATATTAATGATTTTTTAATTTTAATATCCATATAATATTTATACTTTTATGGGGAATATGATTCAATAGATTATAAATTGGTAGCGGTTTATTTCACAATCTAATTTATAGTCGTGATTAATTTGTTTTAAGTCTATTAGAAAATATTTATCTTCTAGTTCCATGTTTTCCTAAAAACACTATGGTTTTTACTATTATTATATTATAATTTAACTTTATTTTTTCTCTTGTTTTACTTTTTATGATATGGTTTGACAAAACATTCTAAACAAGTTTCTTTTTGAATTTTCTAAAAAATATGCATAAGGAATGATTTTTAACATATATGGAATAATTGGAATCTTAATATATCTCGAAACCTTAATTATTGAGAGATTATTTTACAATATTACATATTTCATTCCCAATAAATTTTTCCCTTTATAATTTTTTTCACATTAACAATAATGATTTCATAAAGGAAATGATATTTTCCTCAGGAATTTTTTTAGTGATCTTCCAAAAATCATTTTTCTATATAAGAAAACATTATTTTATGTTAATTATGATTTATTTGGTATATAAACCAAGGATACCATTCCTATTATTTTACAAAGTGTTTTATGTTTACGATTCCAAGATATTTTTGAAACATATTTATTTTACATGATATAGGTTCTAATGATTATTTTTTGAAACTCATATCATTTTATGGGTTTTGAGATGCTTAGTGATTTATGGTTCTATTTAACACATATGTATAGTTTTATATTATGTGTGAATTGGGTCATATATATCCCTCCAATTCATTAGTTAATGAAATATATATCGTGTGATAATAAGGGGGAAATGTAGATGTTATTGATTTGTGATAGGAAATGTGTCTATGTGCTTGATTAGTGATGAGATACAAGTTGATATGGTCGATCCATTTTGGTAAATACGTGACAAGACCTGATCATAGAGTCTTAGTAGTTAAAATTTTCATATGAAATATATTTCTATACTTTGATGATGCCACCCAAAATTAGGAATTTAAATTATGGTTCAGGATTTAGTTGTAATTGTGTTTTATACTTAAGAATAATTTCTTCTAAAAAGATAATTTTTTATGTTATGACTCGTGTTTTTAATCCCTGAAAGGTTGGGTAGGAAATTTTTATATTATTATAATGATCACAAACCCATATTTCATATCTTATGTTTTAATAATATAATAAATTTATATCTTTCATGTTTACCAATACTGAGAATCAGATCTAACACTTTTCTTATCTTTCCTCTCCAAAGGTTATGAAGAAAGGTTTTATGTAGGGGTACTAAAAGGGAAGATCTTTTTTGGTAAAATTGAAGTTATTTCACTTGACTACATATTTCTGTTATATGTTTCTAAAGGCACTAAACTATTATAGTCCTTGAAATATTTTTTGCATAATTTGTGTAATATTCATCTAAAAAGATATAATTTCCATATATAAATATCATGGCTTGTTATAGTATGAAGGGAGATAATAAAGACATATTGATGTAATTTGGTTAATGATATGAATGTATAAAATATGTGATGTAGAATTAAAAAAAATGATGGGATTTGATAGAGGATTTAAGAGAATTTTCAATATGATCCCTTGAGTTTCAAGCACCAATTTCTTAAGGATTTTCTTACTAAAACTCCCATTAATTTAGAAATGATAAAAAATATTATCCTACATTTTTTTAGGTGTTTTTGAAAGAATCCAATCCTTCCTAACATCACCATTAGTAAGAACCCACCCACATTATTTTCAATGGTTTATAAAGAAATCCATTTTAAAATAACTTCATAAGAAGATATATTTTTTTGTAAAAATATTTTAGAAATTTTCTCCCATATCTGTCAAAATGATTTCCATAATTGAGAAGATACATAGATATAATATTTGGTGATGGGAGATAATTAGATTATGAATTGATCTTTGGATCTAGATAAAACATTGATATTAGTATCAATGGTCAGTTTTGATTCATAATTGGCAGGTAAAAATTCATTTTTCTCACTACCACTATTTTAAAAGCCTCAAAGGTTCACTATATATTGCCTCTAAAATTTCCAGAAACAATCTGTAATCCATTGGATTTGGTAAGAATCGTTAAATTATAATTAATAGATTTCAGGTCCAGCTAATTTAATAAATTTTACTTTCTGTTCAAACATCACCGATAGTGGGTATACCCCATAGATTAGTTGATGAAATACCTATGATCAAGAGATTATAAAATAGCTCCAATTTTAATTCACAAATATCCTATGGTGGATCTATGGACTTCAGGAAAACTAGCCATTCTGGATTTATAAACCGGCTAGTCAGTGACTATCTACCCTTTTTCCAATGTATTTCTAATACATAAACCATTCTAAATTACTACCACTAGGTATTAAGTTCCTCTGTACTAGGTATCTAGTGATTCTGGATAATTTCGGACTTTTCCATGGTACTCCATACATCCTTTAACACCCCTGATCGAATCATGTTATTACTTTCATAAACATAACTTGGTAATTTATACTTAAACAAAAATACTTCAAATAGAACCATCATAACCATTTCTATCATTCTAAAACTTATAATAGAGAAGCACTTAAATGAAATTGTTCGACACATATTTGAGAGTTTGTGGTCATTAAAACACATGATAGAGAGAGGTAAAACACTAGATTCTAAAAAATTTCTAATGAGGAATTAAGATAGGAAAATGGGTTTTTATTCAATAGATTTTAGAAATAAAGGATTTTATTTTTTGAATGTGTTTTCTAGGGACCAATTTATTGCTGATTTTTGAGTGGAGTTTCCATGAATACCCATTCTATCAGGTGTAGAGTTATCATTTTATCAAAAAAAGTGGAAAAAAAGTTCAAATTAATAAATATTGGTCATAAATACCCTTAAAACGTTAAAAATAAGTTTATAGGTATTTAATAACATTACCACTTAGTTAAAATCTTCACCACATTTACTATTAACATCGTGAATAAATTTTTAACTTGTTAACATTTATTATGGAAAAGAATAAAATACATATAATTATATAATTTTTACATGATAATTAAAAATATAGGCTCAATTTAATCTAATTTATTTTATAAATAAAATTAATTTTACTTTTAATTGAAAACATTAATATATATATATGACTTTGTTTATAAAAAAAATAACTATTAAGTGAAACTAATCTCATTTCATATCATTTGCCATTTAAACATGTGTTAGAGTTTTTTTACATTAAAACATCACATTTTTTATCATTAAAAATTATTCAAATTTATTTATTAAAATAAAGATACACAACCCTCAAAAACAAATTTCTGAAAAATATCACCTTTTTAACAATATATGATTTTAGCCATATCAAATTAAAATAAATTCCTTATCTTATTACCTAATTAATTTAAAAATTTTGATATTAAAATATTTATTTGAATATTATGAGTACATATACTCATTCATTGAGGATAATATTAAAAATAATAAGTAATGAAAAAAAAATTAAAATAAAATATTATAAATAAATAATTTTTTTATTTTTCATTATTTATTATTTTTGAAATATACTGTTTCAATTTTTAATTAATAAATATAAAATATTAATATACCTATTGTATACATGAATCCCCAATGACCATATTTTTAATAGACATATATCAAACAACCATATTTCCAACTTCCATATATATACCAGTCATATTTAATTCCTATATATAGACTTACATATGTTTATAAAATCATTAATAATATTCATTTACATCTCTCTCAATATGACTACAATATTCATAATATTCTTTCTTTAATCAACAGTTATAATTAGGGTAATGATATTTATAAAGAACCATGAGCGTACTGATTTTATATTCGTAATATTTTTATATACTTATGATTTCATTACTCTTGTATTTTCTTAATGAAATTTCATATTATTTTCTCATAATTTTTAAATATATATCTTGTATTGAAATATTTTTTTCAATTAAATATTACTTGGCTCATTAGAGAGATAATTTTCCTATGGTATGATATCCAATTTTAGTATATGTGAAGTTTCAAGTATGTACATACTCAAAAGAGATACATGAAACACATAATTTAATTGAGATAGGTTCAGTGGATGTGTAAGTTCATAAGATTACATCCCAATATGATCTATGATTTTTAAATGGCCAATGTATCTAGGGATTAGTATTATATTCTTCTCGAATTTTATAACCATATTCTAGGGTGATATTTTATGTAATTACTTTTCATCAACTTCATCCTCTAGATATCATCAACTATTATAATCATTTCACTCCTATCGTTAATGTGTTGTTTCATTATTTCACTGAATGGTTTTAATCTTCTCCAAAATTTCGTGAGAAAGATAATATCTCTTAATCCTATTCTCTCAAACATTATGCTAACATGTTGTAGTTATACACCTTTTCCTTTATAGTTCCTCATATAGTTCAATTTGAATGTGATAGTGGAAATTTTTTTATATGGTAAATTTACTAGTGGAAGGTCTTGATTCGAAATACCTTTGAAATTCATTGAGAATGATCTAAACATATCCTAAAGATTTTTTACGGTCCTTTAAAATATTTCATTAGTATAATGAATATAATTATTTTTAAACCATAGATCCATATCTAACATGTGTTCAAATATTTTTAAGAACATTGAGTTAAACTTCAAATGATGATCATATTAGATATAAATGTATACTTCAGGAAACCATACCAATTCCTTTATATATATCCCATAATATTGACCGAGTAATAAATGTTCCCAAATAACAATGGAATGTGCTTTCTTTCTAATATGATCACCTATAAACCAAAATGATTTATATTCTTTTGATGTTTTAGCAATAACCCATAACGAAATCTATGGTGATGTTCTCTCATTTCCATATAGGTATGTGTAATGGTTACATCATCCCATTATACTTCTGTTATGCAACCTTAACATTATGACATACCCAGAATCATGATATATAATCTATAATCTACCCCTTTGTGTTTTTCTACCATAAATATTCCTTAAGATCTCTATACATCTTTGTCCTTCTTGGATGCATAGAGAATGATAATATATGTGAATATTTCAATATATCCTTCGTCAATATTGTATCGATGGAACATATATTCAATTTTTTAATCTTATAATTCCATCATTGTTAAATTTGAACTATGAAATATTCCTTATCTTCTTCTGTTGCTCCTAATCCTCCTTTTGTTCCACATTGATCTTTACATGGATGTATTATTGGGAATTAATTTTCTAATGATAGGATATATATGCTTACCTCAGGATATCGAGGTCCAACCATTGAAAATAAATGACATTTGGGACTCATTTAATCTTTTTAGGGATAATATAGCATTATTCTACCTACATAGAGCACCAACCACGTTATGTGTCTTCCCATGGTGGTAATATATTGAGACGTTATAGTCTTTGATTAGTTTCAACCATCTCCTTTAGGGTATTTTCAAGTAAATATATGTTCATATATAATTTATGATTTTATAATAAGTATATATATCAAACATTTCCCCACAATGATAACGACTCCATATATAGTAGGAAAGTACCACTTTAATGAGCTCTAAATCATGCCACTGTAAATGTTTCTCATTGAATTGAAAATGAAGTGATGCATAAGCAACCACCATGTCGTTTTTTATGAGAAAACATCCAATATCCCACCATGATGAATCAATTTATATCCCAAATCATTTCCACAATAGGTTAATGTGAGTACAAGATTTGTTCCCAACTTCATCTTAAGATTGTTGAAATGTTATTTTAATTTCTCTATCAAAAGAAACTTAACTACCTTCTAAGTTATCTTTTACTAGATTTTAAAATCATGAAAAATTTACCAAAATAAATAATAGTATACATAAAATCTATGAAAATCATATATTAGTGTTTATGTTTTTTGTTTAAGACATTCTTATTTTACATTTTTCATTCAATGATCTATATATCTACACTCACTTGTAATTATATCGCACCAGAATGATACATTTTGTAGTTATAACTCACACATGATAAATATAGCATAAAATTTATCCTTTATAATTATATCAACCCTAGACTTTTACCAATAATATTATGTGATTTAAAGACAAATTATACATTAGAAAACAATCCAAGAATCATGAAGTCCTGTGTCTTTGAAGACATGGTACATAAAACTAAAAACATAGGACAAATTTTTTTTTTTTAATCTTAATAAATAGATCCTAACATACTATAATACCTTATATCTAAAAAATGATACCCTATGGATCACATGAATGAAGGTGTGATCTACAATAAAAGTAATGGAAAAAACATATAAATAAATCTATAACACATGGGTTAGAAAGCATGGCATAATTAAAATTAAATGCATGGAACACTTGGGATCATAAAATATAGACATTGGATAATATGAACATGATTTTTTATTAATGTGGAAGGAATATAAATCATGATAGTATCATGAATCAAGACTCATTTCACATAGAGTATCTCAAGTCGTAGTTAACCACAAAGACCATTGCACATGGATGCAAGAGTCAAAGCTAACTGCCAATATCGTTGCCCATAATGTCTCATGAGATTAATTAATACCCAATGCATTGGATCACTATCTTGGAGCACCAATAATAACATGTTTAGGAATATGATTTCAACATAAATAATCATATATAATCAATCATACAAAAACATAAGGGTACCTAAGGAACGAAATGGGTGTCATAATCATGTTATAAGGCATAATGAATGGGTGTATCATAAAGGTTTCTGTGAAAATATTTAATTAAAAC
Organism: Viscum album; assembly: GCA_963277665.1. NCBI lineage: Eukaryota > Viridiplantae > Streptophyta > Magnoliopsida > Santalales > Viscaceae > Viscum > Viscum album. The sequence goes on along the minus strand of OY728165.1, from coordinate 1,903,489,440 downwards.
ATACATGGAAATTAATAAGGTAATATAATACTATATCATGGAATGGGATGTAAATCCTAATTGACAACATATAATAAGATTATTTAATAAATTTTAGCCTGAAAATATTTTAGTGCGATTTTAAAGATAAATACTAACGAGAATTTAAAATAGAAAACAGAATAATATTTTATATAAAACAATAAGTTATCCAAGATGGTTTTAATTATAAAAAAATACTTTTATAAAAACAAATATGCCTTAAAACATATGGTATAGTGCGAATGAAATTGGGTACAAATTCAAGAAGTTCCCTTAAAATGGGCAGGCTTATCAGGAAGTTTTGAGGAGGGAATCACATAAAAGAATTTATATCCACAAAATAGAATGGATAATGGATATTGATACATGATTTTGAATATATAGACAAAAATTACAAGACATAAATAAACATATTATAGGATTTCATTTTTGTAGAAAGAGATTATGAATAACCCGAATGAATAATGGAGATTCGGGTGGAATCCCTTACAGAATATCAGAATTGTACCGGGTGTGCTTAGGATAGCTTAATGAGAGATAAAGTGGTTTATAATATTTTATAAATAATGATTTAATTTTTTGGGAGTTTAAAGATAATACCCCATTATTGGGAACCACCCCTAAAATTACATAACATAAAGGATATTGATGAATAAATGTGAGGAGGGGATCCCTTAACTTAAGTATGATGGTGTTCTTGGCATGATCTTAATGACCTGAATAATCAGATTAGGTTCATTACTTAATAATTATAGAACCTCCAATACATTTTATTTATTTATTATAACCTTATTAAGTTCATTTATGTCCTTTTTGATGAGTAAGCGGTTCAATTTCATTATTTGGGTGCGTTTGCTTCCTTGGTTTCAATGACCAGTTCACTTATATTCATGTTCAATTACACATGTATGATGAAAATGGTTGTTTGAAATTAAAGTTATATGAAATTAGTGATCGTCTATAATATTACATGGATAAAAATACATTTTATTGTTTGGATTTATGGTGAATAATTATATTAAACATTAATGACAAACGATTGGATTAATTTGGCAATTTTGCTGACAATTAACTTGTTTTCTATTTTTAATTTACATCATATGTGTAAAAGGGTTACAAAACATCACATAATATAAAATACATATTTAATATTCTGGTTCAACCATAAAAATGGTTTCATGACCATAATTGAATAAGGTAATAGAAATTGATAACCCGTCATCCTTGAATGTGATAAATTAACACATCTCAGACAGTGTTTTCATTTATTTCTAATAAAAGGAGGGGAAAAGAGATGATAATGAATTATCACATAAGAATAAAAACATTTCAATGCATTTATGGTACTATATTTTTCATACCATTTGGATGAGCAGAGGTTAGGAAAGAAAACAGTAAAAAGGAACATGAAAAGATAATGACCGAAAAGAAAAGTGAAATTTACCTCTTGATTCAATATTCCTTGAGAGGCTCTTAAGGGGAGAGGATTTCGAATTTTTAGGAGACATAGAGATGATGGATGTGGGTTAGGATCTATCAGATAGATTTGGGAAGAATTTATGAAAGGCACAGTGCTATAGAGGAGTAAATAGAAGAGGAGAGTGTGGGTGGTTTTTATAGTGGAGAGGAGGAGGGTTTTCTTAATATTTTAACCATTAGATTATTATTTTTACATAAGACAAGAAATATTAATGATTCATGTAACAAAAAAAAGAAATAGTTTCATGTGATTTCGAACCAATGCTCATTTACATCATCCATGACTCAAGCATTTTGCAAACAATAATTAATTTATCATTTATTGTAAATTATTTTGTTTTACTATTCACCAAAAATTCATGTATTTTAGAAAAAACCCAAACATTATACCCAAACCATTATTCATTATGTAGAATCAAAAATTGAACACCATTTTTTATAACAATTTTATTTATATGTTTAATTTAATTTTTTATTAAAATCATAATTTACTTGAAAAATTAAAATTTTAAAACTAAAACAGATATTTTAATGATTTAAAAAATCAGATATGGTCCTATAAAATTAACTTAAAACTACAAGACATAAAATTGTTTATTTAATAACACGTTTAAGGAAAATACATTTTATTTTAAATTAATCAATTAATTTTAGTTAATTATTTAGACTAATAAAAATCCAATACTTTTACTAAAAGCGGCTCGACCATAGGTTTAGAAACCCAAACCCCTAACCCTAATGATTTATTAAAAAGGTGTAGAAGTAGAACAGACTTGGGGAAATTATTACATGTGAAACACCACACCCATATAGAAAACTAAAAATACACATCAGATACCCAATTATTACCTTTTTTTGGGTCGCCCTCAACCCTGAGATCCCCCCAGATTAGCTGGATGGCGTCCTCTTCCCCTTTGGATCACTGGTTCATCATCCATCACCATAACCTCTATAGTGTGAAAGTCAGTTTCTTTATAGAATTATTCCCCATGCAACCATGAGTGCACAGCCTCAATGGAAGAAATATCATTCTGGTGAGCATTACCATGATGATACTCCTCATGCAGGTCTTGAGGAGCCTCATGTACATCCTTGGAGTCATGCACAACAACATAAGATTGTGTATGAACAGGTTGATCTATCTCCTTTGGAGTCTCCAAACCATCAACAATATATAGTGTAAAGGAGGAGCACATTCGATTATTGTATCCTTAATTTTAGATTACTTTATGATTAAGAAAATCAAACTCATGAGTATTAATAGATTCTAACATTGAATTGAAATTGATAGATAGCTTTTCATGTCCTTATAATGCCACATTACTAAATTAAACCATTAAAACAACTTCCAGATAAGTCCCCCTAGATCCATAACCATTTTAGGAGATCTTATGCGGTCATGTACATAACCAGTTGTAGTGAATTCATCCAAATTAGCAGGGTTAGATCCTTCCACAATAGTACCCTAGTTCGATGCAGAAGATCGAAGCAGACCCTCCCCCTAGAACACCTTGCGGAGCAACAAAAATCTCAAAAGAAGCAATTTTATCCACCGACGCACCATCTTGAATCCCCTTTTGTACAACAACATCTCCAACAGTAGCATTTTAAACCATTGGATCCACCATCCGATCGTCCAACTTATCTACCTACACCACATCATGAATAGTTGGACATGCCCTCATCTTCTTAGGCATTACTATATAGAATCCATCAACGTAAAAAATCTTCATCATACCCTTACTAAAATTAGAAGTAAGTGCAACGCGATCTATCTCATGATTTACTTCATTTTGGATAGCAACCTCAGGCTTTGATTGATTCCATTCCTCCTCCTCAGCCACATCAGCCGAGGACCTGATATCTAGGCCCCTAGTAACTCCAAAAGTAGTTTACTCCAATGATACACCATTCACCGACAGAGAACCTGCATTATCAGGTTGTTGAAATGCATCAGTCTTTGACAGACCTTGTTAGACAGCCTCAACAAATGAGGAAATACTAGCATTGTGAGGTTCCTTCCAACTGAAAACTTGTTTACAAGCATTAAGGTCAACTTATTTCATCATGAACCAATCTAGGGCATGGCCCAATGATTTACATAGTGAACATTTCATATTCCTACAAAATTTCTCTAGAGTGTGTCCAATGCATAGACATGACTTATACAATGCAGGTAACCACTCATATTGTATAGCGATTTCTAACTTAATATCACTCAAAACAATGAAAATGGTTTCAATCAGAACATGAGATAAATCAATCTATACCAATACAAAAGAAAATTGACCATACCTTGGATGTTATTTTTCCTTTCCAACCCTAATTGGAAAACCAACAGTAGAGGAAACCTCCCACAAAACTGACGGATTCCAGAAAAAACAATTCAAAGCCCTAATTCGAATCTATGTTTGAGTGTAATAGTTCTTAATTGTAGGAGGAATTGCTAACAGGTCCCATTGCTGAACCATGATGTAACTAGGTTTTAGTGAAACAGGCCCAAAACTCCAGGAAACATTTTGAAGTTCCTTCGATGGAAAGTTTGTATGGAAAGTACCTCTCTCAATTGAGATTAAGTGTCTGTTAGTGTAGCCCTATCTGTGAGATAAATGAGCCGTGTATGTCAGATTTTTGAAATTCAAATCACAGAAGATACAATATTATGTTTAAAGGTCACATAATACTTAGTAGTTCATTGTGTTATGATTTCATGTGATGATATGAAATAATTATTAGAAAGTAATTTCCATTGATAAAACATTGGGTCGTTATAGTAATGGAAATTAGAGAAATCCTAAAATGATACTCATGGTATTCTTTACACATGGAATATGTGACAATATCATCTACAAAGACTACCATAAATTGGTTGAGAAAATCACTAATGACTCTGATCATCATATCCATTAAGATAAAAGGGTCATTTATTACTCTGAATGACATAACTATTAATTAATAGCATCTATATCCTATATTAATGTTTGAATTGTGGATATAATATCTTTTAAACATTAATAAATGATATCAAAATAAATGGTCATTCTTTGATATGATTTGAGCTCCTCGAAGTTGATAAAAAAAATCACTATTGTGGGGTAGGGAATATTTTTTTCTAGATTTTGGCTTTGTTAATTTCATGAAAATAAATAAAAAGGCATATTTATACATCCTTCTTATTGATAAATTTATATAATTCACCCCATGGTCATGCACTTGGGATATAAAAAAATACATAATTTATCTTGATTTTATTCCTTATATTATTCTAATTCAATGGGACCCACTTGTTGGGGACTCTTGAAAATTTTTATGGAACCTAGTATGTGTTCAATTGAAAACCTTACCACACAGTCTTTGGGAATACCAGGTTACACTTATGAAAATACATTAACAAATTCATGGTAAATAGTTGGATCGTTGTCATTGAGTTCCCACTCCCATCAATTTGAGAGAAGTTTTCCTCATTATTGGGTATCATGAACCATATTAGGGAATTTGAATACAGAGAGATACTATCATAATACTTGAATCAGTATTTTATCATTGGTTGATTTATGATATAAAATGATATTTTCCTATCCCAAAAATTGATATGAGTTCTATAATGGTCAATTTAATCATTGTTTTGTATCCATTGGAATTTAACCAAGGGAGTAATATTTATATCTATAGGAAGTCCCTTCCCAAAAACCATTATCAGAGATGAGTTATATACCTTGTATAAAACTACCACACCACTAGGTGTTTTCATAGATAGTTAAATTCTATCATTTTTTTGTGAATCAATATTCATAAAGAAGATCCATGATATAAATGAATATGAACAACAAAAATAATATAATAATTATCCACTAATGGTTACATAGTATTTACGTGTCACTATTGGATTATGGGGTTACTGAAATCAATTTTCATCATTAACCAATGTATTGGTGAATCTGATGCTGTAATGTTAAGATTTCATACAAATAAAGCATTGGATTAGGATGGTTCATTAGGAAGAGTTTTTCCATCAATTTCATGGTTCAAACACATTAAAACTATTATGTATTCATTTTTTTTGACATTATTCTCTTTCACACATGAAGTACCAACTTATCTTTTTAAGTCAATTTCTGCCATGTATTTCATAAATTTTTGGAAAACAAGAAGACAATGTTTCTTTCTAATACTGGGTTTTTCATTTTTTTTCAAAATTCAATTCTTTTATTATTTTTCCCAAAACAATGAGAATAGTGAGTGTCTCCAAATTTTATTTCCTCCTTCAAAGTGAATAAAATATTATTTTCATAGATACCAAATTCTCTTCTAGATAACACTTTCCATTGATGTGGTCTCATTCCACTAAATAAATTATCTATTTTGTATTCATGGTCAATGATAAATGTAGAATCATACCAAGTAAGCCATGGGAGGTTTTCTTCATAGGTACATAAAAATACATCTGTATGGTCTGGGAGATCACTCATAGGGGTGAATCAGTTATCAATAAATCTTATTAGGTTTTTCTAAACAACCTCCACCACAAGTTAATTTCATTTAACATAATTATTAATCTCAAACATCACGTATAAGACTAGGATAAATAGATTTAAAATTTCACCTATCAAAAAAATGTATAATCTTTTTTGTGATTTAATATCACCAATGATCACATGATCCATTAATATCAACATATGGATTATAATGAGTATGGTTTATCCATGTGCTCAAATTATAGGTCTCCCAATTATGTATGAGTATCCCATAAAGTTACAATGATTTGTAATGCTTTTCGAAGAACAATATATTCCACCATAAATATATAATTCAATCACATTATCATTTTTCTTCTTCATATTCTCTAGCAAACACTTTTTCAAGCCTCTCCTTATTCTATTTCTTCCACGTGAACATGTGTAAGAAAGTATCTTCTACTTCACCAGTTCTCTTAAATATTGATATGCTTTTCAATATCACTAATTATAAGTAACTATTTTTATTCTGTCTCAATATTCCATCAATTTTCATGTATTTTAGTCATTTTCTTCACTATTTATTTTCACATTATCTTTTATGATATTAATTATATAAATTTCATTATATAATTTACCAATAGCATTATCCTTCATCATAATTTTGGTTATCTATTTTTGAATTCATATTCAAATTTTTCATGATATTGATTTTAAAATATTCAATTTGAAATTAGATCTAATATTATCCCCAATATTCTCCTTTTAATTGTTTCACAAGTCATGGAATCTTCTTCTCATTAAAAATATTCCACAAATTGCGATGTTTTAACTCATTTAAAATATCCTACAAGTGTGCATGGTTCTGTGAATCATTATAATTTTTAAATCCAGTTTGTGGCCTAAAACCCTTAATGGTTATCTTAAATCATAATCACTTATTTTAATTTTTTATTCAGGGGATATTTTTTTGTAGAAAATCACTTTATTTAATTTTCATTCCATAGATTATTTTTTTGGAAAATCATCCAATTTTCACAAGTTTTTCTTCTAATAGATAAACCAGTTTCATTTCCTATATATAATACATTTAATAAGACTTTATATTTTCCAATATTTTTCTTGTTTAGAATGAATTAATATTTTCATATGAATTTTAATGTCTTAGGAGATTTTTTTCATTTCCAATTTTTTTTGAGAAGCCACATCTTTCCATAAGAACTAAAAATTATAATTTTTTCATGAAATGTATCCTATATCACACATTAAGTCTTATGATGTTGGAATAATATCTTATAAAGTCTTTAGAATGTTTTACAAGTCTTGACTTTGTTAAATTTTTACCAATATAAAAATTCTTACAAGAAATCAAAAAAATATACTCGTGTTTTTTAAAGTACTATGAACTACCTCATAAGACTTATAAAATAAGACTTAACCATTTTTCAATATTGAATCTTTTTAACTCTAAAAATATTCCATATTTCTTCCAAACCCATAATTATTTTTTATAATTCAATGAGACTTAATCTAGACTCCTCTAAACATCACCAAATCCAAACAATAAAAATACCAACATAACAGTTATTAAAAATATCATCAATAGATAAATTGAAAGTTCCTTAGGACTTCTTATTTATTATTAAAACACATAAATACTAAGGTATCAAAATTTATTGGCCTTAGTAATTTTTCCCTTTGGATTATTTCATCAAATGAACATAAATCACCTGCAAATTAAATAATATTCGAAATGATCATCATCCAATAATTCTATTCCAACATGATCTAACATTATATAGTAAATAATTTCACTATATAAAAATATCATGTTTAGCATCAAAATAGTGATTCAAATTCAATTCTACACAATACTAAAATCCACTTCAGAAAAAATGAAAATATAAACATTTCTCTATATCTGATACCCTATGAGATAATCTCTTCTTCCACATCCTCCAATTCTTCCTCAATTTATCCAAAAAATCATAGAATAAGCTATTAATATATTCTTATATCCATTCTCATAAAACCATTTGACTAGTTTAAAAATAATTTACAAAAAACACACCATAAGTTGAATTAATTGTATTCTCCTAAGTAATGAAACAAACTCTAAATATTTTCACCCCATAAATAAGAAAAATTCATACCCTTCCATGCTCCCATAATATATTTTTCATTCCATTTTATTATGAAAATGCATGTATTAAATATAATGATATTTATGGTATATTTTACCTCGTTAACAAAAGTATCCAAAGAACATAATGGTAGGGAAGACATTTGCACCAACCACATCTATGAGAGAAAAAAAGTTGTTCTACCAAATTCAATATGAATCGTTGAAATTCAACCTTTTGAAATGATTTAGTGAAAAAAACGTTAATTTAATCCACTATTGGAAAAGAATCTATTTTCCACTTATTTGTCTCTACCATAATTTTGATGAAGTAATATTTAATATCAATGTGTTTACACTGTGAATTTTCAAGATGATTCATTCAGAATTTAACACCACATTGATTATCATATTCTAGAATAAGTTGTTTATTCAATTAAAACCATAGGTATTCTAACTAAGTTCATTAAAAAACCCATTGGGTAGTAGATTGAGTTATAGACACAAATTCTGCATCATAAGTACTCAAGGTCAAAAAACACTATTTCAGTTTTTTCTAACATAAAAATATCTCTCATGAAAATAAATCTATTTTGGATGTAGATTTTTTATCATAAACATTTTTTCCAATATAAATCTATGTATCCAAATAGATCAAGACTTGCCTTATTTTCATATAAAAACCTAGAATATATTGTACCATTTATATACCTGAGAATTCATTTTCTATACATCAAATGGGAAATGTTTAGTGCACCTTGAAATATGGTGAAATGTGTCACATTCTATGTTTTAACAAAGAAATATTATTTTCAATAGCATTCATGATACACTACATTGTGTTTAAACGAATCATTGAATTTTATTTTATAAATTCTACCATTATATCAAAGTTTTTGAAATAAAGGGAATTAATAGTATCAATTAAATAATGAATTTATGGTTTACCCATTTTTAAATAATGATTTATTGGTTACCAAATTTATAAGAAATGGAAATAAAAACCAATTGAATATAAAGGATGTGTTTCTTTGGAAAACCAAATTAAAAAGAGATTAATTATGTTTATAAAATCATATCACAATTTATGGATATTAATTTAAGGAAAAATATATGTCATATATCCAATGTATTGTTTTAAATTTATATAATGTATTTTCTAGATATGATATAAGAACAAATTCAATTTTTCAAATACAAGAAGTATTTATCTAAACATGCAGTTATCCCATCTTTTGATGGAAAACCATTTTGAAATTTAGTTTTGGAAACCATTATAGTTTCTATTTGAAACAATAAAAATTTTATTTAGAATAGCGATATCAAAAATTACTTTCAATGAATTTTTTTGTTTTTATGATAACTATCATGTTATGATGAATAGTTAAAATATGATAAATTATAATTAAAAACAACTTTTTCCATAGAGATAATTTATATGGTTAAATCTTATTATTTGATGATTTTAAAGTATAAATGGAATATATTTTTATCATTTAATAGAATTTAGGTCACTATAAATAATTTCACATTGAAATTGGACATAAAACCATGTCAATCTTTTGGTAGTTTTACATCTTAAGAACAAGCTTTCTGGTTCTGACAATGAGATTTAACATTAATTTAATTACTAAATATATGCGTTTTGAATTATGAAAAATGGATTCCATATTTATAATCAGATGTTTAAAATTGTCTAAAGAGGTAACTTTTAATTATAGGCATTATGAATGGAAACATCAGTAATTATTTTTATTCACCATGATTAAAGGGTAAATCAAGAAAAGAAGGGTAAAATAATATTTTTATTATAACATAAAAAAACCGAAAAAACATGTCCTACATCTATTTTATGATATATTTATGATAATCATCATCATTACTCTGATCTTTCTGAATTTGGGAGCCACTTGGGGGTGAAAATGATATTTTATAATTTTTAATTTAAAGAATATGGAAATATAACATAAACATGTATCTTTTAATAAAAAATTTATATGGGGTTATATAAGTGATATAGTCATCTATAAATTTTCATTAGAAAGATAAAATTATTTAATATATCATTTAAATTTCTTTATAATTTTTATACATTAAATAAATAAATTTAATTATGATACAATGATGATGCAATTATTACATCAATAATAAACGATTCAAATAAATGATATTTTAAATATTAAAATAAATATTATTTGACATAATTAATGTCATTAAAAAATTCTATAGATGAATATCACATTTTATAATTTATTCAATGTTTTTTTTCGAATGAATCATGTTTTTATGAATTTGTAAAAAATTCAACTATGAGTAGTGTCCAAAATTGACCTAATTTGTAACTTAAAATATAAAACAGTTTATGAAATGATATTAGATTGCTAAGAATCTAATATTAATCAAAACATTTCAAAATAATTCAATTTATTCCATAAATTACTTTTTTTCCTTTTGGAATTATATGGTAATTACATTATCCGACAATATTTAAATAACATGATATCACTATAAGATTAAAAAAGGTCAAATAAGGGTAAAACAAAAAATATAATATAAAAAAATATTAAAAAATTGTGTAAAAATTATTTTATTATGTTTATTCTAAAAATCTAATCTTATTTTAGAATTAAATGTGTTTTGGACAATTTTAAATTGAAATTAAAATTTTAAAATATTAATATTTCAATACATTCTTAAAGTACCCCTCCTCCCTCTTATAAAAGGCCACCTCCTATAACCAATTAATCACACCTCTCAAGCCACTTGTCTCATCCAAATTATTCTAAAATAATCTCGCAGTATCTCTCCCTTCCTTCTAGATTCCTTACCTTAGGTAGAAGATTGGTAAAGAATGCATTTTGGCTCAATTCAAAAGAACTTACCCAACTTAGAGGTAATGTCTTCTCTCAAGATCCTTTCCTTTATTATCCTTCTCCATTCCGTATGATATTATTATTATCTTATTACATATAAAAATCAGTATCATAAATATATTGGGATTTTTATGATATAAATTTAAACTAAACTTACACACACATTCATCTAATGGAAACTGATATACTGTTTCTATGTACGGTGAACTAATGCCTCATGAAATGATAATTATTCTATTTTCTCCTACCACCTCTAATTGTGGCCATTATTATAGCTCTATATTTATATATTATATATGTTATATTTATAGTGTATCTATGATTCAGTATGTTTTATTAAATATATGCTTTTATGCTTTCCATAATGTGTATGTATGATAGTTTCATTTGAATAAGTGTGGACTACCGCCCCTCAAAGTGATATAATTCATTACTTCCATACATGGAACATATAAAGGATGGAATTGATAAACCTCTGTAAAATATATTATGTATATATTATACTAAAATTATAATATAGTTGGTCATTACTTAGTTTTCATTACTTTATTCTCACAAAGAAATGAAAGTAGCGTTCATGCGTACGTACGACCTTCCATCTCCATGAGCGGTGCACTTAATTTCATATCAGAAAATGTTATGGACTATTATAAATAAATTTATAATTGATATATATGATATTTAAATCATTGATATCATTCTGGATATTATGGAATTATGACCACATGGATAATTTTAATCAGAACAAGTTCATTTTTTATTTAATTAGAAAACATTAACAAAATTTCTGATATGAAGTCTAATAATTTACTAATTATTATAAAATTATAATAAGTGATATAAAATTAATAATAAACTTATAAAAGTTATAAATCATGTATAAATTAACCAATATTTTTTATTTATGAAATTAAAGAATGAATGGGACAAGTTGGATTCAACGTAAGGGAACTTTTTGACCCTATTTCCAATCTTTGGGTTGATCATCTAATTCATGATTATATCATGCTATGATTATGCAAGAAATAAATTTTGATATCCTATATGGTATTTATAATTTATTTATGTGTACTTCTAGTGAATACACATAATCAATCTATTTTATGTACAATATAATCTTTTTAAGGTAATTTCTAAACTAAATTTCCACTCATTGGGTTCTATGTATACTTTGTTGATTATATAATTCCATGATTATTTGTGTAATCACTATTATTTATTTATGTAATAATTATCAATTTCCATTTTATGGATATATTGTTTCTACAAATAATCACCACATTGATAAATTCTTATGTAATTTATATGAACTTTGTAAGGGAAATATTAACTCGGTTTCCATTCATTGAGTTAAATATCCATGTAATTTGTTTTGTTTTTCTAAGAATATGTGTGAATGAAATTTGGTTTATTTAAATTGAATATCAACTTATATTAGTTGTATTTATATATTTGACACACAATTATGTCATTGATTAATCCTTAATCAAATGATATGATCTTTTTAAGGGACTTCATCTCAATCTCCATTCACTATGATGTCATTTTAAATGTTTTAAAGATGTAATCATATAAATCCTTCACTTTAAGATATATGTTTTTAAAATGATTTTAACGACTTATTTTGATGTAAATAAATGTTTTCTTGTCTAAATTTGTTTCAAAAGATTATGTGTGTTGTGGGACACTTTGATTCAAAAATAATTTTCTAAAATGTTTTAACTGTATTTTTAAAGGGGATTGATTATTTCAATATATTTGAATGTTTTTTTATATATATACATCATGAATTTAATTTATTGATTTTAAGTCACTATTATGTATTAATGTTTACATTACAATTTTACCATTTTATTTTAAAATAATTTTTTTCATTTCTTATTTCATGGATTGTAAAAACTAAATGTTATTTTAATGTGGAAATGTTGTTTTTTCTTTATTCCCGGGTTATGTGTTATGATTATGTTTTGGTTCTTCGGAATTGTATAAGTATATGGTCGGTTCTTTGATAAACAAAGATTTTTTTAGCCCAAGAAATATCTCCAATTAATTGGGTAATGTGAAGGGGGTAATCATTAATGTCGGTCCAAATAGATTTAGTGAATATATTATGATAACTTTTCAAATTGTAACTATGAAGGTTACTCCCTATGTGTCTTTGAAAACAAAAATGTATGTTTGTTATGGATACCACAAGTTATCTTTTTGATTTATTATTTCAATGATTTATTCATAAATCTTATGACTTTATGATGTGTCTTAAAGATCTTATGTTTTATGAGTTAAAAGTATGGTTTCAAAGATTTGTATTTATTCATAGACTAATGTTTTGTTTCCTTATTTTATATCCCTTAATGAGGTTTTTATGATCCTACCAAGTTTATGAAATGTTTTCTCATAGTGTATAAGGATGGGAAACTTAAATGTGGAATTAATGAAGTTATTTATCCAGAAAATAATTCTTGTTTTGTTTATGTAGTTTTATTGTTGTGGAAAAAATTAGATAGAAAACAAGTGTTTGTTATTTTGAGATATAGTGTAATAGTTAAGGCTAAATTCTCTAAAACTCTAAACCTTATAAGATCCTCAAAGTGAAAGAATGTAAATTATTGATCAATACTAAAGATTATGTAATGTTTTAGGATGGGGCCTTATAGTTAGTATGAAATATTGGTTTAGATAACTTTAGAGGTTAGGGTGTTATTTAAGCATAACTGACATGTTTTAAATAACCACAATTATTAGAATTTTAGAAAGAGTCATATTTATTTTAGATAAGTTGACTAATTTAAATGTTAAAATAATAATTATAAAATAGTGTTTTCTCTCCTCATAAGATAGTGTATGATGATTTAACTGATATACGCACACTGACCTTTTTTATTTTAGTAAATGGATGGATATTGTAGGCACTAAAGTAATAATGGATGTTAAGGAAACTTTTTCGGTTTTCTGAATATTAAAAAAAATGAAATGAGAGAAATAATAAGAACTCTTGTGGTTATTATTAACTAACTATATAGAGTCATGATTGACCACTTCAACCATGGTTATTTTTATAAGGCATCATATATGTGAGAAGTGAATACCTATGGAAGTTTGGTTAGTAATTATAATGGTATGTATATTCAAAACCCTATATTCCAAGGATGTGGAAAGAAATATCAGGAAAAATGTTTCAATGGTACAAGAATATGTTATAGATGTGGTAATAATGGTCATAAAGGAATAACCTTCCATGGTAAAAGGAAGTATTCAATTAACTCAAGGAAAATTAAATATGATCATTCAAGGGGATCAATTGACTATTTTAAATGTGTTGTGCATGGTAATTATGCATAAAGATGTCCTTTGAAGAAGGTCCAAGAATGGGATCAGTAGGACCATAAAAATATTTTTTTACCAATACCTAATGTCATTTTATTTAAAGATGAGGAAATTGAAAATGACCAATGAAAGGTATGTATTATTTCTTAGCTCATGTTTTGAAATTAGTGAATATTAATAAATAATGAATGATTTTTTTTGTAGGAAATAAATATAAGAGATTAATATGTAAAAATATGGACCAAGGATCATGAAGAATGTTTAATGATTAAGATTTATACTTTTTTTGAATTGAATATTTAAATTAGAAAATGGATGATGATATTCACAAATGTATTAATGATTGGAATACTTTTGAATGCTTCTTTTATTTATAACCCTTAAGTTTTTTATATAAAAATGTTAATTGAGGATGAATTAACTTTTATTTGGTGTATATAGTTTCAAGAAATCATTAGGGTTTATAGGATCTTTGCATTTGAGGAAATTATGAATTTTTTCTTTTTGGGATAGAAAATGAAAGGTATAAGATAACCTTTGATGTTAAAATATATTATGGTTATTTTTGAGGAATTTATATCCATTTTTGGAATGTTAGGAAATTATATATTTTTTAAAGGACAGCACGCAGTGTATGTTGCAACCTGTCATGTCAATAAAGGATGTGGGAATCGAACCCACTACTAAAGTGCGACTGGGATTTATCACCTACCATTGTCCTGTATGAAGTCCCTTTTTATAATGAATTATTCTATATAATTATATTGATTTATAGATAAATAATTAGTTTATTTTTGGAATTTATGCTTTATCAAATAGATTTTCATAGTAAAAGAAAATTATTTGGTGATTAAATGTTAAATGGTATTATAGAAGATGTTTGATATTTTGGGAACTTTATATACCTAAGGAAAATAGAATACAATGGGACTTTACTAGAGGAGTAATGTATGAATTTTATTTAGGAATAATCTATGTTTTTATTGTGGAGAGATGGTGATTTGGGTTATTTATGGAAATGACTAACCTATCTTGGATAATATGTGATTAGGATAATTAATTTTCAGTATGAGACATTAAGAGTGGTTGTGTTATTTGGATATAAATGTTAATATTCAATGTGGAAGAAAATGTGATCAAATCCTTCCTAATTTTGCGATTCAATTATGTTTTGATTATTTTGAGGACTTGTATGGATAATTGTTTTTTGAATTGTCTATAATGGACTTGGGTAATTATTTGATGTATTTTGGAGATTAAGAGAAGTATTTATTTTTATGAAGAATTATTCTTTTGGGGGGATTATCAGATATTTTCTAACCATTTATGTTTTGGGTTAATATCTAATGACAAGGGAAATATATTGTTCATTTTTTCGGATTATGAGATTCTCCAGAAGTTGATTATAGCGCTTCAAGTGCAACAAATTCATCTTAAAAACTCATCATTTGGATAAAATATGACCTTTTAGTAGATATTAATTAAAGGATGAAACTATAAATGATAGGTAAATATGTTTTCTTGTGTTATTATTCTAAGTAGTAAAATAATTCCTCAACTTTATGAAAATGACTATAAAACAAAAACATTTTCCATTACTTTTCATACTGGTAAATCAATGACCATTTAACTCATTAGAAATTTATGGTTTTATAGTTGTTACGTTTATATTAATAATTTTTTATATAGATCTCCATCATAATTTGACACTTATTATTTTTCAGTAACCATGTTTTCATATATGGAACCCTAATATGTGGTAACTTGGGTGACCTTTGTACTTATCTTTCTTTGTTTTAATGTCATTGTACTATTATCCATTTTTTCTAATGTGGGATTTTTAATGAACTTAAGGCACCAACTATTAAAATACTGACATCACAATTTCCCATAGGAAGTAATAATGTAACATTCATATTTTTCAGAAAGAAATATTATGTTAAATAGCATGCATGATACACTACATTGATATTAAATGAACAAATAAATATTGTTATTTATATGTTTACATTATTAATAAATTTTTATAATGGTGGTAATGAATATTTTAAACTAAAATATGAAAATATGGTTTACACAGGTATAAATAATTACTAATTGGTTAGCAAATGTTTTATAATTGGAAATAAAAACCAATTGAAGATAAAACATATGTTTTTATGAAAACATGTTTAAAAAAGAGTAATTGTGTTTTTATAATCATATCACTCCCAATTTATTTTAATTTAGTGAAAAATATGTGTTATATAACCAATTTTATTTTTTGAATTCATCATATAGTTTTTCAAGATATGACATAAGAACAAAATCAATTTTTCAGACAAAAGAAGTATTTTTCTAAAAATACAGCTTTACTGCTTTTTGATGGATAACACTTTTTATGTATAATTTTTCACACCATTATATTTTATACTTGACAAAATAATCTTATTATTTATTATGGTTAAATTAAAATTTAAATTGGCTGATTTTTTGATATTTTTCTGATAACTATTATGTTTTTATGAATAGTAAAAATATGCAAAATGTTCATTGAAAAAACATTTTCTATTGAGATATTTTATATGGTAAAATCATATTATTTAATTATTTTAAAGAATAAATTCAATATATTTTTATCATTTAATCCTATTTTGTTGATTATAAGTAATTTCACATTGAAAATAGACATAAACAAATTACAATCTTTTGGTAGTTTTTACTTTTTAAAAACACACATTCTGGTTTTGACAACAGGAATTAATTTTAAATTAATTACCACAATTTAGGTGGTTTGAATTTGGAAAAATCGATTTCATATTTTTAATTATAAGGTAAATTTTTTTTATATATGTACATTTACTTTTTGAAAATTTAGAATTGTAACTTCCGTAATTATTTTTATTTACCATGGTTAAAAGGTAAATCAGGTAAAGAAGGGTAAAAATAATAATATAATATTTATATTCAACCCTTAAACATGTCATAATCCTATTTTATGATATTTATCCAACCATTATAATCTACAGGCCTAACTTGTGGCCTTTGGGATCCACTTGGGTCTATAAATGACATTTTATAATATTTAATTTATAGAAAATGGAAATATAACATAAACATGTTTATTTTAATAAAAAAATTATATGGGGTACTATAAGTGATATCTTAGACTATAAGTTGTAATTGTAAGGATGAAAATATTTCCTACATCATGGTATTTTATTTAAAATTTTTAGACAATATATAAATAAATTTAATTATGATATAATGATGATGTAGTGATTGCTTCATTCATATAGGATTCAAATAAATGATATTTTAACTAATAAAATAAATATTTTCTATCATAATTACTGTCATCCAAAAATTATATAGGTGAATATGACATGTTAATATTGATTCAATGTTTTTTTTCTAAAGAATCATATTTTTATGAATTTTCAAAAAGAGTCCATTTTGTATAGTGTCAAAATTTGAAATTATTTATAACTAAATAAATAAAATAGTTTATTAAATTATATTAAATTATTTAATATATATTATTCATAAAAATTATTAATATATGTCCAATTTTTTCAAAACTTACTATTTTTTGGGTATTTTGATATGATATGGTAATTATATTAATCCAAAATGTGTAAAAACATGATATCACTATAAGATTAAAAAGGGTAAAACAAGGGCTAAACCAAAAAAATATATGGATAAAAAATATTAATAACTTTTATAAAAAATACTATATTGTGGGTATTCTAACCAAAATAATCTTATCTAAGTAATAAATTTGTTTTGGACTGTTTTTAATCTAAATTGAATTTAAAATAAATTAATATTTCAAGATATTCCTAAAGTTCCCCAACCCTCTTATAAAATTCCACCACCTCAACCCACAAACATACACCCCTAAATAACATTATACAATACAAAGTTTACTAAAATAGTCACCCAATATCCATAAATTTCTCCTAGAAGCAACGCCTTGGGAAAAAGGCAATTCAAGAAATCATTTTGGCTCAAATCAAAAGAAGTTGTCTGATTTCGAAGTAACATCTTCTCTCGAGTTCCTTTCCTTTATTTTAATTCTCCACTACCTATTCTCTTCTTATGCTATGATTATATGAATACAAAATTATAAAAATATACTAGGAAATTTAATGAGAATTATTCTAACTACACTTACACATGCCTTCATCAAATGGATATAAACATATAGTTTCTGTGTACGACAAACTACTGCATCACGAAACGATGATTGTTCAATTTTCTCAAACCATATATTATAGTGGAAATTATGATGCAAGTATATTTATATATGATATATATTATATCAATATTGTATCTATTCTTCTATAATTTCTATTTTCCATATATGTTTAAGATTAACGTAATGTGTAAATATGATAATTTAATTTGAGGATGTGTGGACTATCGCCCCCTACAAGTGATATGATTCATTCATTCCATATATGGAACATATAGAGGGATGAATTAATAAAATTATTCAACATATATAACATATATATTATAGAATAATTATAATATACCTATGTATCATTTAGTTTTCATTCCATTAATATGATAAAGAAATGAATGTAACGTTCATGTGTATGTACAACCTACCGTCTCCATGAATGGTGCATTTCATTTCCTATCTCCAAAAGATGAGGACTAATATAAATACATATAATATATATATATATGATATTTAAATCATCAACATTATTCTAGAGATGATGTAATTATGACTATAAGGACAATTTTAATCAAAACAGGTTCACTTTTTACTCAAGAACCAAACATCTACAAAACATCAAATATGAACTCAAATAATTAACTAATTGTTATAACATGATAATAAGTGATATAAAATTAAAAATAAAATTTAAAAATGTTTTTATAAAAGTATAAATTAAACTAATTCTATTATTTATAAATTTAAAAGACAAATGGGACAAGTCAGATACAAGGTAAGAGATCTTCTTAACCCAATTTCCTTTATTTGGGTTAATATTTTAATTCATTATTATATTGTGATATGATTTTGAGAGATATAAATATTGATATCCTATCTTGTATTTAAAATTTTCTTTATATTTAATTATAGTTAATCCAAAAATTTGATCTATTTTATTTACAAATTGATCTTTATTTGGGATTTTCAAAACTCAATTTCCACTCATTAGGTTTTATACATACATCGTTGATTATATTATGCCAAGATTATGTGTGGAATAATTGTTTATTTATTTATCTTATAATTTTTACTTTCCATTGTGTGAATATACTATTTATACACATAACCAACCCATTTATAAATTCTTTTTTCATTTGTAAAAACAATATAAGGGGAATCTTAACTGAGTTTCCATTCATTAAGTTAAATATCTATGTCCTTGGTTTTCTTTTTCCAAGAATATGTGTGAATTACACATGATTTATTTACAAATAATATCCACTTATATTGGGTGTATTTTTATTTATCACACAAAATAATGTAATTGATTTGTCCTTAATATAAGGATACTATCATTTAATGGACTTTGTCTCAATCTCCTTCAATTGAGACATTTCTTGATGATATCCACCTATATTTCATTATAAGGTTTATATAAATCTCCTTTTACATTCCTTATTCATATAATATATATATATATACTCATGACATTTAATGTCATGTAAAGTTTTCTACTTTCAAATTGTGTAAAATTAAAATTTCCAAAATTATAAAGTACTCTTTATCTAAAACATCATTATAATTTTAGAAATGATTTAATCTTCTAAATCCCTACCTTTCATGTCCATATTTCTAAAATGCTTTTAAGGACATATTTACATGGACCTGAATGTTTTTACATGTGAATTCCTTTCAATTGTTTTGTAGTGGAATGGGACACTTTGATTCAAAAATCATATTTTAAAATATTATAATTGGGTTTTCAATGGGGATTGATTATTTCAATAAATTTAATTGTTTTCTATAATATATATCATGATTGTAATTTCTCACTTCTAAGTTGCTATTATGTATTGATGTTTACTTTACATGTTTACTATTTTATTTTAAAATAACATTTTTTCATTTATGAGTGTGTGGCTTGTAAAAATGAAATGTGATTTCAAAGTGGAAATGTTATCTTCCCATTATGCTTGGTTTATATGTTATGATTATGTCATGGTTCTTAAGATTTTCATAATAATATGGGTGGTTAGTTGATAAAACAAGTGTGGGTGAGATTCAGATATATCTCCAATGCATTTGGGTAATGTGATAGAGGTAAACGTTAAGGTTTATCCTAAAAGATTTTGGGAATATACTGTGATGGCTATTACAAATATAACCATAAAGGTTACTCTCTATGTAGTTGTGAAAGATACAATGTAAGTAAGTTTTATATTCCAGAAGTTACCTTTATGATTTATGATTTCTATGGGTTATTCATAAATCCAATGATTTCATGAGGTATCTTAATGTTCTTATATTTTATAAGTGAAAAGTAAGATTTTATATATTTTTATGTATTCACAGACTAATGTTTTCTTTCCTTATTTTATATCCCTTATTGAGCTTTTTATGTCGTTGCTATGTTTTTGTAATGTTTTTTCACAAGGTGTAAGGATGGGTAAGAGATAATAATAATTCAAGAAGATGTTTATCAAGTAAATAATTCCTATTTTATTTAGGTAGTTTTATTATTGTTCAAAAAATTGGATAGATTAGAAGTATTCACTTAGTAATATTTAGATGTAATATAATAGTTATAGCCTAATTCTCTAAAACTCTAAACATAAAAAGATTCTAGATGTGAAATAAAAGTAAATTACTGATAAAAACTAAATATTAATTAATATTTTAGGTTGGTCCCTTGTATTAAGGGTGGTTGCATACACAATAAATGTAGAAAAATTTCTGATTATGACAAACTCCCAATAAGAATATGTAATTCTTTGGGGTTAACTTCTTTTTCTTCCCCATTCTTTGAAAATTTGGTTCCCAAGATCACATGTTTATAAAATATGTATTTAATCTGATGTTCCAATGTTTTTTAGCTACTCCACAACATATTTCTCTTAAGAATGGAATATGTGTCCTTACATTTAATGAATATTAAACCCCGAAAGTATCTCATTTTTATAAGGATATAAATTTCAGATAACATTTTGAACACTATTAAAAACTCATCACAAAATAATTCCATGTTTACCAAAAGGATTTTATGTTCTATAAATATAATAATAATGATTGATACATTGTTTTATTCTATAAAGTATTGATTTATGTCCCCTCTTCATTTTCTAAAAATAAACAAATTCAAAAATAAATATAACATGGTGAATAAAACATGTTGGGAATTTTTTTCAAACCATATAGAGCTGTCCTATACCTGAAAACTTTCTTCCCTAATTTATAAAGAGATAAAACACAAGGTTGATCAACATAAACTGCATCTTCTATATATTTATTGAAAATGTTATATAAAAAATGATTTTGAAAAATATTATATGACCATAATGATACAATAGTAATAAATTTTATAATAATTTATGGTCTAGAAATCAATTCTAAAGTCACATCAACATCAATGAATTTATCATCAGAATGCCCCATACACACAATCCTATATTTATTTCTCAAAACATCATGTTTTTCTTTCAATTTGATTCAAAATACCCATTTTTTCAAATAACATTATTTTTTCCATGATTGGGTGTCATTTCCCAAAATTCATTCCCCTTAGGAAAAAACAGCTTTTTTACGATGTGGGGTTTGAACCATCATAAATAATTGTTTATTTGTGACGAGATTTGGGGTCTGGTCGCAAAAGGTAATGCACAGTTTGGCACTGCTCGCCAAACCATAGGAAGGGTATTTGCGATGGGGGAATTCCCCTGTCGCAAATAGTTCATCGGTCGAAGGATATTTGCGACGTGACCAGTCGCAAATAATGACAGTGGTAAATAGGTTTTTATGATGGTATATTTTCCTATTGCAAAAAGTGTGTCAGCAGAAACTATTTACAATAGGGGGATTCCCCCATCACAAATATTTCATCGGTTGGAGGGTATTTGCGACGAGTCCCATCGCAAATACCGGCGGCGGTAAATACGTTTTTGTGTCAAGATGTTGTCCCGTCAAAAAAAGTGTGTCAGCAGGCAACTATTTGTGATGGGCCCCGTCACAAATACCCTTTTAACGACAGACAATAATTAATATGGGAAAAGGTATTTGCAACGGGACCCATTGAAAATAGTCTCATCGCAACTAATCTATCCAATATATACCCCCTTCCGTTTTCCCTATTCTTCCACTCAATTCTCACATCCTCTCTCCCTCTAAACTCTATTTTTAGAGTGAAAATTTCTCTGAGTTAGTTTTTTTATGAAAAGGTTGTGAAGTCGTCTACATCAATATGAGATCAAGTCTATAGGTATTTATATTTTATTTAATTTCAAATTAATTTCAATATTTTTTATGTAAATTGTAATTATTGTTGATTTTTGGTAATTAAATTAGATTTAAATTGTTTTTTATCAGTAATTTTTGTAAATATAAATTGAAAGTATTAGTACTAATTCTTAATAATTAGTAATAATTAATAATTATTAATGAAAATTATAATTTTATATAAATAATTGGCAGTAATTAGTAATTAGTATTTTTAAATTGTAGTTATTAATAGAAATTATTTCTAATAAGTAATTATTAATGGTTATTAATAATAATTAGGGGTAATTAGTAATAATTAAGGTAATTAGTAATAATTAGGAGTAATTTTTAATAATTAGGTGTAATTAGTAATAATTATGGACAATTTGAAATAATTAGGGGTAATTAGTAATAATTGTGGTTAATTAGTAATAATTGGGACGAAATAGTAATAAATAGGAATATATAAGAATAAATAGAACTAAATAGTAATAAATAGAAATAAATAGGAATAAATTGTAATAAATATTAATAAATATTAATAAATTGGAATAAATAGGGATAAATATGAATAAATTGAAATAAATAGGAATAAATATGAATAAATAGTAATAAATAAGAATAAATATGAATAAATAGTAATAAATAGTAATAAATAGGAATAAGTAGTAATAAATAGGAATAAATAGTAATAAAGAGAAATATATATGAATTAATAGGAATAAAAAGAAATAAATTGAAATAAATTGGAATAAATAGAAATAAATATGAATAAATGGAATAAATAGGAAAAAATTGGAATAAATGGGAAAAAATAGGAAACAAAAATAAATAAGAATAAATAAGAATAATTAGTAATAATTTTTAATAATTTTTAATAATTTTTTTTCACACAACCTCAATTAAAGAAACGCTCAGTCATAGGGAGGCATGTGCCCCTTTATTAAAATAAAAGAAAAGTACATGAGAAAAAGATCAAGAGTACATGAATATCGTGCATCCATATCCTGATATCAGTACCAACCAGAGAAGATTAGTTACATATCATAGTAGTCATAATCCTCGCCACATCCATAATAAGGAGCATCCTCGGGAGTAGCCAACACCCATTCATAGTTCGTATCATATGGAATTAGAACCTTGGCATACATCCATCTGAGCTCCAGTTTCTCCAAAGTGAGTTTCTCATTATTATCTTTCTTGCTCCCATGACTCTTTTTCGAATTAGGCACATCCCCTTTTTCCTTCTTGAATAAGGACCTGTTGGATACCGGTTTTGGTAAGTAAGAATATTCCTTTAGTGGCCTCCTCTTTGGTGGAGCAGTAACCGCACCTTCACTGCCAGACACCTTCTTTTGGACACCTTGAACGATATTACTGTATGAAGGTCTTGCAGCCCCTCGATCATTCTTCTTGTCACTATCAGAAATATTTCCCCATTTACCCGTGAGATTCATAGGGATGAAACCTGCATCCCCACCATCCTGCCTAACCAAAACACCATCTGAGTTTGTCAGAGACTCACATCTAATCATTGGAGATATCCTGTTATGATCAATCAGAGCTAGACATTGTGGAATCACCTCTTTGCCAGGGTCCTCAACAGTCCCCATCGGGACATCAACTACAGCCTTTTCCTAAAAATTGGAACCAATATACAGATTCATGTCTTCAATCCCCAGGAGATCAACAATAATATTGGGTGACTCTTCCTACTCAAAGACCTCAAATAAATTACCTGAGAGGACACCCTGTACAGGAGACACTCCTCCTTCTCTGTTTAGGTTGCCACGCAATCTAGAAGATCCCCCCAACACATTGAGGTCCACAGCTCCAAGCCCACATTTAATTGGCTTAATGACCTACTCTACAGATTGATTGAGTGAATCTCTCACCTCCTTCACACCACAATCATATGTGCACACCTCTTCATGAAAGGATAGTTTCACCTCCTGATCCAAACCTATGCCCAGCAATGCCTTGCCGAGGCAGGGGCTTCTCACCTGTTCATCATGCCCTGTAGAAATTGCAGCCCCACTACACTCCATAGGTCCACCCATGCCTTTATTCACACTCCCTAGCATTATCGTAGTATCACAAGAATTGGACTTGCCTAGTACTGGGTCCAAGACAATAGCCAGACCACCATCAGTGATTCTCTTTTCAACCATCTTTGAAGAACCAATCATTTTTCCACGGTGACAAACCATTTTCAGATAACCAAATCGGGAACAGTCAATGAAATAGCGCATCCAAGACTCAAAGAAGACACCCTGCCTCCATCGGAACTCCTTGCTATCTGTGATCTAGATACAGTCCACCGGTGGTCTTGAGAAATCGTCCTCACCGTAGATTCGGGGACAAATTGGGTGACTCACAGCCTCGGTCCGACGATCAGAACATAGGTAATGAATGATCATATTGCCGATTGCGCATAAAAGCAAGGGATTTTGGAAAGATAGAGGTAATCCAAGAAGACTCACCCACTTTGTGATTGTCACAGGATCTCATCACATGTGGAAATTGAATCTCCAACGAAACATGAAGAAGGTGGAACCATTGCATCTCCGAGCAGATCAATACCAGGCCGCAATCAAATCAGCCTCTTAGCCAAAGCGAACCATGATATGCTTCCAATCAAGAAGACCCACAACTGTAGGCTCCTGTAACTCCCATGAATGTGAGACAAATCTCTTGAACTCATCAACTGAAGGGCGTTGTGGAAGAAACCGATAATCTAGGGTTAGTTTTCATATATCCGCTGCACTATTGATCTCAGGTGGGAGAAGAAGAAGCTACGGTGCCGCCAGAAACAGATCTGGGATATTTGGGGAGATATGGAACCTTGGGAACGGAAAATCCGAGCCAAGATGAGTGAAATCAATATCAAGCGGACACAGAACTCCCCCCTCCAAATGGGAGGGGGGAGCAGAGTTTGTCCTCATTGGATTAGGTCATCACTGGTTGCCTCCGTAGTCCTCAATAATTAGTAATAATTTGTAATAATTAGTAATAAAAATACTAAATAGTAATAGCTAGTAATAAATAGTAATAATTAGTAATAGTTAGTAATATTTAGTAATAGTTAGTAATAATTAGTAATAATTAGTAAAAATTAGTAATAATTTGTAATAATTAGTAATAATTAGTAATAATTAGTAATTAATAGTAATAATTTGTACTAATTTGTAATAATTTGTAATAATTAGTAATAATTAGTAATAATTATTAATAATTTGTAAAAATTAGAAATAATTAGTAATAATTAGTAATAATTAGTAATAATTAGTAATTATAAGTAATAATGAGAAACAATTATTAATTATTATTAATCTAGTAATAAATAGTAATAATTAGTAATAAATAGTAATAAATAGTAATAAATAGTATTAAATAGTATTAAATAGCAATAATTGGGTCTAATTAGAGAAAATTATTAATAAATAGAAATAATTGGGGACAATTAGCTATAAATAGAAATAATTTGCTATAATTAGGGATAATTAGGGCTAATTAGAATTAAATAGGGATAATTAGGGATAATTAGGGCCAATTAGAAATAACTAGCAATAATTGGGGCTAATTGGGGCTAATTAGTAATAATTAGGGCTAATTAGTAAAAAAATAAACTTTAATAATCTGTAATAAATAGGAATAAAATAAACTATAATAAATTGAAATAAAGAGGAATAAAATCAACTGTAATAAATTGTAATAAATTGTAATAACCTGTAATAACTTAGCAGAATTTCTAGTGGATTGGCGGCACTCCTTTTGCTCGATGACTCTTCTCTTATCAACTTTCATCAACTCAAAACATTATTAAAATTAATATTAGACATATGAATAACCAATCTAGTATGCACGAGTTTGAATATGCATTCGTAGGACCACATTTTTTAAATTGTTTTCAGGTAGTGATAGTTGCATGAATATGATTCATCGACGAAAAGGGGGTTGTTTTGTCTAACGCCTCATTTACCTGCAACACTCTCACACTGAAATCACAATTAATAATCTTCTATGAGTTACACTTATACATTCTTGTATGCACGAGAATGAATATGGGTACCTACAAGAAGATTCTTTGTTGTGATTTCAGTGAGAGAAAGTTGAAAGTAAATGAGTCGTCAGACAAAAGAGTAGATGTCAATCCACTAGAAATTGTGTCGCCTATAGATAATGGTAAGTAATAAGAAGTAGTTGTAATTATATATAATCTTACTTTAGATAGTCTGTTTTTAACTTCAAATTATTCCAAAATAGTAATTCTTTTATATTTTGTACAAAAATATGGCAGAAGGTAGTCGACAACAGCCATTATTACATGATCCCGCATGGATAAATATGCATAGAAATAAAAATGTTTCCAGTTTAAATCCTTTATATATTGAGGGTGTTTAATCTTTTTTATCATTTGCATCATCAAAATTAGAATATGTTTTAGAAGGAACAATAATGTTTCCTTAACGAAAATTTTCTCTGAGAATGTTTGGTACAATTGACAAGGATGAGGGACATCTCTTGCGGTTTGGTTTTCAGCTGTATTATGTTTTTTGGTATCAACCATATGTACGCAGTTTGGGAGAAGATACTAAAAAATTGATTCTAGATCCATCACAATTTTGAAATTTAGAACATGATGTTGCAGATCCATCTATTCAACAAACTGAAACTCAAGATGATATTGATTTAACTCCTGAGTTTTCACCATCCAATTTTTATGAGTTTTTGAGGTATACTGAGCATGAATTATGTCCTAGTTCCATGATAAACAAAATTAGAAGCAGTTTCAAAATTTTATGTTGTTAATTCAGATAATGCAATTTCAAACAACTGTTTTGATCAGATACTAATTTGGTTAAAACACTGTTACATGAAGGAAATGTGTTTCTTACAAATTACTATGAAGTAAATTGGCTAGTTCATAATCTGGGCCTTAGTTATTCAAATATTCATTAATGTCCAAATGATTACATCTTATATCGTGGTGATAATGAGTCATTGGATAGTTGTCCCACATGTGGACAGTTGAGGTATAAATAAGCTCAACCAGGGGTGTATAGATTGATTACTATAAACCAGTTGATATATTTCCCCCTTACACCCAAGTTGCAGTGTTTATTTATGTCTCAGAACACAGTGTCTATGATGTCGTGGCACAAGACCAAGATTTAAACCTATAAAATAATGAATCATCTGTTTGAGGGTGATTCATGGAAACATTTTTACCACCTGCATCCATCTTTTTCTTTAGAAGCCTGAAACATGCTATTGTGTGTTTCTAGTGACAGTTTCTATCTGTTTGGTTCTTATAATAGTCAGTATTCATGTTGTCCTATCTTAATAACTCCGTACAATTTACCTCCATGGAGGTTGATGAAGGATCCCTATATCTTTTTGACATTATTAATCCCAGGACACCAGAAAAAATATATTGATGTTTATTTCACACCATTGATTGATGAGTTAAATTCATAGTGGAGTAATTATGTTTGTACATATGATGTGGCTGTGAAAAACAATTCATATTAAAATCTGCATTGATGTGGAAAATTAGTGACTTTCAATCATATGGCATGTTATTTGGATGGAGTAGGAATGGTCTGAAATAATGTTCTTACTATATGAAAGACAACAAAGCCTTTATGCTCATCAATGGAAAAAAACCATGCTATTTTTACTGTCATCGGTGATTTCTTCCAACTGATCATGCTTTTTCAAGGAACAAATCTCATTTTAAAAAATGCATAATTGAAAGGGATTAACCTCCAAAAATGATATCACGTATAGAGTTAAAATTAGTTATATTTTCATTACCTCCTATCACATTTGGGCCAACAGTAAACCAACAATAATTTCATGGCTTTAGGAAGGAACATAATTGGATAAATCGAATCATTTTTTAAGATCTTCTATATTGGACTGATTAGTTGGTTTTCCACATGATATATGTCATTTAGATTGAGAAGAAATGTTTTTATAATTTATTTCATAAAGTGTTTCATACACCATCTAATACCAAAGATACTATAAAGGCATGATTAGATCTTTCCCAAATTTGTATGCAACCAGAACTTGATCTATATGAAAATGTCAGATCACAAAGGTTAATGAATACAAAAGCAGCTTATACAATGTCCAAAGAGAGTCGTGTATTATTTTTTCATTGTATTGCAGATTTGAGATTTCCAGATGGCTATGCTTCGAATTTGGGTAGATTTGTTAATAATGGTTATATTACCGAATTAAAAATTCATGATTGCCCTATTATAATGGAAAGACATATACTGATTGGATTCAGGGGTTTATTGAATTCCATGATTTTGGATTCGATAATAGAAATATCATATTTTTTAGAGACATTTGTGCAGTGACAACAGACTATGATGCGCTAAGAAAAATGGAAGAAGATGTCGTTGTAATTTTATGTAAACTAGAAAAAATCTTTCTCTGACATTCTTTGATTCAAGGGAACATCTGATATTACATTTTCCACATAAATCTAAATGTGGAGGTCCAATACAATTTCGATGGATTTAGTCATTCTAAAGAATCATACACAAATTATAGACAAAATTATGTAACAAATAATGAGTTGAAGGCTCAATTGATGAAGCTTATTTACAAGAAAAAATTTCTTTTTTTTCTACACTTATTATTTTGAATATGAATATCCCTCAAAACAAAATCGCATGGGATGGAACGGGGAGAATTTTAATGATGAAAGGGACAATCAATTATCGGTTTTATATCAGCCAAATCTTGGCTTCGATGGAGTTCATGAACAATGGCTTTCAAAGGATGAACATCATAGAGTTCATACATATGTTCTACTCCACTATAAAGAAATGACATCATCTGAACTGTGAGTGCATCTATCGCTTATTCTATAATTTATGTTATAGTATTTAAACATTATTTATATGTAGGTTATATGATAATCATATCAAGGAAAAACATCCACAAATTATAGTCGCTGCTCTTGAGGAACGCAGAAAAAAATTCTCAATGGTTTCAAAAATAGGAAACATAAATTAGTGATGGTTTAATATCAATTCCATTTATTATTTATTATATAGATAATTGTTTTGGAAATTTTTAGGTGTCTCAATATGGTGATGAAATTGATAAGAGACTGTGTATATTTAGTAACCCACCATCCAAAATGGTTAAATCTTATAATTCATATATGGTGAATGGTTTTTGAGTTCATACATGTGCATATGGGGAATCAAAAAACAATGAATAGTGCAGTTTACTTGAGGGGATCAGATCACAGAGAAACTAAAGTTAACTTTTACGGAATTTTAGATGATATTATTGAGTTGTTTTATCTAGGATAAAATTACATAATGATGCTTAAATGTTAGTGGTTGGATACTGAGAGAGTCTTGTGTGTTCATCAAACTCATGTAATCATTGATATAAAATATAAATGTCTTCTGGTTGTAAATAAACCATTTTTACTTTCTCAAAAGGTACATAAAAATAATTACAAAAACTAATGTGCTACTTCAAGAGACTTTAGTGATTGGTGGAGCATAATAAAAATTGAAATCTTGGGACAATTAGTTCACTCAAACTGATTGTGGTTTTGCTGAAGTTAAAAAATTGAAATGTTTTAATAGACTACTCAAAATCCATCTTTTTCACAAAGAGATGTGAATATCGATGATGACACCCCACAATTAAGGATCGATGGTGAAGAAGATTTTAATGTAGTTGCAAATGAACTTGAAATGATAAGAGATGATGAAACTGAAACTCATATGGATATTGATGATGCCAAGGACGAATATAAATTCATTAACATCATCAGATATAAAGATGATGATTAAGAAGAACATTGACATAGATAAAGGCTGGTTATAATCATAACTATTATATAACAATATATAATAGTTATTTTCAACTATCTACTAACAACAATCATTTTTTATTTTATATCGACCCTGATCTATTTCGTGAGCTGGAGGAGGCTGAGCAACCTTTATAATAGGGGGATTTTGGATCATCTGACCCTCAACCTACAGGATTTTCAGGGGGTATGCGGAGGGGTGTGGTCTTGAACGACCGGTGATTCCTGACATTATCCCCAATATATGTCCACATCTTGGCTTCGATCCATGCACATGATGGTATGGTAACCTGTATATTTTAGATATATTTCATTAATTTTATTATATATATACTAATTGATTGATTATTTATTCTATTTTTACAATTTTGTGCAGGTATCAATTATACAATGGAGAACTATCTTGCACAGTTATTTTTCTTAGCCAGGGATCCCATGGGAACAGATTCACATTGATGTACGGCTCGACATGTTTAATCATTGGCTATTACGTAAATAAATAGTATTTATTTTTAAATTTATTTTATCAAAAACATGATATTATAAATTAATTGTTGGGTTTACGTTATCCCGTCGATGATAGCATGCATGATGCCATCCATGCGGCATGGTAGGTCACTATGTGTGACTGTTTCCGTCAATTTTTTCACAATTTGAGAAGGAAGGCCATTAAAAAATCAGGAGTGAAATTTTTTGAGGATTTGTGTAAAGACCACTGACCATAGTACATTTAATCTCATGTTTGTTATGGATTATATTTACACTAGTTGGGTGGTGGATTTCAAAGGATATTTCCAAGGGGTCGGCAGAACTAGGGGAGACAGGAGGTGACACATCGAGCTGGTAGTCGTACATTCAGTATGAATAAAGAGCATTTGGTAAGTATCTTTTTTAAATATTTTATATAACATTAAATATAAAAAATTTATTTTATACTTCTATAGGCAGTAGAAAATCATGATATTACAGAGTATGACGTTTATTGGAGGATATACAGTGATCCAGCCACTAGAGAGAACATACGTGATTGCTGGCATCAGATTTTGGTTGGTATTATTTTTCAATTTGAAAATTAACTGCACACAATAGTTTCACAATTTTAATTCCAATTGGAATTCAGCGAGTCATATGAGGCTGAGACCTCTCAGAAATAGGCTGAGAGTCTAGACAAGACTACTAATCAGACCAGTTCCCACCATTTCGATGAGGCAACATGGATGCAGGTGACTTATTATGGCTTTCAGAAGGGTCGAGTAGTTGGTATCAGATCTCATTTGACTCCTAGTACTTATTATGGTAATACTACGATGTCAGCGTCCATCTTGAGAGGAGATAATGGAGAGGAATCATCTTCTTCCTCACATATGAAGGAGTTGTTGTGAATTCCAACTGATCATATAGAGAGTATGCAGAAGTAGCATGATGAGATGGGTCAGCTGCAGCAACAGAAAAACCAGTATGAGGAGGATATACGTCGATGGCAACAACAACATCAATAATATCATGAGAAAATAAAGTACATGCCACGTCTGACTTCTATTTTAGGGATGGAGTTTCCTCCACCATCACCTATTGCTCCACCTCCTCCTCCATAAGTCGACCCCCTAGTGATTTTTTTATGTTAAAAACATTTGAATTCAAGATTTGTTGTAATATGAACAATTTATAGTTTCTGTCTATTATATTAGTGCGGATGTTGAATATTGTTTTAATGTTTTATTATATATTATTAGTATTATATTTTTTTTATTTTTTTATTTTACTAATAATAATAATAATAATATTTTATTATATTTAATATTTTTTTTGAATATTGAGAATTTTAATATTTTTTTATATTTTTATTATTTTAATAATATTAATATTATTTTTTCATTAATCATAATTGTATTAAATATATTTTATTAGTATTATATTTTTTAATTTTATTTATTTTGCTAATAAAAATAATAATATTTGATGATTTTTTATATTTTTTTGGTAATATTGAGAATTTTAATATTTTTTTATATTATTTTCATAATATTAATATTTTTTTTCATTAATCATAATTCTGTTAAATATATATATATATATATATATATATATATTATCATTTTTTTAGTATTTGTGATGGGACATGTTGTGATGGGAGCAAGTATCAAATAGTTCAAATATATGTTTTTTAAAAATTATTTGAGAATGGATGAAGGGCTCGTCACAAAAGGTTTATTTATATATTATGTATATAATCGAAGACATATTTTCTACGGTGAAGTTCCCCATCACAAATAGTATATGCGACGAGCCCATCACAAAAGGTTTATTTACATATAATATTTATAATCGGAGACTTATTTGTGACGCCATTTTCTGTTATGGGCTATTTGTGAATGGACCCCATCACTAAAGCTTATTTACGACGAGATCTCGTCTTAAATATCCCGCCATGAATACCTCAAATTTCAATAGTGTTCTTCTCTATTTGTTCTAACTCTTTATTCATACTATAAACCCACTGTTTATTATAAAAATGATTATAAAGTCTTCTAGTTTTAGCATGAGAATGTAGTGAGATATG
The DNA here is from genome assembly GCA_963277665.1 of Viscum album. Classification (NCBI taxonomy): domain Eukaryota; kingdom Viridiplantae; phylum Streptophyta; class Magnoliopsida; order Santalales; family Viscaceae; genus Viscum; species Viscum album. The sequence continues at coordinate 1,903,456,339 of OY728165.1, read as the reverse complement.
TCATGTTGGTATAAAATTTTTCCTAGTTTAAACATGGTATCCATAATCTACAACGATGTTTTAGACATATAATAATTTTTTCATCCTGGAATGAGATTATAAATGTTACTATTTATTAATAGAATTGGTGGAATCCACATCTTGAAATCTTTCATTATTTTCGTAATTTTCTTAAACTTCATTCCTATGTTTAATTAAAAATATTCATATTCATCCCTTTTAGAACTCACTACTTCATTTTTTCAATAATTATTTTCTTGTTTCTTGACATAAACATCATTAATTTCATTCATATTAGATTTATACTCTTTATATCATCAATTCCCTCTTTTGTTTGTAAGATAACCTAAAAATATACCATCAACACCTCTTTTATCAAACATCCTATGATTTTCACCTATGTCTTCGATAACACATGGTTAAAAAAATACACTTAGTACATAAAACATATTGAATTATTATATATATCAATTTTTCAAATGATATAATTTATGCTATATAAGAAGTGACTTCATATGTGAAATGTGACTATAATATTGTATCTCCAAAACTATTCATTATTTTGATGTTCTCTCAAAATATCCTAATCCACCTTCACCCAAATTCTATTCATCCATTCCTCCACACCAATTTGTGGGGATGCATATAGTATACTATGATTATATATAATTATATGCTACTTAAGAAAATATTAAAATATTTCATTAGTGTAACCAGAACCACTATCTGTTCAGATCTTCATTAAGGTGCAGCCACAATCCATTTTAACACTCATTATAAAACTTTTAAACATCTTTAAATCCTATAATATTTTCATCACATACATTTTAAAACTAATTCAAGTAATGTAATTAATAAATAAAATATAATAATTATATCTATTTTTAAATTAATCCCTAATGGACATTTTGATGATTGAACGACTAAGCTCTAGAAGATGAGATGTATGAATCTTAACTTTATAAGGAGCACAATTTATAATGTTCCAAATTTTTAATATAGAGAACGTCCAATTAATTTCCCTATTTGTCTCATGGTCCTAAATAAAACTTTCCCTTTGGGTAAACATTATCATGTTACATTTTTCAAGAGATCTATTACTTTGGTTCCAAATTTGATTCTTTAATTTTAGAATTAGGTGGAAAGTATTATAGAAATATCCCACTATAAATTGATTACCCTTACTAAACTAGAATATTATCACAATTAATCTATTTTATAGATATTTCACAAAGAAACCACAATTCCAACATATCACCTCATCATCAGAAAAACATCACTGGGAGAGACTTTATAAGTTTTGTTTCATCCCAAAAATATACAAGGTATTCATAGACATCAGCTTCTATGGTCCCATAACATTTGATCCAACACTTTTTATTCTTTATGACTGGTTAACCCCAATGTACATTAATCCTTACATGATTTATTAAACATTAATCAATTGTTTTCTGTTTCATTTCATATATGACTAAAATCCACAATAAAATATGCATGGTCATTATACACCTCAAGGTTTAGGTGCAACTTCAATAACAACATATTTTTCTATGAATGTGTACTTATTCTCATGGGATTTAAAATAATTATGATTCATTTTCATTTGGGTTTGTAATTTGGTGATGTAAACATTATAATAGTGACAAATCTAGTCATAACTCTGAAACACTTCTTCAAAATGTTGAAATCTATTCATCATCATCAGTTATTAAACTTTTTTTCCTCTAATCATTATTTATTTGAGTATGTATACTCTCCATCAAACTCTACCCCCATAAAATTTTAGATTCATATAATTGTTTATGTTTTAACTAACACATTCATTTTATATTTCCAAATATTTCATAGTGAATGTAGTAGTTATAAAATTAATACATTCCCTTATATATAAATTTATATAAAAAAGTTGAATTTTGTATTTATCATTTCTTTTGAAAAATAATATTAGACCAATTTTTTTAAAATAAAATTATTGTTATATCCGTACACATTATCATTTATTCTTGACCTCTTTAAATAATGTTTATAATCACTATTTGGGGTATTTTTTTGATTTCATCTGTATGTTCCGGATATTTTTTTTTTCTGAGAATCGGTTTTCATGGATATAAACCTGATCCTTGTTACCTATTTCAATAATTAGGACTCACAACCAATATTTTAATATTATTTTTTAATATTTAAGAGTTCTCTTATTTTTTTTAAATAAAAAACATTCTTTGGAAACATTTGTATAACCTCTTGAACTATGTTCTTGATATTTAATCTAAGCAAGTCCAGATCCTTTTCATCATTTAAAAGATTCAATTTAAAAAGTTCAATAAATTTATTTCTTTAAATAATAATTCATTTCATTTTAAATTTTTGAGTCTTACGATCATCAATAATATTCATTAAATCATTAACCTTTTTAAGAAATGTTTTTCTTCCGTATAAATGTTTTTCATAAACAATGGTTGCCTTTCTTCAATTTATAGATCTCCTTCTCCTATTTTTTGATATTTTAAAGATATTACCTAAAAATTATATTTTAAAAAATCTATATATTATTTCTTTATTCAATCTAAACTTCACTACTTTTACCATTAGTGAGATTTTATTTATTCACCTTGGAAATATGTAACTTCTCGTTAAGATCGTTATATGTTTCTACAACTTATCTTATATAACTATTTTCAGTTTATTCATTGATAGATAATAAATTTCACTTTCATTATTTATAGAAATGAAAAACCATTCCTCTAGGTTATAACTTCGACTTGGTTGATTTTTTTTATTGAGAATCTTTTTGGTCATTCATGTTCTTAATTTCAAGCTTCTTATTCTTTTATTTTTTGAACGTTTTCTGTAAATTTTTCAACTACTCCAACCTTGAATAATTTTTTTGAATCTTCCCCAATTACTTACTCATTCCTCTTGTCGCGTTTGTATAGATAAGATAAAAAACACTATCAATATTTTCATCCATGTAATATTTTTATTCAAAACAACCAAAATCACCATCGTTAAAATTTTTAACTCTTTTCACTTACTACGAGGAATCAAAAGATATATTTTTTTTACCATACCCTTATTTTTGGTAACATAATACTTCCATAACTCTTATTCTATAAGACTAATGTGTGATTAAAAATTATAATGTAAAGACATATTTATATCTTAATGATCTAAGGCTTTAGCATCAAACTTATCATTATGTTTTTGTAGTATCAACTCATCTATAGTTGAATCCTCCAACTTCTCACTCATGCTTTTGATATTTCATACAATTCAATTGAAATATGTGGAAAATTCATATACAAATTATTTATCCTTAATATTTATGCCTTTAAATTCCAATATATAGATTTATAGTTTATCTCAATTCACCTGGTTTTACCTACAAAAATATTTTATCATTTTCGAAAATTCATATCATTTTCGAAATTCATTTTATCATTTTCTTTCATGAAAATAAATTTACAATGGAAAGTAAACTTTTCAATAGAAGACACTAAAGAATCCAGTGTTTTTAAAAATATAAGAAAGAATTATAACCTTCTAAATGTGATAATTCTACCCATAAAATGTGTGAATCCAATTTATATTCATGGAATTTTGATTTTCCATTATTAAATAAACATAATATAGTAATTGGGGATTTATAATGAGAGAAACAATTTTTCATTGACATTTAAATAGTAGTGAGTCAACAAAGGGAGAATGGATGCAATACCAAGATAAAATCCAACGAATAGATTAGTGATATCATTAAGAGGGGATGAATTTGATATATATATATATATATGATATAATTTTAAATAATCAATTTCCACTAGTTATAATTATTTAAATTCCATATTCAATGAACACATAGAGACATAAAAATAATTAATATTAAATTTATAATGCTCAACTCTCAAAACAAGAAGGTCTATCCAGTGTGAAATTTCAAATCACCCATGATCACACAACCCACTTATATAAACCTATAGATTAGAATAATCAGGATTTATCCATGTACTCACAGTATGAGTTTCTTAAATGTGTAAGTGTATCCTATGTAGTTATAATGATTTAGAAATTTCTGTTTTTACTAGAGAGTACTCCATCAATCAAGACTTCAATCTGTTTTTAATTATTATTATTATTATTCTCCAAATTACACTCTCACAAGTATCCCATTATTTTTCTTATTTTACATCCACATCATCTAGAATGTACCTTCTATTATTTCTTATATATATGTCATATATGATTTTTACAATTTCAAAAAGTATCAGTAACTCTTAAATTTCTGTTATAAATATTAAATCAATTATCAACAAATTGTTTCTTCTTCTTCTTCAAATATTATATTTACTGTATATTTTTTAATATTATTTAAAAAAATTATTTATTTAATTTCTCACAATCATAGGCTTTATACATAATTTCGGTCTATTTTTACCAAATTAATCTATTGATATTTTATAATATTTAATTTTAAATATTTTATTTGGAATTATCTTAAAAAAATTCAAAAATTTCTCTACTTAATTATTCAGTAAATTTCATCATCTTATTCATTTAAAAAATCATCCAAAAATATATACTATATTGAACTTAATTGAATCATCCTCTATGTATGCATGTCTCCATGCACCATGTGATAAATCAAAATCAATTATTGTTATGTAAGTTTTGATGAAGATCAGTTATTAAATAATTAGATGATTTATTTATCAATCTTTAAAATATTTTATTATGGAAATATTATAAATTTACAATGTTTTTTATAACAAATAAAATCATAAAATATTAAAATATAACACATTTTGTATTAATATTAAAGTCCATTCCATTTAAATTTTTTATAAAGGTAGTATATTCTCATAATAATATTAATGAATGAGAAGATTATTCTTTTTTTAATAAATTTTGAGCATCCACTGGTTTTTCAACAAGGTATTAACTTCTCATGGCCAATAAAATAACAAATTATTTATAATCATTTAGTTCCTATTGTAAAAATTCTATGTCAATTTTTGAGATATATTTCAAGGATAATACTTATTAGGACATATCTTCTAAAACACATTCCATTCCACCAAGTTTATTTCATAGAATTTTATCTTATTATTAATGAGGAACCAATATTTATCATTTTGATAATACAAATGATATATATATTAACCACAATTTATTTCTCTTGGAATTGGATAATGTAAAATATCTTTTCTATTATATTAATCCAATAACAAAAAAATATTGCATCAAAATATTTACTTTAGTACAGTGTATATTTATTCATAAAGGAATCAATTGTGAGTTGTTACCTCCTTAGCGCAATTAGAGGTTCATAATGATTCTTATTATTGTTCATATATTGATATATTTGGGTGAGTGTGACCGTTATAGTTTATACTCCAACTCCGATCCTATATGGTTTCTCATTCTGGAATCCATTAAATTTTCTACCACCTTCATTTTTATCTTGATTCATCCTAGTTTCATCCATTGATGAAATCCCAAAAAGTTTGGTGTATACAGCAATGTTCAACGTATGAAATCATAAACTGATGAAAACAATTCCTAAAATATACCCTATTTTGACATCATCATGTTAACCAATTCAATTTTATATTCTTTGGACATTTTTTTTGTTCAACATATTATTTATTTATCCAATTATTCATCATAAACTATTTTTAAAATTAACTTAACCCCACTTATGTTCCAACTGAGGAACCCTAGACCCACACTCCCATATCCTATTCTAAAACATAAACTTTGCATAGATACTTTGATAGAAAATTGGATAGCATTGTAAAAATCATACATAGGATATCATTTAACATGTTTATGCCACATATATGATAATAAAACAAACCCCATAACAATTAACATTCTTGTATTTGGATAATATATACATACGAAACGTATTTTACAACATTTTCAGCATCTCTCATAGATAATATTATAATATTATTCTCTTTTAGAAAAATATTACATAAGAATTTTCATCATAACCTGAGATATAGAAACAAAATATAGGGGGATCATAGATATTTAGAAAATCTAACCACAAGTGATGTCAATTGAAGATCACAGATGGGAATAAGATGATCATGTGGGTATAAGAACATAACCAAGGTACATAGTAACAATATAGAAAAACAATACCCATTAAAACAGGGATCAAAAATCATGATTCATGGAATAGTATTTTGGTATAACTTTAGAAATGTGATTTTTAAAAGTGGAAATAGGAGTCAATAATAATGACTCTTGAAAACATAACACATGAATCAAAATTTTTCATATACATAATCGTAGAACATCATCGATTATATCAAGTCTCAACTCTAATACTGTCATCAAATAGTAAAATAATTCCCTTAATGGTTTATGTTTAAACTATAATCCCTTGCATGTCACTTAATGAGATATAGGGCATTGCGCAATACATTGGTGGGCTATAATGGACCCCTTTGTCACCCAATTGAAAAAATACAGTAGGTTTGTGGGTTCACTCTCCATTCAAAATAATACCATGAGATATTAACATTTTCTAATTCATTAGTGGTCAATAATAGAACCACCTATCAAATAGTGATGTACCATATGTATGTGTTCCATTTGAATTTGAAAACACTCATAATTCCATAATATATTAATTAACACATAGAAAAGAAAAACATTTTGTGAAAACATTCATAATTCATTATAATAATCCATCTATGAGATGTTGGATTGTATCATTAGATAATATACCCATTGAATCATGAGAATTTTTAAACCATGTTGACATAGATGAAAAATATTTTCATAAAATCATTTAAAATAAGAATAAATATCTTTGAATTTTATATAATGTTTAATTTTTAAGAAAATCATTTTTCATAATGGTTATATAATTTAATTTTAAAAATAGTTAAAACATTTGAGTAATATTTGTAAATAAAAACTTATACAACATCAAAAAAAAAAAATTTATGTTGAAAGGATTAAAAAATTCCTATCACACTTTTATAAAGAAAGTCAAATCAATCAAAATTAATTCATATGGAAAACAGTAAAAATGATTCCAGTTAAACCCCTTATAAAAAATTAAAAGAAAATAGGAAATGACCTGAATAATTTTATAAGTATACTTAATTACATATTTAAAAAATATAATGAATCTGAATTTTGTGGAGAAAAAATATCGATCGAGAAGAAGAGAAATGATTTATTCCATTTACGAGATTTATATAAGTTAAATTGTGAAATAAGGGAAAAAGTGAAAAGGCAGGAAACATTTTAACTTAAATAATATTCATAGTAGAAGAAAATAGTTTCAGTTTTTTAACTAAATTACTTAAATTTTCACACAATTTTAATTTATTCATAAAAAAATCATGATATTGAAGTGAGATGGTAAAGAAACCCTTATAGATTTGGTAACTTTGGGATCATAATGCATTAAAATTGGAAACCTAAGATGTACTATTAAATCATAAGAAATTTTGGAGAATAATGATAAAAATGTATTCATGGGTTATTATATACGCTGCATAAAAGAAAACATGTTGTATATATAAGACATATCACAATGAATGGAAAATTCTGATGTGAAATCCTTTAGACTTTGGTAAATTCTATATCAAACCCCTTGAAAGAAGAAAAAGGAGGTGGATTTGAAAATATATTTAATTTATTGTAAAATGCGATGAAACGTGACTGTGTATTAGTATAAAAAAATAATTTTATAATATAGGTGGTTAATATAGAACATATCTCAATGAAAGGAAAATTGAGATAAGGAAACCAGTATCTTTAATATAAACTTACAAAAAAGTGATTTATAATTATGTTTCATGAACATAACCATACTAATCACATATTTTATAATATTATCTATATATACTAACATTTATTATATTCATTTATATTCAATAATAAGACTAATATTAGTTATTTATCATTTATTTTCAGTATCACGTGTTTTTAGTTTAGATTATTTCATAAAAGTTTCACTATAAATATGTTGGTCATAAATTTTTGAAACCAATTTCATTATTAAAATATTTTTTACAGTAGTGGAATCACTATGTCTCAATGATTTATATAGTCCAATGTTCACTATATGAAATTTTGGGAAATTTTCATGATAATATAATCCATGAGAAGAATATTTTGAGTAATTTAAGGAGAGAGATAAGTTAATTTGTATTGATCATTAATTTTTGTTTCATCCATATACAATGATAATCATCACATAAATTAATCTTAAATATTATATATTTCTAGTATTAATTCCATGATATAGTTTCATGTTATAAATGGGAATGATACTATAGAATCCCTCAGGTAGGTGGATGAATCATACTAAATAATAATATGTTATACTAATAAAAAGTTATGAGTATAGTGTTATATAAAAGTAAGATCATTTCCCCATAATCACAATTATCTCAATATAAAAAAATTATTGTGGAAAATGATATTTATAAATAGTGTATATGTCACAAAATAACATAGATACCCCCAATCCTATGCACCTAAGTCAGTCTATGGCAAGGGTTGAGAGGCATTCCCAGTCCCCACTAGCTAGAAACCAGTTCTTGGAAATATATAGTACTCATTAGAAATGGATACACCCAATAAGTAATAAGTGGTCCATATTTGAAACCCTAACATTACACCACCATATATAGTGTCTTCCCACATCGGTATGAAATTCAATACCAATCATCATCCCATAATAACATAATGTTAGTGGAAGTACCTAAGAAAAACAAATCATATCAAAAACTATCTAAAATAAAGGTTACAACTGTCGTTTCCAAAAAAAATAAACGGGAATGAGATGGGAAGCCAATAATGTGATCCTACTTCAGAAAATATAAAAAAATAAACTAAAAAATAAACAAAATAGTAATTATCATTACCATGTGACATGATGGACCATCACACCGTGCGACATCCACTAAACCTATAAAAATTCTCAAGAAAAAACCATTAACCCCATGTGGTTCTTTTCCCTTACCTATATAGGAATAAACTATGAATACATACACCAAATAGATGTATGTACAATGTGATTATGAAAATACTAAAAGGATCCAGCTGATATCCCCATATTAATCCACAGTTAGAAAAACTAAACATTCTTGTATGAACATAATAAATGAAAATATATATTAAACTTATTATAGAAAACAAGAAAAATGTACATTACTAATATTGTAATAAATAAACCAAAATTGATATTTTAAAAAAATTATGTTAAAATTTGGGAATATAACCTATGGTAAATAAGTCCCATGAAAAGATATATTTTTTTCTTTAATTAGTGATGTTCCATCCATTTATGGAATGACTATTAAACAACATCATTGAATATTGGGGGCACCGTATAAAATTCTTCACAAGAATGGATGTTTATAGTGGAAACTCTTTTTATATATGTTAACCTAGCCATGTACTGATTGTTTACCATGAAACTTATTAGTTTCCACTTAAATCAATAAATATGTCATTTTCTTAAAGAAATTCACAAGTGGTTCCAATTTTAATATAAAACATTCACTTTTCACTTCAAAATTATCAAACAACTTTTTAATCACAAAGGGTTCTATTAATTAAGACAAAAGTAATATATTATTTCTTCCATAAAATTTTGAAAATAAATTGAAACTGTAATTCACTGATAGTTATGGTAAAAATGCAATGAAAACAAAACCATATACCTTTAGCGATGAAATCACAAGCAACTAGGTTGAACCCACATGAAAAGATCAATAAATACACTTAAGAGAAAAGAAAAAACCCTACACATCAATAACCATATCCATAATTTCAATTTATATGAGGCCTATTTATCCATTACATTAGTATAGAAATAAACCCATGGAATAAATAATTAAAACCCCAATGCATAGGATAGGAGGGACTCACTTGGAGATTCCATAGAAGATCATAAAGATAACCAAAAAATAACCAACCTAGGAGGAGTATTATGAGAGGCATCTTGATTGTCAGAGGTCCTGCAGTAAAATAGAGAGACAAGGAGATATAGAAAGAGATAAAATGAGGGTGGTGGTATATTTAATTCAAATTGGGTTACATGGGTAATTTCATGTTACTCAGTTTAAAATACTACACAAGTGTACACCAAAACACAATCGTGGTGGGACTATGGACTAATTTCCTTACCAAGGATACATTTATGTTATGTCCCTTAGGTTTAATCATGATTTACTCTCAATAGGAAGAGATATAGGGACCCCAAATCTGTAGTCTACGTGGGGTAGTCTCCCAGGATGCGTCTTGGGGCACCTGGAAGAATAGATCCTTCAAACTGTATCCACCATCACTGATTTGTTTTTCTATTTATGGGTAACTGATATTAACATTATTTATTATGGATAGGAGGTCCTCTATATTATATCCCCCATGAAATTGAATACCCACATTCAAAACCTAACAATAACCAATGTAACCTTCTGGAAGTATAGGCAGGGGCTTCCATATGGTGTGTCTATAGTGGTCACACAATGTTATTATATAATATCCAAACATTTAGACTTGATGTAATAAAGATTATAAAAATTTATAAAAATGGGATTTTATAAACTAAGAGAAAAAATTATAGTTATGGTTACTTATATGAATAATTTACAAACTGAAAGTTTCACACCTAAAGAAAAAACTATGGGTGTAAAAGTTATTCGCACTATATCGCCTTTCACCCAAAAAAATTAAACATATTTTTATTCATGAAAAAATGAGGAAATATCTCACTCATATGAGCTTCATTGTTTTAATACTCATGTGAATCATATCCATACTTCCACAAATAGTCACTAACTGAATAGACATAACATGAAACACCATAACCTAAGAAGAAAATATCTTCATTAGTTTAACGATTGTTAAAATTTTCGAATCCAATTTGTGGTCATCCTTATTAAATATGTGGTAATGATCAAGATTATATTTTTTAATTTATAAATGTCAAATAAATCATGGATCATAAACTAAGATGCTATTTAAAAATAATACGCAACCTTCCCAATTTATCTGATTATCCCAAATAGACCAATGAATCTCATGGTGATATTCTTTTTCTCTCCCAGCCATTTGTGACCCAGTAAATAAGGAACCCCTAAAACAATCATTTATTAACTAAAATTTCCAGGGTATGATGATGATGATCATTATAGTATTTATAATAACTTTTAGTTTTTTAGATTTTCATATAGATAAATTTAGTATTCCTATTTTTCATCTAGATGAGGCTCGATCCCATGAGGGAGGTTTCACATACCTTTTTCAAACATAATTAAGAGTGGCATGGATGGAAATACAAATTTTCAAAAGGTTGCATAAAAATATATAAGTGATAACTATTATTATAGGTTAATTAAAAACATTCTAGATAGTCACCCCATGATCAACCAAAGTTCCAATCATGATCTCGGAGTATGTCTTATTAAATATAATTCTCTCACTTAGTCAGATAATTTGTCTGGGGATAGTAGGTTTTTCTTGTCCTAACATGATATTGCAAAACCGAATAGAGGTCCATCCAAATTTGGGAATCAAATCGATGAATATTATTTGATAAAATAGTGAAAAGAACATCATGCAACCTTATGATCTCTAAAACATAAAAAATCATGAGATCTTTCACCATTGTGGTGTCTCGATACAGTATAAAGTGATAAGAATTCATTAGATAATCAATTATATCCAGAATATTATTCCCCCCCAAGGTGTATGAGGTAGAAAAATAATGAAATCTAGGGATAAATCTCCCCACTTATATTTATAGATACAATGATATTTTAGTATTCCTAAGGGATTTTAAAGCTTTCATTTTTTATTTTTTTAGTTAAAGTGTAAAGATACAAAATTACGTACATTCCACATCTTTCCATTCAACAAATATCATCACCTCATATCATAGTAATTCTTGAGGACATCAGGATGGATTACCAATTATGACTAATGTCATTTCTCCATCACATCCTTCCTCATAGATGAATTATTTAATGACCTATTACTAAAGAATTAAAGTCCATCTAAGGATAGGGGACTCTCATAGACATTCTCCCCTCCATATATATTTCCTATGATTCACTCACACACTTCATACTTTATTAGATTATTGGAAAATAGATCAAATAGGGAAGTGTTAGACAACACATCATTAAGGGACATAACCCTCTCTTTTTCTATTAACTTTTTGAGAAATTATGCCAATAGATCCATAAGGATTATTTCCTTTCTATGATATTTCAATGCCTAATAAGAAATATTTATTGTAAAGGTGTCACTGATAATATTCAATTTATTAGTCGAGTAATAAATATCAATGTATATTATCTACATGTACTCCAACCACAATCATTTAATGTGTTTTAGATCTGTTTAAGAGATTAAGAAGATCTATATTTTTTGTTCAGTGGAAAAAATGAATTTATATCAGAATAGATAGTGTTATTAACACTTAAGTTCAGGAACCATAATTTCCATCACTAAGTTTTGAGTGGGATAATTCTTATCATGGATGAAATATTTTCATGATCCCAATGATAACAAATGATCACCCTACATCCGAACTTTCACTGAGTCTATACCTAAATAATTATTGAAAACAATATATCCCTAATTATACATGATAAAATCGTGATGGGGGATTATGTTATATGATACATTAACTCTTCTATATAATCCTAACACTCTATTATCCAAAAAAATATTAATCCCTTATGTATGAGCATAGTCATATGAGTTACAATAGTTTATAATTCTATAATGAAATTCCATTAATACGAAACATGTCCTAATAATAATTGAATAGCAAGGAACTTTTGTGGCTCATCCCAAGACATAAAAAACTACACCATCTTAGGATCACCTGTATTGCCTAATTTAGAAACAAAATGTCCTTGGAACACAACCTATAATATCAAAAATAAATATTTTGATAGATTCTCAAATATATTATGCTCATGGAGAGACCTAAATATGATTCTTAGATGCCACACATTCTCCTAATTAGTCTCAAAATAGGCTAATAAATCATTTTTGGAACAATATGATAAAAGAGTCCATGTACCACTGAAACATTCAATTAATGAAATTCATAAAAATCCTAGGGGAATTTTATAGGCAAAGGCATCATGAGATACTTTTCATGCCCCAATTTACTTCAAAAATTCATCTTAGTAGTATCAAATTCTTTCACCTAAAGTAATTGGTAACCCAATATTATATCAATTTTTGAGAAACAGCTCACACCAATTTAACATATCATACAAATAATTGATATGGGAAAAAAGTAATCGTTATTAACAGTTAAACTGTTCAACTACTAATAATCCTTACATAATCATAGTGTTCCATACATATTTTTAGTAAAGATAATTGGGGAAACCCAGAGAGACACACATGGGAAAATGAATCTGTTAGCCTCTGGATCATCAAGTTGGATCTTTATATCTTTCAACATAGCGGGGTCCAAGTGATATGACGGTAATGATATCAAATGAATCATTAGAATCAGATAAATATAAAATTAAACACTACACTTTAGGGGTAATCCTAATAACACATTGGGGAACATAACAAGAATCAAATTAACCATTTAAGCTAACTCACTCCCCAATAATTCTTTATGAACCTCTTGGAAAAGAGATGATATTTTTCATAAATGATATCCAAATTTAGGAAGAGGAGGGAATATCTACGTCAAATGATGATCCTAATATCCCTGTAATAGATAGTCATTATAGTTAGGGATTGTGAAAGATACCCTCTAGTAATAAAAAATAATATGTTCTCTTAAAATTTTCATCCAATCAATTGTGAAGATTACTTCAAATAGATCTATTTTAAGAAAGATGAATTATCAAAATAGATAAACCTGTGACATATAAATAATATAATAATGGAATCAATGGCCATGAGCCTTATTTTTCTAAAATGGATTTGATATCTCCATGATAATGGAAATGATCATAGAAGAATCATATAAAAAATTCACCATACTATAAGACATAAAATGAGTGACAAGAACTATTATTGAACAAATAAATAACCATATATTATGAAATAAGTATGGTATATCCCAATTGGTTTCCCCATTTAAAATTTCATGAGAGCTACCCCATAACATGAATTTTCATTCTCTCATCCAGATTTTGGAGGCTTCTACTATCCAGGGGTTCAACCCTCAACTGACTTTTCACATAAGATGATCTTTTTAGGCTCTTAGAATTTGAGTATGATACTTCATAAATTTTCATGCATCTAAAGGTGCATTGGATCCTTTTGAATTAGAATATATAGAACACATATTTTCCAAATTTTTATTTCTAAAAAACCTATGTAGGTGTTCCAAGTACCCCCAAATCATGACACACCATAGGATTTTTCAGAAAATAATAATTCACATTTCTTGGAATTCCACATTACTAGAAGGTAGGATCCCAACCTCTTCTATGTTCTTCCCAATATCTCTTTCACCTAAAAACTACAATTTCATTACCACCAAACATGGTACAGGTGTTGACAAAACCAACTATATTTACTTGGTCAATCTCAATACTCAAATCTTGAACTACTACCTTTGTATATGTCTTACAACAGAAGAGTAAAACAAGAGAATGAATTTCACGATGAAATCCCATTTCAAACAATATTTAGTGCTTCATTAGATATAATCTCTAATGAAAATTGTATTGGATATAGAAACGGATTTTCATACTCTATCAGGTTTAAATTACCTCACTAAAGTGTCATGAACGCGTGTGACATCTTAGGATCCATCATATTTAGGTAGAATTATTATGATTATATCACATGAAAACCCTTACAATAAATATTCCCATGTATTATATCTTACACCATAGACTACCACCAAATTTGGATAGGACCCACCAACCTGAAAGAGGTGCACCTAACATTAACTTCCACAGGTGTCTCAAAAAATATGATGATTAAACATATTTTCTATAACCAATAAACCAATGTTTTATAGTTATTTGTACCTAGGTATGTTGGAGGATTATATTTCAGAAACTCATAAGCATGTCATTTATTCTAATTTCACCCTAGATATAATCTTGAAGGCTAGGTTAGACATATACCTACTTTTTAATTTAGGTCCTAGACTTTTCTTACTATGGCCTCAATAATATTTTTATAAATTAATGTTTTCTCCAATGAGAAATTATTTTCTCTTACTAACTAAGGGTTTACTAGGGGTATTTAAGGACTCATGTTACAACATTGAAATAAAATAAAAGAGAAGAGACCATTAAAACGCTGATAAATTAAAAAAACACACAAAGGATCATAAAAAACTACATAAATAATAGATAAGTAATAAAATAATTCATATAATTTCATGGTACATGTTCTATATATATAGTCTTCATCCCATGAACCTGTTCGATATATGAAGTAGTAATAATCCAAACTCAAAATAAAATGCATAATATACCAACATCTTCGTTAAATTATCTTTAAAAAATAAGAATTCTTATTAGTCATTCCATTATACCTAATCCTTAATCTCTGATATTCCTACATCCTATATATGAAAATAAACCATATATGATAAGACAAAAATATTGGGCTCTCATACAATATTTTATGAACCAACCATACTACCTAGGACTCTGGAACCTACGCCAGTCTAGGGAAAGTCCTAATATTCATTTTTGATCCCCAGAGTTTGTCAACAAGTAATTTTTTATTTAGATAACTCCTTGGGAATGGTGTCACCAAAAAATCAGTTGATGATTCATATATGAGAACCTACTATAACCCCATTATAGATTTGAATGTCTTTCATTGGAATAAAATTCAACAACAATAATCATCCAAACATAACAAAATATAAATAGAAGCATATTAGAAACAAAATATCATTAAAAACAATCCAAAACAAATTGTGTAACTAAAAATTCGATAAAAACAAATGATAATGGGATGGGGAGTCGATAAGGTGATACTTCATTAGATAATATGGATACTAAATGTTAAAAAATAAACAAAAAATGTAGTTTCCCTCACCATGTGACACAATTTCCCATCCCATCACATCACATACACTAACGCAGATAATTATATTAAGAATATCCACCAGCTCTCAAAGGTGTTTTTCTCTTTCCTACATCAATATAAAAAATAGTTTTATGCACCCAAAAGGTGTCTGCCTGGTGTGAGCATGAAAATCCCAGTATGATCCCACAAAGTTCTCCATATCTACCATTATTTATAAAAACTAGAAATGCTAGTTTATAAATAATAAATAAAAATAAATTTTAAAATTTAAATTAAATACAACAATAAGTTAAATGAAAACTACTAGAATAAAGAAAAAATCAAAATATTTTAAAAAAACTCATCTAACATCATTGGATTACACCCTACAACCACTAAATAATGGGAACGTACATATTGTAAATCATTAGCTATGGATGTTCCCAAAATAAGTTTAATTAATAATGAACTACTTCATTTTCAAGTGGGATGGCTCATAAATTCTTTTACTATTATGGATAGTGGTGGGGTAGCATCATCATATTTAGTTTAGCATACATAAGTACCTATGTATTTCCATAAGACTCATTTCGTACAACATAAATCACTGAACGTTTCATTTTCATTCATCAAATCTTAATCACCTATAATTTTTATGTAAAATGTTTACTTTTCATTTCAAAATAATAAAGGAAATTTAAATACCAAAAGGTGTCAATAAATTAGTTTAAAACTAGTATATAATATCTTCCATAACATCCTAGAAATCTATTTAAAGTTCTAATCACTAATAACTAATATAATGATGGAAAAAATATGTAAATAACTATTGATAGTGTCAGAATCACAAGAAACATGTTGGAATTCACTAGAAATATTTAGGAAATACTCATAAGATTAAATAAAATACCTTACACATAAAATACTAAACCTATAAAATCAAAAAAAAAGATCCCTAAGTTGACATGACCTTAGAGTAGAATTGAAACCATGAAATAGAGAAGGATAAACACAAATGGGAAGATATGCGGGACTTACATGGTGTTTAATTGGAAGATCATGATGAAAAACAATCAAAATATAACCTAGGATAAGGGATAAGGGAACTTTGGATGTGTTAGGGGATAGATTTTGAGAGAGGTAGACTAAATGAGGTGATTGGGGACTTAATTTGAAGGGGGTTATGTTGGTAATTTTAAGGATTTTTTTTACTTTACAGGGGCACACCATGGAATATCCCAAGGGGATAAAGTTTGGTGTCCCTCCCATATATACTTATTCTCCATATCCCTTGGGTTTCTCCAAGATGCACTTCTATAAGGTATAGGGTAAGGTCCCCTAACTCTCATGCCTATATGGCATATCCTCCTCAATCGTGCCATGGTTCACCATAAATAATAAGATCATCAAAAAATATCCTACAAGGATATGGAACAAAATATCTTAGGTTACCCTTTATTAGGTCCTATGATATATATGGTTAACTAGTGATACCTTTATAAGGTGTGAGTGACAAGTGTTCCACGGTGTAGCCCCTAGGTTATGACATGACTGCAACCACTATGTGAGTTTCCCCCATGCATATTTATCTCTACACAATGGTAAACAATTTCATAATTGAGCACAATGTATGTAGGATTAGATATATTTTTTCTATAGTTTTTATATTGTTTCTTTTTCATGGCTCAAAAAATAAAAACTTGAAAGACTACAGATTACAAATAAAATCCAAAACGGTGGGTTTGGGACCTAAAACACCATAAAAATAAAGGACCCAAAACTTATAAAAAAAATGAATGAATAATTTTTTTTTATAATTTAAAAATTACATTATATGTATGATATTATAAGAAAGGGTAATTAAAAAATATACGGAGATATTGGGTACTTGGATGAATTCTCTCCATTTCAAAATGGGTTACATAGGAATGATGGATTTTGTAATCCTTCTTGGAACTATAGGGTACCAAACCTATAATAAATATCTTAGAGAGTAAAATGGGTAATTATTTAAGAAATTTCTTATTGAAAATGTTTATTTATAATTTTTTCTGTAATTTTCATTTGATAGGTGAGTGTTGAGTGTAATTTCAACAAATACTGATTCTATGATGTGTAAGGTCATCATTTTGTCATTGAAACTAAGAAAAAAGTGCATAAAAATGTATATTGGTCATTAATAAACCTATTTTCATAATTTATATTTATTATTTTGGATATTTTCTGTCTTCACAACTTAGTTATGTACTTTCACCTTAGTTTACCTTTTCCGCGACAAATCAATTTTTAACTCAGTGAAAATTTTTTATGCCCAAAAATGAAATTGACTTACGTCCCTACTTTTGATGTTATATTTTTTAAAAAATAAACTATTTAATCTAATTAAAATTATAAATATGGGAAATTTATCCTTCAAATTAAAAATTAAATATTAGTAAATAATTATATTTATGGAAAAATGAAATTTGAAGCATTATGTGTTCTTAATATTATTACATATCAGATATAAATTAAATGAGTACCAATCTAATTGTTTATTGATGAAATTTTTACATTACATTCATAATTTAAATTTGAACTATTTAATTTATTAATATAAATATAAATAATACCAGAAGAATTAGTTATTTGAAAAATATCCCCTTTTAGCATTAAATAATTTTAAAACATCTCATTATAAAAATTAGTTATATTATTTTCTTGTCATGTTATCAGTTATAAATATTAAAAATATATATTTAAAATTTATAAATACATCAAATAATTATTTAATAATAATAATAATAAATTTATAAAATTAAAAGTAATAATATTTTAATTAAATATCATATTTTTCGTCATTGTTTATAATTTTTTAATTAAATTATTTTCTATTTTTTTTAAAAAATATTCAAAATTAATATGATAATAATACTTGGATACCCAATGACCACATATCAAATGACTGTATTTCCCAAAAACATATATGTAATAACCATATTTCCAACAAATATATATATAACAATCATAATTCATTCAAATATATAGCCTTACATACATTATTAAAATTTTATATCTTATTCATTTTATTATCTCTCTAAAAGCCTTTTAGATTTCTAATGCTAATCCTTCATCAAATAGTTGTTATCGAGTTTAGGATATTTAATGGAAACCATGGTGATAAAGATTCAAAGTTCATATTATTTTTATAAGCATTATTTTTTATTCATCTTGTATTAACTATGTTTAATAATATACTTTCATAATATATTAATATATCTAAAGAAATTGTAATATTGAATTTCAAACAAATTGTCGTAAAGGATTTTATTTTGGTGGTCCATATGAAACAATAAATTCAATTTATTATTTATTTTAAATGGTAAATATGTAATAAAATCATAAACTATTATAAATATAGAGATATATTAAGTCTATATTAAAACCAAGTTACCACTTATTTTAATTAGTGCATCTCATATTACGTGATATCAGCATCATTCTATGTTGTGGGTAATGGAATGGAATGTTACTAATCATGAAGGTATCCCTTGTTTTGAAATGTGTAACATCCCTTCCCAACACATTTTCTCTGGCTAGGATAGAGGTTCCACTAACCTTAAGTGACATCCCCATGACAAGAAGGGATGTAAATAAATAACAAGGGATTATTGAAACTTTGGGGGACGATTTTCCCTAAAAAACATAACTTGGAAATTTGGAATATAAACATCAAAACCAACAAAATGATGCTATAAAATAAGAAATATAACTTATATGTAAACAAATAAAACAACAATATCATATTAGAAGTGATAAGGTATAGTAAAGTGACTCAATGTACCAAATTATGATGTAATATCTATAATTACTCAGATAAAAATACAATCTCCAACTCCATCCATAAAAACTATCATCAAAATGATCCACTGGATAAAGAAAATACATTTCCTTTAAATTTATCATGAATAATGTCATCTCTATATGAACCAAGGTGTATATATAGTGGCTGAGTAAAAAATCACAAAAAAGACGTTAAAATGATCCCACACACCCCACTACGAAAAGAATATGTTAATACATAGTTTAGGAAAGTATTTTTCAAAAAATATAGGAACATCAATTAGTTAATAATTTTATAACTTATCAAATTAGAATCATAAAACCTTTATCAATTTACCATTTTAGTTCATTCCTTTAGGTTTGAAAAGAAGATACCTCTTATTTACCTAAAATTGAGTCCACTTATTTTAGGGAATGGTGAGAAGTTATGACCATAAGAATGTCTGATCTAGAATAACTAAAAATCTAGATATATGTAAAAGAATTTCTTGGTATTGGGATAAATGTGTTTTCTTGGATAACTCAGTGATCACCTCTAAATATTTTTACTCCTTCTCTGGTTACAGATAGCCCAGAATCCCCGTTAATGATATTCAAAGCATAATCAGAAACATTATATAGACTAGATATATCCATGAAATGAAATTGAAAACTATTTCATAAAAGGATTGTATCAATTTATTTTTTATCTTGGTACTTGGTTTCAATGATCAAATGAAATTAAATGATTGTCTCCATAAGAAATACACATGGAATCCAATTACATCCAACGATAATTGCATTGAAATTATTTCAAACAGATTTTATAAATCATGATTGATGGATACCCTTACTACCTCCAATAATATTATTTTCCTAAAACATGTTCTTCTTTTATTGATAACAAATAGAGCACCAAGTGGTTTGTGAGTTGGAAAAAAATTAAAATTACTGAAATTCCACATAATTAGAAATATCCCTCAAGGACATCATGGATATCCCTACAATAAAGAACAATATGTATATAACTTGTCATATAACACTCTCTAGAAACTCCAATTACAATATTACTTCACAAAAATTCCAAGAAATATATTGGTATGATTTTATGGGCATTGACACTCCTATTTGGAAACTAAACATAAATGGGGAATTCAATACTATAGAATATTAAAAGCTAGGATGTGGGGATACAATATGACACCACCATGGATGCCTAAATTCAAGACACATTTTATTTATCCTTCATGGAATATTCTCATATGGAAGATCTAGAAACATAGGCTACCCACCCATAACTAATTGAAGAGAGATGAATATAAAATTATTAGATCCTATCACTTGTGTTTTTGGGATGGGTTAAGTGTGTCGAACTAATTTATTGGACGAAAAAATTTCCAATAACTATAGAATTATATTGGTAGTCAATTTGTCACTAAAAATTTTATTCATAATCTATTATATGATCTTATCATTTCCCTCATTGAGTTGAGGTATAGTGACCAGGTGAATAACCTTCTCTTAAGCGCTATAGTGTCTTTTATTGAATATTTTATGCAGATAATAAATAAAATTTTATTTTATAATCATACTCCCTCAATGGATAATAGTATTCTATCTATAAATATAGAGGCCTCTACAACTTCAAAAGTACAAACACATCCTTGGATATTGGTGTTACTGATCTCAACAATTTAAGACTATTGGGTGACCAAGGAAGGCCCAAAAAAGTATTGGTGCTCAAATCTATCGATTAGAATCCACTAATCCTATAGTGAATGAAGGTCAATATTGATGGTACAATCTCTAGTATACTAGTACCCTTAGGTTTTTGAAGTGTTTTCTACACCCATCATGTCTTTTTAAAAGGTTTCTTTTATCACTATATTGGAATTCGAATCACACATGAATCTAAACATTGATCCATGATATATTACATTAAAAATGTTTTTCACTATGACTAGAACTTTATTTGGTTTCAATTTGATTGCAAACATGTTGTTAAATCCCTCAGGGTTAGAACCAAGAATGGTCCTTGGAAAATTCTACCAAACTGGATTAAAATACTTCAGGATGGAAACCAACTTAATTCATAAATTTCACATTCTTATGGGGAGGCTAATCATGAAGAAAAATCCATGTCAAAAAGAGGAATAATAGATATTTATAAAATGTGGTCATTTAGAATCCTGAATTATTATACACCAATGGTAGATTTCAATATTTGGTGTGATATAAATTCCAACCATTGTAAAACCCCTTGAAATTCATGAACAATCTATTAAACTTTATTAATAAATTTTAGGATTGGGTTCATCATGATTATGAACCTTCCTAGTCTCTAGGCATACCCAAAACCCATCCATTACACTCACAAAAATAAATTCTAGGTTATATTCCCAAACACATGAAAATATACTTTCCAATCTTCTAAATCATTACTAGGTGAATAATCTACAGGTGTCTCCCATGTGCCACCATAAACCTTGTCCAATGTCTCACCTTATAAAAATCCATTTATGCCAAAAATTAAAATGAAAATTAAATTCAAATAACATAAAATATCTTTTAATCATTTAATAAAATGACATTATTTTTTTATTTCGAAACTATAAATTTAAAACAATAATTTTAAACTATAAAACAAGGGTTTTACAAAGGCCATCCAAATTCTCATGTCCCCAAATAATAAACCCCAAAAGGTTTACTTCATGAAATCATTCAACATTTCATTTTTAAAACCAAGAAAAAAATTTAACAAATGTAAGACATCAGGTTCTGAAAAAAATAGATAAGACATAGAAACCATATACGGATCAACAAATGATAAATTAGTGAACATCACAAAGAAACCACTTGATCCTGCTAAAATCCTATTTATTTCAATAGATTAAACCAATATATCATCAAAACACACCCTAGTTTATAGATTTATCCATAACAGAACTGATCTAACATTTTTTGTGGGAGAATAAGTTGATATCTAAAGAAAAATATTGAAAAAATACACATTATTTTTATTTTGGAGATCCAATGCACTTTGATATGTCAAAATCAGCTTCTATATCAGGAGTAACCACCAATAACTCTTAGAGAAGAAGAAGTGACTGATATCCTAATAATGGTGAAGAAAAATGAGGTTTTATGGGCTAATAATCGACTGAAACTATAATTTTGTTTAATAAAAAATGAACATATCATGTTAATATAATGACCCATACCTTTTATGAATAAATATTACATCTTAATAGATGAATATACTATATACATTACAAATACAAACCTGAAAATAAATTGTTAATGTATTTGGATACTAGATACACAATCTTTTTTATCATGAAATATTTCTAACATCTCTAACAAAGATCCTCCCATATAGTACTCTACTCAGATATACCCTATGTAAAATCATTTTTCATAACCTGAGTAAAAGAAACTTAATAAAGGGATATTTCAGATTCTAGGTATCTATAAACAAGGTAGATATAAATGGTAAAAAAAGTATAACAAGAGTATAAGGTATGATAACTTCATCTTAATAATTGAAAACCATATCTTATATACCATAGAACATAATCCTGAGTTATGTCATAAATCATGGTAGTTCCTAAGACATAAATCATAAATGAATCAAATAAGATTATCCCAGAGACAATAACATAGATATAGGAATCTGATATAAATAAAATTTAATAATACTAATAACATGTATAAATATAAATAGGTCCACTGATTATGTTAAGGACAACAAATGAGTCCCTCATATAAACTTTTGGGCATGAAAAATAGGTCGACACATAATCTTATTGACATGAAAGGCTATTCCATGAATAAATATATGGACATGAAAACTAGGTCGATTTATAATATTATGGACATGAAAGGATGGTCCACGCATAAAATTATGGATATGAAAACAAAGTTTTTATAATATTTTATGGGAATGAAAACTTAGATTGTTCATAAAATATTGGACATGAAATCAGGTTCATACATAATATATTTATTGCATGATTTATCCAATTTATCCAATGAAATATAGGTCTATAACAGACCCACCGATAATATAATTATAATTCATTCACATGTGTCCCATAAGATCAATTAAAAATTAAACATTATATCATAACTCAACCAATGTAAAAATGGGGTTTAAAAAATATCATCATAATAATAGTAAACCATACATATAAATAATAAAGAAGGTATCGTTGGATTATAATGCTATAAAATTATATCTGACCTTAAATGATTCTATCACAAATGAAAATTTCATTTAAAGAATCAATGTAATTTTTAGTAATGAGAATACCCTTTTGATTTTCAAATAAATTATTAAATTATAAAAATATTTCAAATATTAAGAAAAATATTTTCATTGAATAAAACATGTATATTTTTAAATTAAAATTTATAAAACAGTGTGGTAATTATTGTTCGATATTCTACTCATGTCGTAAATCATGAATGAAATCATTCTTTTAACAGTTTTATGAAAATAGAAAAATAATACCTCATTTAAATAAAGTTTCCTTATAAAAAATTTCATAAAAATTTATCCATTGGTGAAAATTACATTAAAAAATGATATTATAATTTTAAAAATATTCTTCAGGACATTTTTAGAAAACATAGATATGGATGAAAAATGATTTTTGACTGAAGGGAAAAATAAATTCAAATTTCATTAAAAATTTATTTCTGTATCTTGAGTTCTTATATGGAGAACAATCAAATGGAAAACTGAAATAACCATAAATAAACAAATTAGAAGAAAATTCATGAGTTTCTTGAGAGGTATATTATATTATTTCATAATCTGAAATATAATCAGAAGGAATGATAATAAATAGTGAGATGGTAACATAAATTCATTATGGCTTCTGAAAATTGTGAACTCTAATACCCATTAAAGCATAACATAAAATGATACATTAAATTTCATCATATGAAATGATAATAATGATTTAAAATATGATGTAATATTTATAAATTCATCATTAAGATAGAATTTCCATAACATAACATATGTGTGAAAGAATACAACTATAGATGATAAACCATTACCTTAAGTTTGAATTTATTTGAAATACCAAAAACCTCCTATATAATAAATTTAAATTTAATATAATTCTATATTATAATAATTTAAATAAATATAACATCATATATTATCTACTTATATCATTTAAACACCAGTTTATTAATAATTCCATATTAAAATAGTCATTTTTGGCAGTCAACTGGTTCATTTTTCATGAAAATTTCAGTTTGGTGGTTCTAGTTCAGTTTTTTTATTAATGGTTAAATCACATATAGAATTTTAATCGTGATATAAATACCATATATATTAATTATATATATATTCATAACTAAATGTTATTGATATAAAAATATATTTCACCATATATTGTGATGGTAGGTCATAAGTACACATGAATGTTGTTTTCACTTTTCAAAAGATGAAACAAAATAAAGGTACATAATAATTCAGATTTTATGAATTGTTGTTATAGAATATATATCATATTTATTTAATAAATCTATCCTTATTATCATCTAATTAAAAAGGAAATAAAAATTAAATTACATCACCTTGTGGAGGTGACCGTCCACACGTATACACTAGTGACATTATCATTTTCCAAAAAAAGGATGGTGAAAAGGTAGGTATGATATTAAAATTAAATAATAATAATTATTTCATAAATATCATTTATAAAAATTAAAACCATCAAAATAACCAACCATGATATATGATAAGGTAAAATGAACTATATCGCTACAAGGAGGGAGTAGTCCACAAATACACAAGAGTGACAGCTTCACATCCCATATAATAGAAAAGAGGGTGAATAATGGTAGTTCAATGTACCTAATTAAATTTAAATATATTTATGATAACCAATTTTTTATTATATTATGAATACCATGGAATTACATAAGTTATATAAAAAATAAATTCAATGGGTTTGGGTAGGAAGATTAACTCTTTACAAGTATGAATCCTTTATAACCCTTATTAAGGACCATTGGATTTGAATTTTAAGAATTAAAAAACCTCTAATTTATATATAAGGAATTTTAAAAGATAACGTATCCAGGTTTTTTGATCTATATGGATCAATGGTTTGTAAAGAAGGGAAGGGAGGGTTTAAAATTTATTAGTGGGGGGTAAGGACATTGATAGAATTACCTAAAACGTTTAAATAAAAATAAATAATTTATCAATTATATTGATAAGAAGTATCCTTGAATTGGAGTAAAAAAATATATGTTATAAATATGATCATAAAGTAAAATTTGGCAAGATTTTGGTGTAATTTCATTCCATATCATTTCGTTTAACCCTCTAATGTAACTAATTTTAACTTTGATTGTGGAAATGAAATTTATAATATTAAATGGTTATAATTTTACTTTAAACCTTAAACATGGATCATAAATGGAAAAGCGGTGAATTTTTAGACCACATATTATCCACATATTCCTATTTCAATAATTATATAATTTTTAAATAATTTAATAATATATTATTCTCATAAAATATTGACAATTTCATTTTTGACACTATTACTTTAATTTGACTTTAATGACATTAATACAAATATGTAATTAAAATATATTAATTTAACACATCAATAATATGTTATATTTTTAAATATAATTAATCTTTAATGATTTATCACATAAAAATATTAATTTTCATGTTTTTAAAAGCATTTAACTGATTTTTCTACTGCTTGTAAAGCACTGTGTTGGTGTTGTTTATGAATTTAAGGTAATTATATCGACATCAATAAATAAAAAAATTACCCTAATAAAAAATTAATTCATATTTTAAAAAACAATTTAGAACTAAAATTTTTCTATTTTAATCTTTATGTAGACGTTTTAGAGATATTAAAAACAAGAGTGTTACATTTTTGTAATTTTCTTTTATAAAAAACATTTAATATCATTATCAAGAAAAATGGAACCAAAATTATATATATTATAAATTAGGATCTTAGTGGGAGAATATTTCCTATAAAATTAAATAAAGTGATGTTTTGGATTTATATTCAGAACTTATCTCATGGTTTTATCCCAATTTTACCCATTTTTCCTTTACTGGTTGACAAATATTAACCATAGTTACTATCAATAATTACCAAAAATAAAAGAGACCCATTTATAAAATTTGAAACTAACAATTGGAAATATGGATTACTATTTCAATATAAAAAATATATAAGTGGATGAAATAACTTTTAATATAAATCTAAAAAATGCATCGAAAATTAGTTTTCCGAAAAAATTTCTTTTTATGATTACTAATTAACCTCTATTAAAATCATGAAAATAGATTATTCATCTTTAATTAATTATTTTATTCTCAATAAAATGATCATATGTTACATTAATACCATATCCCAAATATAATGTAACTTTTAAGTTACTTTATTTAATGAGAATAAATGACATTATTTAAAAAATCGATATTTTTCGCTATTCTCAAAAAAATAAATCATTTTAAAAGTACCCCAAATTTTCACCCTATGTTAATTTTAATATGAAATTTCCAAAAAAATTAACATTATTAAAAAAATTAGAATATTGGAACAAATTAATTATAATTTCCATACACAAAATACTATAAAAATTATTTTTTATGATAATTAATTTTTTAAAACATAAATTTACTTCACTAAAAATTGTGTGACTAATTTTTTATAATTAATAAATAGTTTGGATAGAGTAAAAAGATTATAATTTTTTTATTCTTATTTAATAAATTTTTTCACCATCCAATTTATTATCCAGATTATAAAAATATTTTTTTATTATATCAAAAATCTCTTAAAGCTCGATGTTTCTTGTTAAGAAAGTTATTAAGCTATTTTATATTTTAGCTAAATTTACATATTTTTACATTCAACCCCCCCCCCCACTTTAAATTAATTTTTCCTAACAATTTTATCTTGTTTGTCAAAGGATCAATATTTAAAAATACCATTATTGAAAATGAACAACCTATAGAGGGATTATAAATCTACATCTAAAAATGGGATGTGGGAAATATAAACGTCACATAAAATAAAACATAATAATATTAATAGATAAGGAGAACACTGATGGAAAGTTAGAATTATATACATGTATAAGAAAACTGGTGTCCAAAGTCTAATAGTCAGTGATTGATAACTTGATCATGAGAAAGTTAACGACCACAAAACCCTAAATATTTGAAGGTAGAAAAGGCCATTGAATCATTGGGTAATATGGTATATGGATGATGTATTTATTTCAAGATACTTTTCCTAAAATGGAGGGGTTATTTTACTATCAAGATAGAGTACATTATAAAATATACGTAATTAATTTATTTCCATTTAATAATCACAAATCTATACTATGGTAGTGCATCATTCAATTCCACTTATATATCTTCTCTTATCACACAAATTGGATATGGAAGATGAATTTTTCATGACTGGTGTAGTAAAATTCACTTTTAAAAAATCACAAGATCCATAAGTCATTAATTCTACCATCAAATATTTACTAAAAAATTGTTCAAAAAAATTATAGACACCCATGATTTTATAAATAAATATTACATTTTTTATATTAATATTCAATTCATTTCGTAAACACACACCTGAGGATTGAAATATTTTAGAATATTTGGAGACTAGAAACACAATATTCCTATTTCAAGAAATACCTTCAATATAACTAACAATGAACTTCTCACATAGTACTCATCTTAGGCATACACTATCTAAACCGTTCTTTATAACCTAGGTAAGGAAACATAAGAATGGGTGAGATCAGATGTTCAAAAAGGGTAATCATAAAAGATATAAAAATATGATTATATGAAATAATAAAATAAGCATAAGGTTTTGTGATCATGGACATAACATTGGATCTTAACATGAAATATATCATAGATCATAGTCATGAATAATGTTATAATGATTTATCCTTTCAAAAAACATGGCATATAAGAGTGAGAAATCCTCATAAATCAATCATTAACCATAAAATTATTTAATAAAAGTGTGGAAGCATCATAAAAAGAGAAAATAAATCATATTTCAACTTTAATTAATGATACCATAAACATAATTATAAAGAACCATGATTTTCAATCAAGGATATGAAAAAAAAATTTAGCAACATTTAATATATTACACAACCACATGGAAAAAGACCATATCAGTTTAGTGCCTTTGGAAACATGGAAAACAATTTTCTAATTTCATGAAACATATTTAATTTTTCCCAAAATATATATCTATTTATAGCCCCTACCAAAAAAATTTCTTTATAACAAGTAAAAAATAAAACATAAAAAAAGTGTGATCACATATTCTCAGTAAGGGTAAGCAAGGGAGATACTTGAGTGAAATCATGAAAAAAAGGGTATAAGAACATGAGAATAACATTATAATATCATAACTTAAATATCAATGATCATATAAATCCATCATATAATAAATTATGGAAACTCATAACACATGGATCATGAGAAAATGAATAACATAATCTATGAAAGCATGACATAAAAATAAGACATAGATTTTGTGTACAAAGCATATATATGTAATATCATTCTTTATAAGTCCAGGAATATTGATAAAATATAATAGTGAACTTAATGGGCACTACACCTACAGGGTCGAATACACAACCATCCTGATTTGATGTCCTTTCCCTTTAAGGTATCTAGTTTTCTCATCTTCCCATAGTGGATCTGGAAACACCGTCTTCAATAGTGGATCAAGCTCGTTGACTTATTTCAATAAATATCTCATCGTAAAAATAATTATCCAATATATAAGAGGGATATATATTTCCCACCCATCACATAATCAATTCCATACATTAATTTCCACAATAATATATATCATATCAAAAACCTTAAAAAAGTGGGTTTTATAAACATTTTAATATAACCTAACTTTTTGAAAAAGAAAAAAATCATAAAGATCAATAAATCATAAACATAAACCATTTATAAAAATATTAATAATGGTATACATGGGTAATATCTCTATTAAAACATAACCAACATCATATAACATTGTCGTATATATTAAATGAATATGAAAGATCACATGAAATGATTCTTGAAGAAATGTCCTTTCAGTTTGGAAAATTTCATTTTATATCATAAAACATTTAGAAAATCTTTTTCATTAAAAATAACCTTGAAATGTATAAAATAATCCTTGAAATATATTTTAAGCATTTTTTAAATCCTTTTTCATTAAAAATACAAAAAATATCATTTAAAAAACTTTTTAAACATTTTCAGAAAACATTGTTTTGACAGAATAAATATTTTTGGACAAAGAGAAAATAAAAATACATGTGGAATAAAATATCATGAAAATAAGGATATTCATGATATAACATATTAAATGGAATTATATACAGCTCATAAAAGGATATACATTCATAACATAACATGTGTCTCAAAGAATGAAAATTTAGAAAAATTTACCCTATCAACTTGGTAATTTTTTAACTCTGAACCCCATTAAAGAGACAACCTAAAATGGATTTTAAAATAAAGATAAATATAAATATAACTATCATATAATACATTCATTGTTAGTATATAAATCCAAAAAAATAAATAGGATGTGAAAATGGGTAATATCTCTGGAAATATAAAAGTGATATAGAAATCCCTTAACTTATATCTTGACTTTCGCCATACTCGTGAAGACTACCTTTATAATAAATAAAATTTTATTATAAATATATAAAAACCATATTCATTTATATAATAAAAATATATTATTTACTTATGATATTATATTACCCACTTATTAAGAATTCCATGTTTAAATTACGTTTCCAGTTAGAACCAGTTTGCCTCTCATACATGTTTTGACTTGTTATTCTTGGTCCGCATAATTTTTTAATTATTTAATTATATAAAAATGACAAAAAATATATCAATATAATATATAGTAATTATATATTCATATATGGTTATCAATAGAATATACAAATAGAAAATGAAATACATCATTTATGGGGACGGTATGTCGTACATACGGATGAACTATGCTTCCATTTCATGTCGTATTTAATGAAAGAATGTAAATTAAATATATGTATATATATATTATCATCATATTGGAATTATTATTTCCTTTATATAATATAACTTCTCAAAAAACATCCTTGATATATTTCATGTAATGTGTGAACGAATCACATCAGTTTGAGGACGTGGTACTCCCCACATCCTCAAACAAAGTTATCGTATTTCCAAAAAATAAGAATCCAGAAGGTATATATTATATAATAATTATGGATGAATAAATACATCATGAATATCATATAAATCATATAAGAATTAAAATTTCATCATTTCTTCCAACCATTATGTGTTGAATTGAAAGAATGAGAGACATTGGTTCGTGAGGCTGTCATCCGCCATACACACGAATGGTGATTGCATATTCCATTTGATAGAAGTATACATATTTTAATGTCAAATCATTATTATATAAAAATATAAGTATATTTAGGATAAATAATTTATAATATAAAAATTAAATAAAAACAATTTAATAAATTAAGGAAGAAATTAAACAAAAACATTTATTGGTGAATGTTACATTTTCTTTGGAAATCTCATTTTGATTTTAGAAAACTAAATTCCTTGGTTAGATTTCATACAAAAGTAATTATTTTAGGATGAATGAATGAAATTTTTTAGGAGTTTGGTAATGATTTTGGACAATCCAAATAGTTTTTGACTGTGAATAAAAGAGAATTAGATGTTCCATTTTATAAGAGGTTAGAGGGGAACTTTTAGAATTTCTCAAAAGATTAATTTATAATATATAAAATATCAATCCAAAAACCTGAATATTTTCATTTATTATAATATATGATATTATAATGTTGTAATATAATCAAAAATAAAATTTTATAAATTTTTTGGTCTTACATTAAACCATATCATTTTGATTAACCCATAGTTAATCCATTTTAATTTTAACTATGGTAATATGTTTTTCAATATTAAGAAGATTTAATTTTTACATAAAACGTCTCAATTGGATAGTAAATGGAAAATTTATGATATTTTATACCATATATAATCCCCTTTGTTCTTAT
Organism: Viscum album; assembly: GCA_963277665.1. Lineage (NCBI taxonomy): Eukaryota > Viridiplantae > Streptophyta > Magnoliopsida > Santalales > Viscaceae > Viscum > Viscum album. The sequence goes on along the minus strand of OY728165.1, from coordinate 1,903,424,398 downwards.
TGAATATTTTTTTATGATTCATAAATAATTTAATAAAATATTATTTTCCAATCATATCATATATTTCACTTTTAACACTTTTCATTTTATTGACTTTGTGAAAATCAATAAAGTAATATAACTTTTCATAAATTCCTTTTATACTCTCCCAATATATCATGCTAACATATTTTATTATTTTATTATATTTATTATTTCAAATTACATTTATTATAATATTTATAATAACATTTATTTGATTGTTTCATTAATTAAACCGTTATTGTATGATCATTTTGTTATTATTTATGATAATTATTTTTTCACATAAAATAAAAAATATATATGGTTTGGATAAATATTTCATATTTATATATAGTATATATATTCGAGAATATATTTCATTTCATCAAATATTAAATATATTATACTGATTAAAATTAAGAGTGTGATATTTTTTCACTCTCTTCAATTTTAAAATTTTCTAACTCATTTTTTGGGAAACTTATATATAAAATTATTAAATTTCTATAATTATGTGGTTAGGTTTGAATTATATTAGTCTAATAAATTTTGTGTATGTGTTAGTGTAATTTCATTTCCCTTATCAATTTATTCTTAACTTAAATTCCCCAATTTTGCTTTTACCATGGTAATAAAAATTTTCAAAGTTACTATTCATATTGAAAAAAAATAAAAGGGAACAATTTAATAATTTTGGAACTTATAATTACTAATATTGAATCCATTTTTAATAAATAAAAACACATAATTTTAAAAAATTAATTTATAATTAATCCTATTGGTGAAATGATTAAAAATGTTTTTAAAGTAAAAATCTCCAAAACATTAAAATGTTTTTATATCCAAATTCAATGAGAAATTTATTGTAATGACATAAATTAGATTCAATGATAAAAAATTTATCAAATTATGGTTTAAAAACAATATAATATATAATTGAGCACTATAAATTATTTTGATGAAAAGGTTTTTTTCAATTAAAATTCAATGTTTTTTCACTATTCCTCAAAAAATGAAACTTATGAAAAAATATCAAAAATTAATCCAAATAAAATTTTAATATTAATATTGAAAGTAAGAATTTAATTTTTTTTCCAATATAATTTTAAATGTTTCAAAAAAGATATTTTTGACAAGCACATCATCAAAAGGCACCAAAACAAAAAAAATTATAAAAAAAGTACTACCTTTTATACATAAAATTTGATTTTTTCTATTATCATGTCTAGAAATAAAATAATATGAATGTTAAAAATTATATTTAATATTATATATATATATATCATTAATATAATCTAAAAAAACTAATTTGTTTATTTATTTTTATGGAACATACTTATGCACATTTAAATATTTTTTCAATGAAGGCATTTTATTTTTTTAAAAATGGGTTTTACATTCATTTATAATTAATTTGTTAAATTATTATGTGTCAGTGATAACATCAAAATTTAGTTAAAATTTTTCATAACTTCCAATATAATGGCTAAGTAATTATTTTTTTTTCTAAATAAGTATAATAATAAAATATTTCTTTATATAAACTCAATATTTTGTGTAAAGAATGACAAGTCGGTGTTGTGTGTATCATAAGATTAACTTGGTTTCGTTTATAATATAATACATAAATAAAATTAATTTATTCTAAAAAAAATCATAAAATATGTGGTGTAACATTCTACACAAATTCATCAAACTATAGGTTTCTTCTACAAAACATTAACCTGGAGAGCAGTTTTGTATTGTATAAATTTATCTCTAGGATGCAGAATTTCTACCAGTTTCTCTTCATAAAAATGATATTTATCTATCAGTACCACCTTTTACATTAATAAATGTTAAGGATCGGGTATGTAAACACTTATAATAGATACATGTAACACATCATGAACAAATAGAGACATTAGGTGTAAGTGTAAATGACTAGGTTTTCATTCCAATACGATCATGAATTTAAAAAGGAAATTGCATTATTAAAATTTAAAATTTCACATCCAAAATAAAAGGATGAAGTTTAAGAATTTATTTATGGGAAACCCATATCATAAAAGGGGTCAATAAAACATCCTATTAAATAAAGTGAAAGTAAAATTAGAATATCAAAACATAAATAGAATAATAAGAAAGTGAAAACATTGACCTGGAAGAGAATTACTACAATAATGTTCTGATAGATATTGATAAAAAACATGGTCATTATAAAGCTAATCAGAAAATGATAAATCAATGATAGTATAAGGGAGAATATGATTCAACAAAAATGATTGTACTAGGATAAAAATTATTTTTCATGATACATTCACTAATTTAAATACTTTTCAAAAGAATGTGTGCTTACTTGATTTCATTCCATTTTGTATGAATGATCTCATCCATTGGTTGTGCCTTGATCAATTTTCACTTCATATAATACTCCTATAAATGAGCATGAAATTTTAATACCTAGAGAACATGTGGATCATACGATCCATAATGAGAAGATGAGTCATTTATTCTATCTCTAGTTATCATTACAATTAAATATTTATCACATGTTATCCAATATTCATAAATCAAAACATTAATCTCTAAAACCTCTTCAAGGTTCTAACATAATCAATTTCATAAATATTTTCCCTTATGAACCTTCTAAGAGATTAACATCATAGAATTTTGAAATAAGGTCTCTAAACTTACCATTAATCCCTAAAAACGTTATGTTGATCTTAATTATCACACACCAAACTTATGAATACCATTAACATGTTTTCTGTTGAAACATAGTAATAAATAGAATTACTATAATCCTCAATGAAAATATAAATTCTTTCAAAAATTAACTCTTTAGACATACCATAAATTCAAAAAAAAATTATAAAATTAATACATGATATCATTAACTACCCTTTTATCAAAGAATCCCCAATGTCATCACAATTATCCCATTTATTTTATCACAATAAAACATCTATGTATTTCATTATCCCAACATCCTGAAAATATTAAATAGAATATCCTCTTTATCATGTGTTTTCTAAATATATCACCTTACCACCTCAATCACTTTTCAAGGTGACGAGTACCATTCATCATATGCTATTAAATCCATACTGAAAAACTATAGTGTACCAATACATAGATGTTTCATTATTCTATAATACAAAAATTTACTTATACAAAATTATTCTTGAATTCATTTACAAAAAAACTCAATTATTACAAAATTTTGTTTTCATACACCTAATCACCATCAGTAATCAAATGAGATTTACCTTTGAATTTGTATTTAAAAGGTTGTTAACGTCAATCATAATTTTAAGCCCTTATATTTTGGTATTCATTATAATATTTAACATTTTCCTTACACATAAACCATTGAAGTATGGGGGTAATTTTTTATAGCATTCCCTCTATTTTCATCATTAGAAAAATTCTTCCCATTACATCGGAATTTGTTTTCTAGATATGCTACCTTTGTACAATAAAAACATTACCCATCTTCTAAAGAAAATCTATATCATGCTTCTTCCCACACTTTGAACATAAATGAAAACTCATCTTATTTTCCCTATGGTCCTAATATTTTTGTTTAAACCTCATATAACTTTTATTTTCAAAACCATAACATTGATATGTATCCTCAACCTCCATTTCCAACTAGAAGGCACATTGCAAAATTTATTTATAACTATTAAATTCCCTTATGGATAAATAAAAAATTGATAAACCATACCTTTAAGATGGATAATAACTCCATAAGCGTACCTCACAAATCTTGTAAAATTTTCTTCTAATGTTGCAATAGATTTATCTTCCTTCATATTTAACTCAATAAATTCCTTTTTCATTTCATATGAAGAATAAAAGGAATGTAATTATTGAAATATAAATATATTAACTCATTCTATCCCATGGTGTCAATATTATCTTTTTGGATTATATTCTCGATAATATTCAACAATTGATCTACCCCACCTTCCAAGTGATAGACAGGATAATTGAATTTATCATGTTATTAATATTATATAACGGAATATACCATTTTAGTTTAATTGATCTATTGTGTATACACTAGTAAATAAGAAAACACATTGAAATAAGGTGGGTGGTACATAATGAAGTACTTAAAAAATTATTGTTCCCTTATTTTATCATTTTTGTATTCTATTATGATTTATAGCTTGAGAATGTTGTGTGATTTTATAAATAGTATTTTTCATTAAATCCCCGTAACATTCTATTTCTCATGAAGACAATAATTAGATTTCCTATAACATTCATTATTAACATGGATCCTTTTAGTTCCAATCATTGCCTAAAACCAAAAAACATAGTGTGAGAAACACTAATCTTAGTAGTAGAACCACATAATCAAGGGAAATTAATTATAATATTTCAATATAAGAAACCTCACATTTAATATAGTGTAATTCCTGATTATTAAGAAAACTCTATGATTGTAGTCTATACGTAGACTTATCTGTATAGTCATCCATACAAATATACATAGAAATATCTCTAGGGATCTCACTATTTATTTCTCATCCTTGTTTCCAAAGGTTGAATAATCATTTACTCTAATACCAAACATAACGACCCATGCCTTTCATACAAGGATATTACATCATTTTGGTGAAAATTTTCATAAATTACTCAGAAACATGCCTAAATATCATATTAGTTTAGTTCCCTTGGCAATATGGAACACTATCTTAAAATTGAGATAAATATCATCAATTTTTCACACAATGATATTAAAATTTAGTACCCATTATTATAATTTTTCTTTATATCTCAGTGAAAAGAAAACATAAAAAATGGTGAGGTCAGATGCCCGGTAAGGGTAATCAAGGGATACTCATAGGAATTTTCATGAATATACGGGAATGAGAACATGTGTTTTAAAAAATATTTCCATACCAAGTATATCAAATATCACATGCATGAGTCATGGAATAAATGATGGAATCGCATAAGAAATGAATTAGGAGGAAACCATGTGCCTGTTCTATGATGGGATTACAAAAGAAGAAGACATGGGATTTGTGTGAGACACATAAAGATGTATTATAATCCGACTAAGTCAAGGTTCATTGTTGAAACATAACAGGGAACTTCATGATTATTAAATATGTTGGGTGAGACACACCACCACCCCTAGTCACATTCATTTCCTTGTAAAGGATTGGTTTTCCCCATCTTCCCATAGTGGATCATATTTCCCTATTTTCCTATTGTGGATTGAGTTTCCCCATATTCTATATTGTATCAATCCCTTTATCATATTTCCATAATTATCTCATGGGGAATAAATATTTACCTAATGTATTATGAAGAGATATAGGTCTCACCCATCACCTAATGAAAACCATGTATATTTGTTTCACAAGAATAAAAAATATATTAGAACCCTTTAAAAAGTGTGTTTCATAATCATGTCATCATAAAATAACTCTGTGAAAAGAAAAAAATCATAAAGATTAATTCATCATAACATATACCATACATAGAATGAATAATAATGGTTTCATTGGTTAATGTCCTTATTAAAACAAAATTAACACCAGATATTGTTGTCTAGTTGAAAAATTGTTTTGAGAGACCACTTGAAATAATTCTTCAATAAAATGTCATGTTCATTTAAAAAATGATTTTTAAATAAGAAAACATTTAGAAACCCAGTTTAATAGTAAATAACCTTTATATTTTAAAATAATATTATAAAAAAAAATTCACATCATTGAAATAATTTTTCCAAAAAATGCTTAAAAGATCCTTAAAAACACTTTTAATAAAATTAGAATCCATTGTATTGAAGGAACAATGATTTCTGATGGAAGAGACAATAAAATTACAAGAAGCTTAAAATATCATGAAAATAACTAGATTCATGTAAAAAAAATTCAAAGGGTAGTACGTACACCTTATAAAGGGATAGACACTCATAACATAACATATGTCTCAAAGAAAGAAAATTGTGGAAAACTTACCTTACTTATTTTGGTAATTCTTCAACCATAAACCCCATTAAAAAGATATCATCAAATAGATATGTAAAAACTCAAAAAATATAAGGATAATGATAATATAATAAATTAATGCTACTTATATAAACCATACAAAATAAATAGGTGTTGAACATGGATTATATCTCACAAAAAATAAATGTGAGATGGAAATCCCTTACCTTTTATATTGACTCTCATTATACTCAAGAAAACCTCAGGTATAATAAATATGAGTTTATTATAAATTTATTATAGACCCATATTAATGTATATAATACCATATATTATTTTAATATGAGTTTATATTAACTACTTGTTAACATTTCCAAGTAAAAGTTATATTTCGTGTAATAACTGCTTTTTTCACATTCATGTTTTGATTTATTATTCTTGGTCCCCATACTAAGCTCATGATTTCATTACTTCGAGAATGATAAAAAAGTAATAAAAATAATCTATATTTAAAATATTAATATTAATGGATATATATAAAAGATATAAATTGAAAATAAAATACATTTTTAATGGAGATGGATGGTTGTACGTACACACGAATGCTGCTTCCATTTCATGTCCTGATGTAATAAATCATGTCATTGAAATATATGTTTATATATATATATCATATCATTAAATTATAATTATTATTTCATATATATCATATAATTTCTCTAAACTCATACTTAATATATTTCATGTAAAGTGTGAAGAAATCACTTCGCTATTTGTATGTAGAAGTCCACATGTCTACAAATGAAGTTATCATATTTCCAAAAACATTTTAGCATGGAGTTATGTGTTATATAATTTGTAAAGAACAAAAAATAATTCATATATATCTTATAAAATCAGAAATTAGATCATTTTTTCTTACCATTAAATGTGATAACTGAAAAATGAGTGACATTGGTTTGTGAGGCAGTATCATTCCATACACACAAACGATGGTTTTGTTTCCTATTTGATGGAACTATGTGTGATTGAAGGTAATACCGATAATTTAAAAACATATTAGTATATTTATTAAAATTATATTATTATATAAACATTAAATATAAATAATTGAATGGTTTTAATAAATAAATAAAACTCAAATGTTTGTTGATGAATGTTAACTCTTTCTGGGAACCTCCTTGTTATTTTCTCAAAAGGACTTCATTGGTTGGATTTATGAAAAAATTACAGATTATATGATTAAGGGTGGGAATTTGGAGTTTGTTGGGCTCAGGTTTTTCAATCAAAATAGATTCTGATGTGTTAATAAAAGAGAATAATATGTACCCTATTATTAGAAAGGGGAGGGGCACTTTTGGAATTTCTCAAAATATTATTTATAATAAATTAAATTTCAATTAAAATGCTTAATAATTTCCACAGAATATAATATAAGATATTATAAGGATGTAATATAATCTAAAAATATTATTTCAACATGTTTGGAAGTTACATTTAACCTCATCATTTTGATTAACCCTTAGTTAATCCAATTTAATTTTAAATATGGTAACAAGTCATTCAATATTAAAAGGATTTAATTTTTTCTCATAATGTCCTAATTATAACATAAAATGGAAATATTATGATATATTAGATAGTAAATCACCCCATTTTAACTTATTTAATATTTTTATAATTTTTTAAAAAGGTAATAATATATTTTTTTCATAATATATCATCAGTGTTAATTTTGAAACTATTCATTACTTTGACTTTAATAAAATAAAGACAGTAAGAAAACTTCAAATAAATTCATTCAATACCCCAATAACTTGAAATATTATCCTTTAAAGTTTTGGTACCACATTAATTAAGTCAAATTATTTACATTTTAATACTTCCAAAACCATTTAATTGATTATTTCATTAATTGAATAATTCATGCATCTTCATTCTGTAATTATTAATTATAATTATTTCTTCCCAAAAAATATTACAGAAATATAGGGTATATAAACATTTTTCATATAAAAATATTAAATATTTTTCAGCATATATTCTATTTTAACACATATTAAAAATATTATACTTATTATAAGTATGACTGTGACATTTTTTCACTCTCTTTGATTTATATAATATCGAAGTCATTTTGATGGAAAATTTCTCATGAAATTATTAAATTTAAATAATTCTATGTTAAGTGTAAAATGAGATTCATAAAATAATGTTTTGTGATGTTTTAGGGTTATCTTGTTGTCTCTATCCCTATATTTTTAACTTAAATTACCCAATTTTACATTTATTATGGTAATATAAATTACTAAAGTAACTATTTATATTTGGAAAAAATAAAAGGGATGTATTTACAAAATTATTAACTTTTTATAAAAAATTAATGAATTTATATTTCATAACTAAAAACACATAATTATATAAAATTAATTTAAAACTAACATAGTTGATGGAATTAGAAAACATGTTTTTAAACTGAAAATATCTATAAGATTGAACTTTTTTATATCCAAATTGAATATAAAATTGATTCCAATGACCTAAATTGGATTAAATGATAAAAATATTATCCCTTTATATTATAAAACCAATAAAATAAATTATTTTACACTATAAATATTTAGATGAACAAGTAGTTTTCAATTAAAATTAAGTATTGTTTTAATGTTCATCCAAACATGAAACTTATCATAAAATACCAAAAATTAAATGGAAATAATTTTTGATATTCCTATTTCAAATAAGAATGTTATTTAGTAAAATATAATTTATAAAAGTTCCATTAACTATATTTTTAACGAGTGAACTATCAAAAGTAAGAAAAATGACTTTTTTTACAAAAGTACATCTTTTATGCATAAAATTTGATTTGTTCTTATATCTTGTCTCCAAAACACATAAGATCAAGGTCAGAAATTATATTGAATGATATATATATATTTATATAATTAATATAATCCATATAGATTTATTTTTTTATTTATTATTATAAAACACACTTATGCACATTTAAATATTATTTCAAAAACATGTTTCCTATTATTTTTAAAAGGTATTACATTAATATATAATTAATATGAAAATGAATTATTTTTAAACCATAATTTCATAATTTAGTTAATACATTTTTTATCCTAAATTATAATGGATAGGATATAAATTGTTTATTTAAATATGTGTGATAATAAAATGTTGTTTCTTAGAAACTCAGTTTTGAATGTAAAAAACCGAAGTTGGTGATGTTTATAGAAAAAGACTAACTTTGTGTAACATGCAACACAAGATATCATAAAAATTTAATTTATTCAAAATAATGGTTCATAAAAACTCAGGGTTTTGTAATCACAAATCACGACTTATTAACCATTTTCTGTTATCAATTACGATATTGTTGTTTCTCATAAGGATCAGTACTGACCTATTTCCCATAGTGGATCAAGACCATTGACTTTTTTCATATAATTATCTCATGAGATATAAATGTTTACCCAATTAATTGGAGGTATATATAATTCCACTGATATTTAAATTAAAACCAAACTTATGTGTTCCAAAATATCATAAAACATTAATCATATCATCATATAATAACCCATGTAATGAAAATGGGTTTCATAAACATTTCATTAATTCAACATAGCATAACCCATGAAAAACAAATGGGTTTTAGGAAAATTTCATCAAAATTAACAATATCCACCTAGAAAATGGGAAAGGATGGTATCATTCAATCTTATCCCTTGTAAAAAAATTAATATCGGAATATGTCATCATAGATGTAAAATTATATTGTAAGATCACTTGCAACATTTATGGATAAATATAGCCTTTACAATTTTAAAAACAAATTCTAAAATTAATACATTTTCAAAATAATTTTCTTTAGAAATAACCGTCAAATCATATAAAGTAAGCATTCAAAATCATTTAAAACATTTCATAAGAAATTTATCCTTTCCTCTTTGAAAAAAACTTCTTGAAAAGTAAAAAATTGTTTCAAATCATTTTATTTTAAAATAACCATTAAACATTATACTATAATATTTTAAATTCATTTCAATAATTTCATAAGTAAAATAACTTTTCCACATTGAAAAATATTTTTTTAAACATAAACCATTTGGGAATCATTTTCTTTGAAAATAACCCAAAAAACATATAAAGTAATCTTTAAAAATCATTTAAAACATTTCTTCAGGAAAAAATATTTCATTATTTGAAAAAGAATTTATAAAAGAATTTTTTTTTGAAAATACATCTCTTTTAAAATAAAAATTAATACATATAAGAAAATATTAATAAACATTTAAAACATTTTATGAGGAAAATATGATTTCCAATTTGAAAATAAAATTTTAAAATATAGATCATTTTGAAAAAAAATCATTGAAAATAAAAATCAAAACTTATAAAGGATGATTCAAGGAATTTTAAGGTCATGATGTTTTGAAATTCAATTCAGGCCATACACATTAAAACAATAATTCTTTTTATATTATCAAAATAATCAAAATAGTTATTATTTCGAAAATTATATTAAGATTCCTTCTAAAAAAATTAAACAAATTAAAACATGTGTAAAACTTTCTTTAATAAATCTTTTTATAAATATTAAAAACCTTCAAGAAAATATCATTTTTAGGAAACATGTTTTAGAAAAAGAGGATTTTCTACCAAACAAAGAAATATAGATGATTTTTCTTAAAAAATTACTTTGAACTTTTGATTACACAAATCGAAGAAAATGAATGGAAACATGTATTCTCATTAAATAACCATAGGAAATAAAAATAAATGAGTTTCTTGATATGTATATCATAATATTTTATCATTGGAAGCATAATCATAAACAATCCTGATAAATGATTATATTATAACATAAAACTCTTACCACATTGGTAACATTAAATAATAATAACCAAGCAAAATAACCATTAATGTAACACATAATATCGTTAATATATTTATATTCTGGATATAACACATCAAAGGTTCCTTATCTACTCCTCATAGATTATTATTGGTGGATAACATAACATTTGTCCAAAACAAGCAAATTTGAGATAAAAAATCACCTAACACTTTGATAAATTGTGAACCATATTCTCCATAAAATAGAAATAATAAAATTTATATGTAAATCCTAATAAATATAAGTTTAATAATTATCAAATAAATTCATGGGAAGTGTATAAGGTATATAAAAGAAACATGTGGTGAATATGGAAAATGTCTCACGGATAAATAAAAGTGAGATGGAAATATCTTACTATAAGTCTCAACATCATTTATACTCATTAAAAACATGTGTATAATAAATATAAGTTACTTAAAAATAAATTATAGAACCATACATATATATATCATACCATATATTATTATCTTATGTCCCTTTATTACTTGTTTAATAACAATTCCATGTTATTGTCATGTTTTGGGCACTAACTGCTTTGTTTTTCATGATTGTTTTGATTTTTTTTGGTGACCCTTAATTTCATCATGGTTTTATTATCTCCAAAATTTCATTACAGATATAAATTATATATATATTTCGAATACATGTATTTATAGTGTTACATTAAATTTAAAGATAAAAATAAAATACATTGTTCATGGGGACAGTAGGTCGTACGTAAACATGAACGGTGTTTCCATTTCCCCAAAAGAAGGAAATAAAGGTAAATAATATATTACCATTAAATAATAGTTTTTTAACCTCATTGTTTTAATAATAATTAAATCTTGATTTTGGTGATAATTAATGAGATTCATGTTTTATGTTACCATTTTATTATATGAGACAAATTGAAAAAATTCTCTGAGTGTGTGTCACCGTCAAAAAATGGCTCACTACTAGTGAAGTCTCACTAATATGGGTAACCAACCTATAGATCCTAAATTTGGAAAAGTTTGGAGAACTGCAAAAAAATTATCGTCGCCACCTTGAGACACCGTCAAGAAATTCATACCACTAGAATGAAAAAATAACAAATTATTGGGATGAATCGCCATTATAAGTGTCACTGTTATCCAGAAACACTACTATTGTGTCTCAATTCTATATCCAAACAAAATTACAATGTACTACCTTTAAAACCTGACTAATCTCCAGATCAATACATTGTAAGCAGTGTCACATTCTAAAGACTCACCACTACTATTTATCTTACTTATATTTTTTTATTAAATATTTATAGAAACTAGTTTATAGAATAAAATGCTAAAACTTATTTTAATGATGTCTTACTAAGTACTATATAGAATGCACTAAATTTTGTGTTAGACATGAAATATGGGGATGTTTAGGATCTTACTGATTCTATTTACTGCTACAGTTTATAGAGAGGAAGCATACTACCTCGTGTAGTATATAGAGAAATGAAATCTTGATCAAGTGAAAAAGAAAAGGTAATAATATGGAGATAGTGTAACACCCCAGGTAAATAAAGAATATGACATTTTCATATTTATCCATAATTTGGAATAAAATATTGATTTGAATTTAAAGGGGACGCTATGCTCGATGGCGTACCCAACACGCAACAACGAGTTTCTTGGGAATCTTACGTTGCACTCTAATAATAAAATAATATTATTTTAAATGGTAGTTAACATGTAGTCGTTGTAATGGAGGGAATGGATAGAAATAACTAAAATTTGATTATATATGTTTTTAAATGTTTTTACATTTATCCAATAAAGGATAGAGGCTTAAAATACGGAAAGAATTAAATTTTAGGCGTATATGCCCTAGTTTTCACTAAAGGTTCACTTATCACCTTTTGATGTGGAACCATAATTAAATATAGTTTTTTTTCACTCTTAAACATTTTTTAGGACCAAATAATACTCTTCTTTAGAATCGGGACATCAAATTTTACTTTGTGTAAATTTTTGGTATCTTTCCGATAAAGTTTATTTTTTTAATGAATAGTGTAAAATGTTGTATTTTAATTCAAAACCACTTTTTAATATAATTTATTTATATGATTATATTATCTTTGGAATTGGTTTTAAAGTGAAATTAGAAAATATTTTTACCATTAAATCCAATAATGGTCGTTGAATTAATTTCACTTTGAAATCGGACTTAAACTAGTGTCAATCTTTTGATACTTATTGTTTCATAAAAACACGCTATTTGCTCTGACAGCGGGAATTAATTATTAAATTAATTAATGTGACTTATATATTTTTATTTTTTTAAAATAGACTTCATTTTTGAATTCGTAATATCAAATATAGCTTAGGGTGAATTTTTGTTAATTTTCTAAAAAACTTCAATTTTTGATGAATAGTGAAACCAATAAATGGTACTTATAAAAACTGATTTTTCCATTTAAATGAAATTTTGCCATATTTGTGTTTTAAATTTTAAAAATCCTACATACATGGTTGTCATTAAGAAGTAAAATGTGGTTCAATGGGATAAAAATAACTTTTTGGTGAATAGTAACTTATTAAGTTTTTAATCGCGATTAGAGGAAATTAGTGTAGTTTAAGGTAAAAATAATGTTTTAATAATATTAAATGAACTTTACACATGTCCTAAACTCATTGGATGTGTAATGTCCGACCAAGAAAATCCATGGGTCAACTTGGGGACCACATGGAGCCACATTGGTTGAGAAATGACATAAATAACCTTTTATTTAATGTAAAAGTAAAAATGACACAAACATGATATGTTTTAGTAAAACAATTTTTAAGTGGGGTTATACAAGTCAGATTTTTTATTATAAATATTAATTGGAAAGCTAAAAGGATTTCCTACATCATAGTAATTTTTGTATAATTTCTAAACATTTAATAAATTAAATTATTTATGACATCATAATGATGCAGCGATGACATCATTATCTGACGATTTAAATAAAATGAGAAGATAATGTAAAATCTATGCCCTACACATGTCCAAAACTTATTGGATGGGTGGATTTATAACCCTTATCACCTTATCCACGAATTATATCAATGTGGGACATTTTAAAACCGAAACACATTTTCAAATAAAGTAATATTTCTTACTTTCCAAAAGTGCCCCTCCTCTCCTCTTATAAAAGGCCCCCACCTCTACCTCATTTCACACACTCCTCAAGACTTTGGCTCGGCCAACCCCAGCCCATTTACTCTCTCCACATCCCTATACTCATCCTAGAGGATTCCCTTTGAGCATAATCCTTTCAAAGGAAGCCTTTAGGCTCAAATCAAAAGGAGTTACACTTTTAAAGGTAATTCATTCTCTCATGTTCATTTGTTTTGTTTTACTTATCCAACCCCCTAAACTCTTTTTATTTACTTCTTTTGTAACAACACCAGTATCTTAAATATACTAGGATGTTGTTATAAGATTTATTCGAGCTACACTCTCACACAACTACATCAAATGGTTAATGAACATACGGTTTTCGTAGATGGCGAAATTCTGCCTCCCGAAATGATGATTGTTCAATACTCATTTATCACCTACAAAGGTGGCCATTATGATGTCACTATTTTTATATATGATATATAATATTTTTATTTTTTCCTTCAGCTTCTGTGTTTTTTCATTTTGGGCGTACCTTTATGGTTTCCATTATGGGTAAACGCGATATCTTCATTTAAAGAAGTGCGGACTACCGCCCCCTCAAAGTGATTTGATTCGTTAAATACCATATGTGGGACGTATAAAGGATGGAAATATGATATTATATATGATATTATACTGGAATTATAATATTCCTTTATATCATTATTATTCCATTCAATAAAATATGAAATAGAAATGAAAGTAGCGTTCATGTGTACGTACGGCTTACCGTCTCCATGAACGGTGCATTTCATTTCTTACCTCTAAATGATTATTTAATGTTATAAATGCATGCATTTACTGGATATATATTACATATATGATATATACATCATGAATACAATTCTGGATATAATAAACATTTGGCCACACGAACAACATGTAATTGTAAGAAGTCCACTTTCGACTTAAGAACTAAATATCGGAAAAACAAATATTATTAACTTAAATGATTACATAATGTTTATGACATGGTAATAAGTGCTATAAAAGGAATAATGAACTTGAAAAAGGTTCTTAAAGAAGTAGAAATTAACTCAAGTTTATTATTCGGGAGATTAAAGAACGATCGAGTCAAGTCAGACCCGAGGTAAGGGATCATACTCCTCTCTTTCTTTTTAAGTACACACTTTTATGTCATTCCTTTTAAAGCTCATCTTTCTTGTTATTGGGATGATATTTTATATTAAACTTAATGTAATTTTCATGTTCATGTGATGAGAGACCCTATTCTCTCTCATCAATACATATTCGGATGTTTTATGTGGCGCCATTTGGCTGCCGAGTTTTCGTAAGGGATTTTTCATCTCACTTTTATTCCCATGAGATTTATGCTACTTTTGCCACAAATTCCATTGAGTGGTGTATGTACTTCCCATTATTCTACTCTTTGTGTAATATAATTTCGTTTATGAGTATTTACATCAATGATCTATTGTCCTTCTTTCTTGGGGTGTATGTTTTGAAAGATACCCAAGTCGGTAAGGGAACCTTTCTCCCTCCTCTTTTTTTTAAAAGACTTCTTTTGTTGGGTATTTTAATTTACATATTGTTATGTTGGGATATGTTCTCATATATCCTTATTTATGTAAATTTTATGTCCAAGTTATGAGATACACTTTTTATCTCTCATCAACTCATTTTGATGTGATGTCGTTAGGCTGTCAAGGGAACTTTTTAACCCAATTTCGATTTCTTTGGGTTCAACATGTAGTCATTGAATATGTCATACATTGAATATGTGTGAAAGACATTTTATTGTTTTACACTTAATATCCACTTATATTGGGTGTATTTATATTTGTCACACATATTTTTGAGATTGATTTGTCCTTACTTTAAGGATAACTTCTTTATAAGGGATTTCATCACATTTGACATTTCTATTGAGGGTTCATTGTTGTTATGCACCAATTCAATCTTATATGGTGTATATACTGTCATTTGGAGTATTATATCATGAATACATTTATTCTCATGATATTATAAGGTTTTGACTAAATTTTATTCCTCAATTATTGTATTCAATTTTCTCTAATTTTGGAAAAACCCCTTTAACCAAAATATCGTTTTAAATGTTTTAATTATTTGTTCTTATTAATATCCATGTTTTCAAAATGTTTTTAAGGATTTATTTATATGGATATTAATGGTTTAAAATTTTACGCTTCAAGGTGGTATGGGACACTTTGATTCAATAATATCTATATTAAATGTTTTAAATGGTTTTGGATATGGTTTCTTTTTGAATGGATTCATTATTTCAATATACTAAAATGTTATATTGTGATTGAAATGTGGAAATGTTATGTTTCCTTTATGCATGTTTTATGTGATACATTTATTTTATGGTTCTTCAGCATTGTTATGAAAACGGGTGGTTCCGTGATAAACTATGGGCGGGTGAGCCCGATATAGCTCTCCAATGCATTGGGTAACTCAAAGGAGTGAAACGTTAAGGTTTCTCTGAAGAGATTTAGGGAATATACTGTGACGGGTATTCCAAACGTAACCAAGAGGGATACTCCCTACGTAAGAATGTTATGAATGCCTCATGTTACCTTTATGTCTTATGTTTTCTATGATTTATTCATGATTTGATATGCCTATGTTTTATGGGTAAAGTGTGATTTCATTCTAATGTATATATGAACTCATGTTTCCTTTCCATATTTTTATAACTCTTACTGAGCTTTTTATGATCATCCCAAGTTTTTGAAATGTTTTTCTCAGGTCAAGGGAAAGGTACATGATGTGATGATAGTGTCAAGGATGTGTCAAGAAAGAATCTGTGTTATATTTTAAATATGTTTCCATTGATGGGAAGAATGAATACTGTTTTTTATGTAACCACTATGTTTAAATGTGGAATGTAATGCAACATTCGTGATCTAATTCTCTAAAACTATAAACCTGAAAAGATCCTCAATGTTTAATCTTGTAATAACTCAAGATTAAGTAAGGTTTAAGGCTGGGGCCTTATAGTTGGTATCAGAGGTCGGTTTAGATAACTTTAGAGGTTAGGGTATTCTTTAAGCATAAGTGACATTACCATAATGGTTAGGATTTCAGAAAGTGTCCTAGTTTTAGATAAAGTGAATGAGTAAGTATATCTTAGTGTTTATCTTACTCATGAGTACATGATGGTTTTGTTTATATACTCACACTGACCTTTTTGGTTTTAGTAAATGGCTGGATCTCGCAGGCACCAAAGTAACAGTTGATGTGAAGGAAACTGTGATAGTTTTTTGAGCAAACAACTGAATGATATGGGAGCTGCAATGAGAACTCTTGTGATCATCATCAACCAACTATCTGGAGTCATGATTGACAACCTAAACCTTGGAGATTTCTCTAAGGCATCATATATGCAAGAAACAAATCCCTACGGAAGTACATGTAATAATCATAAAGGTAAGTGTGTTCAAAAACCTATGTGTCAAAGATGTGGAAAGAGACACCTAGGAAAATGTTTCAAAGGGACAGAAATATGCTATAGATGTGGAAATGAAGGTCATAAAGCAAGAACCTACCATGGAAAAAGGAATAATCCAGTTGACTTGAGGAAAGGGAAAGAAGTTCTTTATGAGGGTTCGATTGAATGTTTTAAATGTGGTGTGCATGGTCATTATGCAAACACATGTCCTATGAAGAAGTTTCGTGAATGGAGTCACCAAGAGCGTACCAATATTCTTTTACAATACCTAATGCCATTCCGATTGAGGATGAAGAAACTGACAATGACCACTCAAAGGTATGTACTATTTCATGACTATTGTTTTCCTATTTTGGAATCTTAGGATATGATTCATGATTTTTTTGTAGGAAAGAGGTATTTCAGAATAAGTTGGAAAGGAATGGATAATGGATCGTGAAGAATGTTGAATGAGTAAGATGTCAACATATAATGTCTTCAAGAGTTATAATGAAATTCTTAGGAGTATTAAGTCTCTTTTGATGATGGGGTTACATTAGAAGACTTTTTATATTATGTGTAACCATGATGTTTAATATAGGCAAATTTTATTCATGTAATATTTATCTTTTCTTTTGTGGACATAGTCATAAAGAACCATTTGGGTTTATATGATCCTTACTTTTGAGGTAATTATGGGTTACTATATGTTATGATTGAAGTGAAAGGCATGAGATAAAATTCAGGTTAAATTATGTTATGATGATTTTATCACTTTTTTTGGAATGATTTGAGAATTATATAGTTTTGGAAAAAGGACAACACGTAGACCGTGTGACTACCCGTCGCGTCGGACAAAGCTGCGGGAATCGAACCCACAACCAAAGTGTGACTGGTATTTATCGCCTAGCACCGGACTACGTGATGTCCCTGGTTAGTTTGACTGATTCTTTTTTTTAAGAGTATGTTTATTTTGGGTTATTTATGAAAATGATTAACCTATCATAGAGGATATGTGATTAGGTTAATTACTTTTCAATACGAGACTTTAGAAGCAACTGATGTTGTTTGGAGATAAATGTTACGATTTAACTTGGAAGACTATGTGACTAAATCCTTCAAATATTTGGTTTTCAATCTTATATTGGTTTACTTTGAAGAATTTTATGGACAAATTGTTTATCAGATGGCCCTCGTTGAACTTTGGGTTTTGTTGGAAAAATATTGGAGATTAAGCATGGATTTTCTTTTTAATGGGTTATCCTTTTCTGGATTATCTGACCTTGTACTAACCTTTTTGGTTTTGGTTTTGGTTAAATCCTAAATACATGGGATGTATATAGTTCTCTTTTGTGGATTAGTTGATTCTCTAGAAGTTGATTATAGTAATCTTAATGCGAACAAGTCTCCCTAAATACTTGTCTTTTGGAAAAAATATGAGTTTGATTAAGGAATCTAGTAAAAGTTGAAAGTGAACATGATAAGTGATTATGTTTCCTTATGAATAAATTCCTCAATAAAAAGTAACTTGAAACAAAAATTTTGTCTATTAACTTTTCCTACTGGGGAATCAAATACCGTTTAACCCATCACAAGTTTGTGATTTTCTTGTGGTTAACTTTCTCCTAAACATGTTTTCTATCACTCTCCATCAGAACATGACCCTTTGTTTTTTCCTCCATGTCCATATTTTCATACTTGGAATCCTAGTATGGGTTAACTCGGGTGACCTCTGTGCTTATCTTTCTTTATTTTAAAGTGATTGTTTTACCGAATCTTGTTCCGATGTGGGACTTTCAAGGATGTTTCCAAGCTCAATTTTAAAAATTGTGAGGACGCAATTCCCAAAAGGGGGAAGGATGTAACCCCCCAGGTAAATAAAGAATACGACATTTTCATATTTATCCATATTTGTGAATAAAATATTGATTTGACTTTAAAGGGGACGCTATGCTCGATGGCGTACCCAACACGCAACAACGATTTTCTTGGGAATCTTACGTTGCACTCTAATAATAAAATAATATTATTTTAAATGGTAGTTAACATGTAGCCGTTGTAATGGCGGGAATGGATATAAATAACTAAAATATGATTATATATGTTTTTAAATGTTTTTACATTTATCCAATAAAGGATAGAGGCTTAAAATACGGAAAGAATTCAATTTTAGGCGTATATGCCCTAGTTTTCACTAAAGGTCCACTTATCACCTTTTGATGTTGAACCATCATTAAATATAGTTTTGTTCAATCTTAAACATTCTTTTGGACCAAATAAAACACTGATTTATAATCAGGACATCAAATTTTACTTTGTGTAATTTTTTGGTATCTTTCCGATAAAGTTCATTTTTTTAATAAATAGTGTAAAATGTTGTATTTTAATTCAAAAACTATTTTTAATCTAATTTATTTATATGATTATATTATCTTTTGAATTGGTTTTAAAGTGAAATTAGAAAATATTTTTACCATTAAATCCAATAGTGGTCGTTGGAATTAATTTCACTTTGAAATCGGACTTAAACTAGTGTTAATCTTTTGATACTTATTGTTTCATAAAAACACGTTATTTGCTCTGACAGCGGGAATTAATTATTAAATTAATTAATGTGACTTATAGACATTGAATTTTGTAAAATATACTTCAAATTTGAATTCGTAATATCAAATATAGCTTAGGGTAAATTTTTGGTAATTTTCTGAAAAACTTCAATTTTTGATGAATAGTGAAACCACTAAGTGGTACTTATAAAAACTGATTTTTCCATTTAAATGAAATTTTTCCATCTTTGTGTTTTGAATTTCAAAAATCCAACATATAGGGTTGTCATTAAGAATTAAAATGTGGATCAATGGGATAAAAATAATTTTTTGGTGAATAGTAACTTATTAAGTTTTTAATCGTGATTAGAGATAATTAGTGTAGTTTAAGGTAAAAATAATGTTTTAATAATATTAAATGAACTTGAAACATGTCCTAACCTCAATGGATGTGTAATGGCCGACCAAGACAAGCCATGGGTCAACTTGGGGACCCCATGGAGCCACTTTGGTTGGGAAATGACATAAATAACTTTTTATTTAATGTAAAAGTAAAAATGACACAAACATGATATGTTTTACTAAAACAATTTTTATGTGGGGTTATACAAGTCAGATTTTTTATTATAAATAGTAATTCGAAAGATAAAACTATTTCCTACATCATTGTAATTTTTTTTATAATTTTTAGACATTAAATAAATTAAATTATTTATGACATCATAATGATGCAGCGATGACATCATTATCTGACGATTTAAATAAAATTAGAAGATAATGTAAACTCTATGATCTATACATGTCCAAAACTTATTGGGTGGGTTTATTTCGAACCCCTATCACCCTATCCACGAATTATATCAATGTGGGTCATTTTAAAACCGAAACACATTTTCAAATAAAGTAATATTTCTTACTTTCCAAAAGTGCCCATCCTCTTCTCTTATAAAAGGCCCCCACCTCTACCTCATTTCACACACTCCTCAAGCCTTTGGCTCGGCCAACCCCTGACCATTTACTCTCTCCACATCCCTATCCTCATCCTAGAGGATTCCCTTTGGGCAAAATCCTTTCAAAGGAAGCCTTTAGGCACAAATCAAAAGGAGTTACACTTTTTAAGGTAATTCATTCTCTCATGTTCATTTGTTTTATTTTGCTTATCCAACCCCCTAAACTCTTTTTATTTACTTCTTTTGTAACAACACCAATATCGTCAATATACTAGGATGTTTTTATAAGATTTATTCGAGCTACACTCTCACACAACTACATAAAATGGTTAAAGAACATACGGTTTCTGTGGATGGTGAAATTCTGCCTCCCGAAATGATGATTGTTCAATACTCATTTAACACCTTCAAAGGTGGCCATTATGATGTCACTATTTTTATATATGATATAGAATATGTTTATGTTTTCCTTAATCTTCTGTGTTTTTTCATTTTGGGCGTACCTTTATGTTTTCCATTATGGGTAAACGCGATATCTTCATTTAAGGAAGTGCGGACTACCGCCCCCTCAAAGTGATTTGATTCGTTAAATACCATATATGGGACGTATAAAGGATGGAACTATGATATTATATATGATATTATACTAGAATTATAATATACATTTATATCATTATTATTCCATTCAATAAAATACGAAATAGAAATGAAAGTAGTGTTCATGTGTACGTACGGGTTACCGTCTCCATGAACGGTGCATTTCATTTCTTACCTCTAAATGATTATGTAATGTTATAAATGCATAAATTTACTGGATATATATGACATATATGATATCTACATCATTAATACAATTCTGGATATAATAAACATTTGGCCACAGGAACATCATGTAATTGTAAGAAGTCCACTTTCCACTTAAGAACCAAATATCGGCAAAACAAATATTATTAACTTAAATGATTACATAATGTTTATGAAATGGTAATAAGTGATTTAAAAGGAATAATGAACTTTAAAAAGGTTCTTATGGAATTAGAAATTAACTCAAGTTTATTATTCAGGAGATTAATGAACGATCGAGTCAAGTCAGACCCGAGGTAAGGGATCATACTCCTCTCTTTCTTTTTAAGTACACACTTTTATGTCATTCATTTTAAAGCTCATCTTTCTTGTTATTGGGATGATCTTTTATATTACACTTACTGTAATTTTTATGTTCATGTGATGAGAGACCCTATTCTCTCTCATCAATCCATATTCGGAAGTTTTATGTGGCCCCGTTAGGCTGCCGAGTTTTCGTAAGGGATTTTTCATCTCACTTTTATTCCCGTGAGATTTATGCTACATTTGCCACAAATTCCATTGAGTGGTGTATGTACTGCCCATTATTATACTCTTTGTGTAATATAATTTCGTTTATGATTATTTACATCAATGATCTATTGTCTTTCTTTCATGGCGTGTATGTTTTGAAAGATACCCAAGTCGGTAAGGGAACCTTTCACCCTCCTCTTTTTTTAAAAGACTTCTTTTGTTGGGTCTTTTAATTTACATATTGTTATGTTGGGATATCTTCTCATATATCCTTATTGATGTAAATTTTATGTCCAAGTGTTGATATACACTTTTTATCTCTCATCAACTCATTTTGATGTGATGTCGTTAGGCTGTCAAGGGAACTTTTTAACCCAATTTCGATTTCTTTGGGTTCAACATGTAGTCATTGAATATGTCATCCATTGAATATGTGTGAAAGACCTTTTATTGTTTTACACTTAATATCCACTTATATTGGGTGTATTTATATTTTTCACACATATTTTTGAGATTGATTTGTCCTTAATTTAAGGATACCTTCTTTATAAGGGATTTCATCAAATTTGACATTTCTATTGAGGGTTCATTGTTGTTATGCACCAATTCACTCTTATGTGGTGTATATACTGTCCTTTAGAGTATTATATCATGAATCCATTTATTATCATGATATTTTAAAGTTCTGACTAAATGTTATTCCTCAATTATTGTATTCAAGTGTCTCTAATTTTGGTAAAACCCCTTTAACCAAAATATCGTTTTAAATGTTTTAATTATTTGTTCTTATTAATATCTATGTTTTCAAAATGGTTTTACGGATTTATTTATATGGATATTAATAGTTTAAAATTTTAAGCTTCAAGGTGGTATGGGACACTTTGATTCAAAAATATCTTTATTAAATGTTTTAAATGGTTTTGGAAAAGGTTTCTTTTTTAATGGATTCATTATTTCAATATACTAAAATGTTATATTGTGATTGAAATGTGGAAATGTTATGTTTCCTTTATGCATGTTTTATGTGATACATTTATGTTATAGTTCTTGGGAATTGTTGTGAAAACGGGTGGTTCCGTGATAAACAAAGGGCGGGTGAGCCCGATATAGCTCTCCAATGCATTGGGTATCGCGAAGGAGTGAAACGTTGAGGTTTCTCCGAAGAGATTTAGGGAATATACTGTGATGGGTATTCCAAACGTAACCAAGAGGGATACTCCCTACGTAAGAATGTTATGAATGCCTCAAGTTACCTTTATGTATTATGTTTTCTATGATTTATTCATGATTTTATATGCCTATGTTTTATGGGTAAAGTGTGATTTCATTCTAATGTATATTTGAACTCATGTTTCCTTTCCATATTTTTATAACTCTTACTGAGCTTTTTATGCTCATCCCAAGTTTTTGAAATGTTTTTCACAGGTCAAGGGAAAGGTACATGATGTGATGATAGTGTCAAGGATGTGTCAAGAAATAATCCGTGTTATATTTTAAATATGTTTCCGTTGATGGGAAGAATGAATACTGTCTTTTATGTAACAACTTTGTTTAAATGTAGACTGTACTGCAAGTTTCGTGATCTAATTCTCTAAAACTCTAAACCTGAAAAGATCCTCAATGTGTAATCTTGTAATAACTCAAGATTAAGTAAGGTTTAAGGCTGGGGCCTTATAGATAGACATAGAGATATTAACATATTATGTGAGATTTATTTTTTATATAATAACCATAAGATATTACATTTGAATGAAGAAGCTGAAGTACCTCAAACATCATGTTTCATTATACTGTTATGAAAAAAGACTCTGACACTCTATTCTATAATATATTTCAGAACTATGACTCAAACTTCAATTCAAATTACATTCAAGGAGTCATGATATTCATTTTTTATGATATTGAGAAAATTTATTTTAGTGGAAATAATAATATTGTATATTGTATTAATTGAGACCTAATTAATCTTTTGTGGAATTTACTAAAATATTCAAAATTATTTCAAACTAATATTTAGTTAAATTGTTCTATTTTATTAAAATTGGGGTATTTTCATTAAATCCGTTTTCAACAAAATTTTATTGGAAACTCAATTCAACCCATTCTTGAGATACTCAATCTGATGAAAATTTTGGTATCAATTGTTAATATTTAATATGATTGTTTCCTCAAAACATTTTAACTTTGATTTTAGTTTTGTTTTATAGATCTAAAATTTCAGTTAGTTCTAGATTTATTTCTTTAAATAGATAATAGAAAATATGTGTTAAATACAAAAAAAACCTACTTTTTTAAATGGTAACAATTATTCTCTATGGAAGATAAAGATAAAAATTCATATAGAAAGTATGGATTTTGAGATTTGGACTACTATAGAATATAGATACAATATGCCTGAAATTATTATAGTTACTTGGGTTAATTATATTGATAAATATTATAATAATTACTATAAATCCATTATTTACTTATATTGTTCTTTAGGAGATGAGGATTTCAATATAAATTATTTTAGAAAAACTGGTTTTGACATTTCAGATACAGTAGCTATTTCTCATGAAGGGAAAACTATTGTAACGGAAATGATATTAACAAAATATACTGTTAAGAATGGTCCATTTAAAATGATGCTTGATAAATTAATCTCAAATAGGTATCTTACATTTAATGATACTTTAAACACCATGAACTCATTAGAATAACTGGTTTATGATATAAAAAATCATAAGAATTCTGAAATGTCTTCCAAAAAGATAGAGAGGTATGTCTATTTCAATTAGAGAGTCATGAGACATTAGAAAATTACCATTAAATGAGACTATTGATAAATTGATTATGTATGAATAATAATTCAAATTCAACTAATAAGAAGATTATGAGCCTAAAATAATGTCAATAGCTTTTATTTCTACTATATCGAAGTAGAAGGGAAAAAGAAAATGTACAGTATGAATGTTCAATGGATAGTGAGTCACCCATGGATAGTGATGAGGAGGTGGCCCATCTAGCCAAGATATTTAGGAATTAATATATTAAGTGACTATTTAGTAGTAAAACAATCTATAAATACACATTTTATTGAAATATATATTGAATAATAGATTCGTAGAAGGATGATAATGAAATTACCTATTTTGAATATAAATGAAAAAGGCATGTCATGAAAGAGGGTCTAAAACTGAAATATAAAAATAAATATGAAGACAGAGAGAAAAACATTCATAAATCTATGAAAGAAACATGGAGTACCTATAAGGTTATATTCAGTGATTGAAACACTAATCTAGAACAAAATTATTACAAATCAAACATATTCTTTGTGGATAATGACTTTGAGGTACATATTGTTTCTATTGTATTCACTATGATTAATTATGAAAATTCTTATATTAAACATGATTATTGTGATATTGATCAAGAATATATGTTTTTAGATTTTTTTAACGATAGAAGAAACTTTTAATCAGTTTATAGATAGGTCCAATGTTCTTAGGAGACAACATTATTTACATTCTAATATTGAACATGATTTATCTATTGAAAAAGAGGATAGTTCTCAATAACTAAAGAAAAAAACACCTTAAACTATTTTATGAGAAACATAAAATTATTTAGAACATTTTAACAATGGTATATAAACTCTTATATAGATTCTAGGTAAACATGTTTCACCAAAGTGTGTCAGAGGTCTAGGATAACAAAAAGGAAAAAGGAGAATAGTTAAGATCACTTTTGGGCCTAAGTGATATTATAGAAGATCTACTGTTAGATTTTCTTCTAGAGGACCAAACATTTTTTAAAAAAATTTACAGTCTTTTTATGAGATACCTATTAAGTAAATATGGGTTCCTAAATCAATTGATTACTAAAACTTTTGGACAAAAGAAAATATGGGTACCAAACTCATTTCTTATATAAATTTTGTTTTGTCGGAAAACTACTTGAAGACCTCCTTTAAAATTATATTGTACATAGACAATAGATGTTCAAGGAATATTGTATGACACTATTATATCTCTAATAGTTTAATAATGGTGGATGGTTTTCATGTAAACTTTGGTGATGCTGCAAAAATTGAAAATAATTATACTTTTCTAAATTAGTAACATTAATTCTATTTTTATTTCGAGAGTATTGTTTATTAATTGGATGAAGTATAGTTTTATTATCACCTAAAAATTATCTGATGATACTTTTCATGTAAAATTTGGAAATAATACATGTAATTTTTTTATTCTATATATTCTTTTATTTATACTATTATAAGCATGAAAATGTTTATATTATTGATCTTAATTCATTAATTTCTAAATATTTTTCCTTATTTAGTTCATTTCATAAAGAATCTAGGATTTGAAATAAGATACTAAACCATTACAATATTCACTCACTTGGGAGTCATACTAGGAAATTGTTAGTTAATGATTTTGTAAAACATGAGTTCCCAAAAAACAATGTCTATAACACCGATCAAAAAGAGAAACAACACAAAATATATTTTAAATCAAAGAATGAAGTTTCATCTTCTTAACCACTTGAGTTGGTACATATGGAATTATTTGGAACATCAATAGGTTCAAGTATTAATAGGATCTATTTTTCTATGTATTATTATATTACTTCTCTAGGTATTATTGGGTGTTCCTTATAGATTAAAAAAGTAAAGCCTTTTCTAATTTCGAAAAGTATGCTAAATATGTATAGAACATATGTGGACTTAGGATTAAGACCCTAAGAAGGGACATTGTCCAAGTGTTTGACAATAAATACTTTGAATATTTTTTATAAAAAAAATGTCTATAGTTATAAATTCTATTCTCTTAGGCCTCCTCAATAGAATAGAGTTATTGAAATTTGGAATAAAACACTTCAAGAGACCGAACAGATATGAAAAATGAATATCAAATTTCTATCTACTTTAGGGAAGAGGCTATTAATATTTACTATTACAGAATTAACATAGTTATAATTACAACTATCTTAAAGTGACCCCTTATTAACTTTGAAATAATATATTTCCAATGTTTAATTACTTTCTTGTTTTCCTTTTCAATGTATTTATTCTTAACACTAAGGATAATTTTTTACAAATTTACCTTCTTGAGGAATGAAAGGATTTTATTGGGTTATTCGTCCTCCAGTAAGTCCTGTATGGTTTTTATTAAAATAACCAAGACTATGGAGGATTCTGTTTAAAGAAAATTTGATGAGACTGATCCAGATTATCCAAAGATCTCTTTATAAAACCATGATCCTGATTTATCTTCTTTGAACATATATTCAAAACTTACTGATTCTACTGTGGAATAGTTAGAGAAATCATATAGTTCTTTGTAATTTTTAGAACATCCAAAACTAGAACCTATATACAAACCTTAAGTAACTAGAATAAAATTTTCATGATCTATTAAGACCCTTACGTACCATCCTTTATTGTTGTAGTTAGAGACCTAAATGGAGTTACACAGACTAGATATTCTCTTAGAAATCAGGTTGAACATCAAGCATTATTGTCTTATCTTGAACCAAATAACATCAATTATGTAATTACTGATATATTCTTGGTAATTTAAATTGAGTAATATTCAACCCAATTTCAAAGAAATGATTTAGGAGAACAAGTCAATAGACCACAGGAAAACTAAACTATAAGTATTAAATGGGTGTTTAGAAATAAAGTAGATTAATCGGGCATAATAGTAAGAAACGAGTCTGTAATTGTTTCAAAAGGTTGTAGTTTTGAAGAATAAATATACTATGAGGAGACCTTTTCAATAGTATCAAGGCTTGAATCGATTAGAATACTATTTTCCTATGTAGCTCATCTTTATTTCAAACTTTATCTAATGGATGTTAAGAGTGAATTTCTGAATGAGTATATAGAATATTTTGTTTCTATAGGACCACCCCCTTTTTTTCAAAATTATAATTTTCCAAATCATTTTATTAAACAATAAAAGCATTAAATGGTTTAAAATAATCCTTAAAATCTTGGTATGATAGGCCCAACACTTTTTTTATTTCTGAATGTTTTTTAAAAGGTATAGTTGATTATACCCATTTTATAAAATAAATTTTGAAAGTTTTTTTAGTTATTCGAATTTATGAAGATGATATTAACTTTAGATATTCATGAAAAACATTTTGTGATATTTTTATAAGATGATGAAAAATGAATTTGAAATGTGTTTAATGGATGAAATAATTTTTTTACTTAGTTTTCATATATTTCAAAATAAAAATGGAATCATTTTTTATCGAAGTAAATATAATAAGGATATTTTGAAAACATTTATCATGATATCTCTAAGATTAGTGATAATTATATGAGTGAAAACTGTAAATTAGTTCCTAATGAAGATCAGAATGTAGTGGATCAAACTAGTTGTAGAGGTATTATTGGAAGTCTTCTCTATGTTACTACTAACTATCCTCATATTGTGTTCATTTTTTTATGTGTTCTCATTTTGAAGCTAATCCAAAAGAGTCACACATGGTTTCTATAAAATGAATTTATAAAATACCTCAGATATACAACTAATTTTAGATTATTTTACCTAATAGAATGATCATTTGAGTTATTTAGTTATTCAAATACATATTTTGTGGGTGTATGTTAAATATAAAAAAACCTTTTGAACTTTTCACTTTTAAAGAAAGTCTCAAGATTCTTGGTGCAGTAAGAAACAATATTTTGTGGCACTGATTACTACTATATCAGAATACATAGTTGCTGGTAGATTTTGTGCATAAATATTTTAGATGAAACACACAATACTATACTATGGATATCAATTACAATATGTTTTTATAAACATTGATAATATTAGTGCTATAAATTTTTCTAATAATAATGAATCACATTCGAGAAAAAATCTATATTGATGTAATACATTACTTTTTTAGAGATCATTTTCAAAAAATACATATCACTCTTGAATATATTATTGCAGAACATTAGTGTGTGGACATATTGGAATTCAAGGTGACTCAAAATGAAAAGATATCCTATTTTACAAGCCTATGATCATTCCCTCCTAAGGGGTCAAATTTGGTAGAGAATATACCCTTGGTATTCAATATTAAAGGCATTTGTGATTTGGATTCTCTATATATTTTTTTATTTGACTTGATAAATAAAAACATCTATGTGTACTTTTATTTTCACAAAGTATTTGAATTTTAAGAGAATGAATTATATCAATAATTAAATAAGATTTCTAAATTTTGGTAAACATTAATTTTTAGGGACTCGTTTTTTGGATTGTCTCGCCTTTGGGTACGTCTTACAGTTGAAATTATCCCCATTGAACTACTCACCAGTGTGACATTTAACATTGTTCGAAAATTTACTCATTCCATTTTCAATATTTCAATTTTATGTTTTGAACCACCAGTTTTTATTTTACTTATGCTTTATTTTATAACTAGATTTGAATTTTTTCTAGATTTATTATTTTTATTTTAGGAATCCCTAAAATCTTGAATGATAAAAAATGTGATACTTTATATAAATTAAACACAAAACTTTTCACACACCTTTTTTCTATTGAGCACTATTGCACAAATGTTTTCTCATGACCTTAAACATTCGACATTCCTTCTCTTTCCAATCTTATTGAACTGATTTTCATGGAAAAAGTGAACCATTATTCTAAGTATTCTCCAGAAGAGTCACATCTGTTAATGAAGAAAAAAGGGAGTCCATTATTCATTTTTTTCTAAAACTAGTGACTCTTGAGCAAGAAAATTTTTTCTATCACCCAAAAATAATGATTAAGAAGATTATCTACTTCTGAAAAGATATTTTTTTAAAGACGTGCTACAAATGAAAGGATTTAAGGATTGGTATTCTCACAATAAAAGTAATTTTTATCCTTGGATAGTTTATCAGTTTTACTAGTATGTTGATTTTAGTTTTAAAGGGGAAGATGAATACATGGTATGGATTAAAGTTAATGGTTATGAAATAGCCATTTCTTCAAAACAGTGGGTTGATTGTTTGAAACACTCTCATATGGTTATTTTTAATGATTCTAAAGAAAAAACTCAGATTATTGTGTTAAGTTTACTTATAAAGATTCCCAATCCGAGTTAATAGGTGATGGAACTAGGAGAAGTCCTGTTGGCCTATATTTTGATAGAGAATGTATATTTATTTTTTGAATTCTTACAGTACATATTGTGGATAAGGAAGGGTGGATTTACTACTCCAATGTATCAAGATGTCTATTTTCTTTTTCTTATGTTGTGAAGATCCATTATACTTTATATATTTTAGATGATCAAGAAAACATCAATGTAAAACTCTTTGATTTATCCCAAAATGATTTCTACTATGTTGAAAGATAAAGGTCCAGTTATTGAAGATGAATAATAAGTTTTGGATTGTTTTGTTTTTTTATTACTAGTATAATCTATAAAATAATGAAGAATAGTTTGAAACCTTGTAAAAAATAGTGGGTAGCTGATAGTGAGAAACTGTATGATGAGTTCAATCTAGTAGACCACCCATCTAGACCAAGATATATTGTTGAACTTAGACTATAACATGATTAGATTGTTGTATATTTTGATGATAGGGAATAAGTTGTTGTTAGTGTAATAGAAGAAGTTTAATATCAATATTATGAGAGAAGTAGAACTAATTTATCTCTTAGTTATCTTACTATAACTTTTTGAGCTCATATTCTGCCTAGGATTCTCCCTAATAGATTGAAATTGGTAAAACGTTTCAAATAATATACCAAAATCACTATAGAAGACCAGTTTAAAAGTTTTTCCAATTTTATGATGAGAATGGTAATAGAGATAATGAAATAGACTATTTTTATGATGACGATTAAGATCCTGATGATTCTCATGGAAAATCATTAAGAGGTAGTGTTAAGAATCCTCAAGATCATCTTGAATATCCTAAATATTCTTTTTTCCAAATTATAGGATAGGATTAGTTTTGTTGGTGAAGTTGATGTTTATACAAGAGGAAAAGGAGATTCATATGTCATGTGGGAGAAATCCTCAAGTCATAAATTTTTTGATGAATTAGATGTTGTATCTATTTCGGGTGATCAGAAGATTTTTAATTTCGATATTATTGGGAAGATTTCAGTTATTTCTATAGTTGAACATTGTGTGGTCGAGAAAATGGATTTTGAGAATGTAGGGAATGTTTCTGATGTTCATTTGAGAGAATTTTATAATTCATACAAACCTTTAGTTCATAAGCACATTGATTATGAACCTTTTGTTGAATATATGATAGTTGAGACCTCTTTTTTTATACCTACAACAGTGATCGCTGAAATTGCTACTTCCTTAGTGGTTTTTCTTCTTGTGAAACCTTACTACATGTGGATTAATCTCATTTTAGAGTAATTTTATTTTTTTCTCATAAGAATGATAGCTCAACAAATATTGGTAAACCCGCCATTCGAGATGAGAGAGATCCTTAAGGTGCATTGGTTTCTCAAAAAAAATCCTGTTTTATTGGATAGTTTTACTTATGTGGGATAATTTTGGCCTTTTTTTGTTCCACTTTATGTGCTCACCAAGGGTGATTTGGAATCCTTAAGTGAAAAGATGTTATCCGAGTTTGATGTGAAGTTAAATAATTGAACTCTACAAGTCTCAATGACAAATGAGAAATATGCCATATATAAATATATATTGTATTTATTGATTCAATGCATTTAATTGAATTTTATACACCATATTCAATAGATATATATTTGGAATAAAATACTACCCAATGAGTTGGAGTCTTTGAGACCTATTATTTAAGGGTTGAAATCTATTTTTTCAGGAAGTATGGATCCTTGCTAGAGAGAGTTTGAATTCGAAATTATATGGAATCTAGTAAGTATACTACTGCTCCTCCTACCTTTTAGGTTGACATATTATTTTTAGCAGTTACAAAATATCTTAGAGCTGTTTTAGCTCGAACATCAAGTGTTGTTTCTGATCTACCTTGAGATACATTAATCCAAATAAGATATAATAGTGATCATATTCCCAAGTTGATTATAGAATATTATAAGGAAAAGAATTATGATTAGGAGACTATAACAAAAAAAATGTGTTATCTCTCAATGATACATACATATAATTCCATGGATTCAAATTGTGTGTTTTTGGATAATAATTTCATGATGTCTCCGGTCACATGACCCTTTAAGGAACAAGTCAACCAGTTTCAATTTCCAACCCATGCACTACATAGATTTATGGAATAAAAGAAATAATTTTTTAGTGAAATAGAGTAAGGTGGTTCTATCATAATAGAAATTATCAACTTTATGAAGCCTCTTTTCAGGTTCAAGGGACTACTTTTATGGCTCATGAATCTATATTAGTCATTGTTTATCTCTCTCCTCCTGTTAGAGATCCTGAGTTTTTTAGAGCTCAAATTACTAGGAATCTAAATCCTATTCTTACCATAATAATTCTACCATTTTCAGTATCTCTCAGTGAATCTATTCAGTACCTCATACCCACCCATATCAGAGAGACTTTTTCTCTAACTTGTGCTCCTATATCCCACCCTTGACCTCCTTCAACTCTAGTTGATGTTCCTATAGTTTTTCCTACTATTACTTATGTCACCATTGATTCTTCCTCATCCAAGGATAAAGAAACTTTTCTTGTGGATCCATTATCCAAGACTAAATACCATTGATGGTAAGATAATGTTTATTTAATGGTATTGTTTTTATTTTATGTATCTTTCTTTAAAAACATTTTGGGTGGTATTTTTATTAACTTTCATCCTATAAATTATATAGTTCTTCTTATTATATTTATCCAATATTTCCTATGTTATTATAATTATTATATTTTTATTGTTTAATTCTACACTTTTTGGTAATCCCAAAATGGTTATAAGATCTCTAGAATTTACATTTATAGAGATATTCTTTTCTTCAAGTTATATTCCATTGATATCTTACTACGCTATATAAACATTTTCCTTTGATATTGCTTATTTCACATTCTTTATTTGATTCCTTTTTTTATCAATGATACCATATGTTGAAATTATCATGATTTACCTTTGATTACATGAATATAAAATGTCCTGATTTTTTATCGTCAAAACAGGGGAGATTGTTTAACTCCTTGTTTAAATGAGCAAAAAATCATGATTATTTTGATAATTAATGAGTTCCATATTTTCTATTATTATTTTATTATATGATTAATATTGGTAAAATTTTTCTATGTATGACTCACCCACATAAATTGAATTACCTCTATTGAAGTCAAAATTCCAAAGATGACTCACCGCTAGATCATAAATTTAGAAATGTATAGGACACTGCAAAAAAGTATCATCATCTCTTTGAGATACCATCAAGAAAGTCATACTGCAAGAATAAAAAAATGAATTTTTTTTGGGATGAATCACTATCAGAACTGTAACTACTATCCAGAAACACCACTAATGTGTCTCACCACCATACACAGACACTGTTCTAATGTCACACCGCCAAACTCTGAGTCACCTCTAGAGGGGCCATCATTCTAAAGAATCATTATTTCTATTTATATTACTTATCTTTTTGAATTGAAAATTTTTAATGGATTATTTAAAGAATTAAATACTAAAAAATATTTTAATTATTGCATATTAGCTATTTCAGATAATTCATTAAACATAATTTCAGGGATTCAGTATGCAGATATAGTGGATTTGGCTGATTATATTTGATGTTACTATTGATACAAGAGAAATCAAAGTCCTTCATGAATTATATAGAGAAAATAACCCTTTGTGCAGTCAAAATAAATGTGATAACATAGATATACACATACAGAGGTGCACACATGAAGTGAGATGGAGTTTTTTAACAAGAAACAGAAGATTATAAACATGAATAAGGAAGTTGAAGCTCTTATTATATCCATTGTCTTCCTATAGTTATGAAAAACGACTCCATATCACACTGTTAAATATAATATTTTAGAAACATTACATGAGTATTAGGTTAAATTAAATTCAATAAGTTAGGAGATGGATTTTATACTAGGTAGAGAACCACAATTTATTCAACTTTTAATTTTTTCTATTTGTTTATTCACATTTACATTACGAGTAGTGTGTCTTACACTATTTATTTCAAACACATTATATCTTGCTTTAAATAGGGAGATAATATGATATCTTATCAACACATGTTATTCCTTTTCCCATGGCATGTGGTGAAGGACAGGGTGCAGCATGGTTTTTATTTGTACTCCCATGAAAACTGTGAAAGATGACATGTGTGGCCTGGATAGCTTGGATATTGTTAAACCTAATTTGGGTTTTGGATCAAAATTTTATTTTAAATAAAGAGATTAGTAGTAGGTGATTACTAAGTGGATAGGACTAAGTCTCATCTTGATACTGAAACTCTTATATTTACTTTTCATATTGTATTTTATTTGTCTTGTTTGTTTTCATTTTTTAGACTATAAAAAAAATTACCTGTAAGCAAAATGAATACATTGAAAGTTTATCTTAATAAATATTTATATAATATTTTTGAAGTGCATAATAGTTTTATTTTTTTCAATATGGATTTAAGTGCATAAGAGTTTCATTTGTTGTCAACGAGAAGACAATATGTGAATAAAAGGTATTGAGAAAGAAGTTGGTGACCTTGGAGAATTGTAGTTGATTCAAATCATTGAATGCTACACTTGATCAATTATATAAGAGGAAAACTATGATTATTGTTGAACTACTCTTAGGTTCCAAGACTTGTATGAAGGTGATACAATGTTACAACAATTAACGAAGCTCATGCACAAGCAATACTCAATTGCATAAAGAAAGAAGTGACATCCATCAATAGTCACTAAGTGGATGAAGTGATGAAGGCCATGCATGGAGGGATTTATGTTCTGAAGATGTTTGGTATTTATGATATAAAAAAAAGGAATGTATGAATATTGAAGATGATGAAGATTGGAGAATGGGATTTTAATGAAGAAGTATGGTTTGGAATTTTATGGGGAAATTAATACTTGGTTGCTTAGTTTTTATACTAAGTACTTACTATTCATTTACATAAAAAGAAGCCAACCATGGAGGGAAACCGAGGGCCTCACCTTAAGAACTTGCGGGTCTTTAGGGTCAACCGAGCTCGAAGGAAGCCCTCAAAGCTAGCCCCACATGAGGCAATAGTGTGGGCCATGTGTAAGCCCGCAGGTACCGCACGGTGATTAACTCATGCAGCATGGTGGCTAGGTTCATGCCTGAAAAAGCATAGTGGGCACTAAGAGTGCTCCCGCAAGGTGAACATAGTATGGGGTGGTACCATGGATGGGGGAAGGACTAACCTGAAATTCGGATGAAATGGCTTGTATTATAAACAATTCTTTTGCTTGTCTCCATTTCGATGTCGGTGGCCAAAAAATCCAGAGATTTGATCACCACCGTCTGATGTATCTCAGACACACGGTCTGTCGTCTGATCATCGCAACATCAATCCAACGCATCTGGGCCATCCATCTGATCATTTGCTACGTGGTGTTTTAATTGAGGTTGTTCAATATCTCCACGGATATCGTATTCAACTTATGAGCACCCAAGAAATAGAAATGAATCTGAATGATGATCTCATCTCTCTGGGAATCATTTGATCCCTTTTCAAGCTGGTGATGATCATCTGGAAGAATCGGACTCATGCATGCATTAAAAGTTGCATGCATTTGATTGAAATGAAGAATCCACGAATGCCAAAGCTACCAAAGGTGCGTGGACACTTTATGTCACTCGAGCAATCAAATATAATCCTTGCATTCTTTATAAAATGCATACCTGAGATATACTCATCGAGAAAGAAGGAGTCCTTGTTGAACAAAATATTCCGAGAATCATGGCCATATCTTGATCTGTGTTTGAAGATTTCAAAACACCGCCTATCTTGGGCATTCAAAGATTTGAACCATGCGGTTCTGTATGAGTTCCTCACCTATAAAAGGATGATACCATGTCGTGAAGTTCTTTCTTCCACTCTTTTGGAAGATTTGAGAGAGCTCGTGTTTTCCATGTAATAGAGCATTGTACAAAAGTTTTTCGTGCAGCCTAGCTACATGAAGAAGAGGGAATCCTGTGTATACCTTGCGTGAAGAGAAGATCTGTAAACCCCCTAGTTCACGAAAGAGATCTTACCCCCTATGCGAAGTAACCCTCGAGCACTTGAAAGGTTCTACTGAACCCTCATTCTTTCTCTGTGAAAAGAATCCCACAAGCTACAGAACTGCTGCTACGCACCCTTGTTCTACCTTTGCGAAGAGAGAACCAAGAATCACTTCTGGTTCTGTAAGGGAGATCTTTTCACTCTGTTCACGCAAAGAAGAAGATCTAGTGTGTTCTTTTGTTTTGCACTAAAAAGAAGAACCCAAGGAAATGTGTTCTCACAAATACGAACACGTGCATTTGGACAAGACTTTGAAAACCTCTTGAGAATAAAAAACTCACCTATACACCATCCACATTTTATTCGGGTTGTGTGAAATTTACATGAAGATGAATAAGGAGAGTACATGCATGGAAGAGTTCATGTTCATTAAAACATAAGAACAAAGTGTGTGTAAAAATTACTTTGAGAAAGGCCGATAGATTCAAATAGAGTTTGTTGAAGCTACTTGAACAAAAGGATGACTATCAATCCATTCAAAGAAAGAATTTGAAACTGTGGGTCACAACCAGTTTTGGGAAGAAAGATGAAGGTGAAAAAAATTTGGGGGGTTTTAACCCACTTGTAATTGGGGGGTATAACTAATTACTATTTGTAATCATCTTCTGATATAGTGAAGAATCTATGTTGGGGAGGATAACGAACAAGGAAAGTAGTAGTTCTTTTTACCAAACCTTGTAAATCCATGTGTCATGTTCTTTTGTTTCACTGCATCTTTTGAAGAGTATATCAAGGCTTTAACCAGCCACAGAGGTTGAGTTGGCAATGAAGGTAATTCATAAAAATGAAAAATAAAATTTTAAAGGGGAGATCACTGATTCAACCCTCCCCTCTGAGTGATCTTACACTATTTTGTGCATTTCAAGTGGTATCAAAGGGAGGTTCTCTCTGTAAGGATCTACATATTTTAGAAAATGGAAACTCTGAATTCTTTCAACAGTAAAGGTGTTCCTACTTTCTATGGAAAAAAATATTCTGAGTTGGAGGAATAGGATGTTACCCTATACTCTATCCCTTGGCCACGAAGTTAGAGATGTAGCTATGTTTTTATTCCCTCCTACTACTGATGAAACTTTTGTGACATTTTCTGAGAAAAGAAATATGGAAGTTTATGGAAAAGCTCAAAATTCCATCATAATGTCTCTTTCAGAAAAATTGTACAAAAAGGTTATGGGACTTAAAAATTCCAAAGAAATCTAGGATAAATTAGAAAGTAGTTATGAAGGAAACATGAAAGTCATGGAATCCAAATTGAAAAATTTGAGGACAAAATTCAAAGATATCAAGATTGGAGAAGAGGAAGTCATTGATGATTATTTCACAAGATTCAATGAGATTTTCAATAATATTTGGGGATTTGGAGAGAAGATGGATTATTCAACTATTGTCAAAAAACAAATGATAAATGATCCTGACAGGTTTGATCCAAAAGTTTCAGCTCAAGAAGATAGATATGATCTTTCTCTTTATGAGTTACATAACATTATTGTTGCATATAAAATGTGAAAGATCCCAGTCTTTAAAAAGAAGATGAAAGATCTGATGGATTTCAAGGCCATGAGAATTCTAAAAATCAAATATGATGAAGCATCATAATCATGTAAATCGGATGATGATGATAAATATGAAGAATAAAATAAAATCATTAATTTAATGTCAAAAAGATTTAGGAAAGAAAAATTTAAGGGAAAAGTTAAACATCCACCAAGGTGCTATAACTATAATAACATTGGACACTTTGTTGTAAATTGTCCTAAGAAAAGGTTTTGTTTCACCTGAAAAAATAATGAAAATTCACAAAAGAATAAATGGGGTAGAAGCACAAAAGTCTCAATAAAATTTGGTACAGGAAATCAAAAATTCTTTCCATGTGAAAGAAGAAGCTATGTGAGCAAAGAAGAAGTTGCTGACTCTACATCAGACAGCCAACCAGAAGATGAATCTAATTTCATGGATCATGTGTAAAAATGGTTTGATACTTAGAGATGTGAAGATGATGAAAGCGAATGGAAAGATCTTGAACACATGTTGAAAAATGAATTAGAAAATTTCCATGAGAAAAACAGAAAGATCAAAAAAGAAAATAGGTTGTTACTAAAAGAAACAGAAAAGATTACTAGAGAAAAGGAAGAATGTATATAGAATGAAACGTTTTAAATTGAAGAAATCCAAAGACACAAACTATATATAGCTAAATGGAAAAGATGGTAACATACCTTGAGGAGAAACTGCACCTAAAAGAAGAAGAGCAATCAATGACTCAGTTCAAGTGGCTTTAAGCATAGAACAGCTTTAAAAAGAACAAAGAAGATTTCAACAAGGCTATTGAGGTCAAGGGATAATCATCACACACTGCTGAAAAGAAGCAGTTCAATTCAATAAAAGTAAAATCTAAAAATACATCTTTCATTTTTAATATTGTAGGTTCAGAAGCAAATTTGGGACAAGCATGGAGCACAAAGTCCGGTTAAAAATCTTCTTCTAATCTAAAGAAAGATATAAATCCTCTAGGAATATTCACTCAGGTTCTAAAAAAAAAACAACAACATTATTCTAGACAAGACTCCTATCAGTGGGTAAGAACAAGGTTTAGAGGATACAGCTGGTGTTGTGGAGTTTTTGGGCACAATGTATATCTATACAGGTATAACATGTCTCTACCTCAAGTAAGGCATGAATCAAGGGGGGATATTCAGAAAGTAAAAAAGGAAATTCGGAAATCATCTAATATGCCAACATAGAACAAATATAATTTCTTGGAAGAAACTGGTTGTAGATTTGATCAGCAAGGTCATAGTGCTGAAAATTGTATGACTATTCATCCTGAACAAGCCCTCAAAGCTATGGAAGGAAAAGGAATTAAAAAATTAAACGAAGATAACTCATATTTTGGTGAATTTTCATTGAAATTCAGTTATAAAACCATGTCATGGATTCTCGATTGTAGATGTTCATCACACATGACTGGTGATACAAAAATCTTAAGCAACATAGAAAATCATGAGGGAGGAGCTATAATATTGGGAAATTATTGTTCTCTAAAATCAGGGGAGTTGGAAAATATATTATTGAAGCAAAGTATATGAAGTCCAATGATGTGTTATTTGTTGAAGGGTTAAAACACAATTTACTTAGTGCGAGTAAACTATGTGATGATGGACCTGAGGTGTAGTTCAAAAAGGACTCATGTGTCGCCAAAAGCTCCAAGGATGGAAGAATCATCAATTAGGGGAAAAGAACCACTAGAAATATATTTCAAATTGGTAATTCTAGTGATTTTTATTACTTGAGTTACAAGGATGAAAACAATATCTAGCATAGAAGACTTAGCCATCTTGGTCAAAGGAGTATATGCAAAATCCTGAAGTATGGCATTGTGAGAGATCTTCCCATATTGAAAATAGAAAGGATTGATGTTTTTGAAACATGTCAGAAAGGAAAATTCATGCATAGCTCACATAAACGAGTGGATATACTATCAACTAGACCCCTTAAACTTATTCATAGAGATATATGTGGTCCAATGAGACAATAGTATACCAGTGGTGATCTGTATTTCATAACTTTTATTGATTATTACACTGAAATGACTAATTCCATTTTTATTAAACACAAGTCAGAGTCAACTACAATATTCAAAAACCTTAGAAGGAAGGATGAGAAGGAATTGGGTATCTGCATTAAAAAAGTGTGATCAGACAATGGTAAAGAGTATAGTTGTGATGATTTTGAAATCTATCTCTACAAGCATGGAATCAAGCATCAATACAGCACACCCTATACATCACAGAAAAATGGAGTTTCTGAAAGAAAGAACAGAATATTTGTTTAAATGGGAAGAACTATGTTGGTTGAACATAACATCTCGACGTTTTTCTAGAGAGAAGCTGTATGCATTGCCATACATATAAAAAACAGATGTCTTCTCTAACCAGAGACACAAATGGCAGCTTATGAAATGTGGTATAGTAGAAAACCAACTGTTAAGTACTTTAGAGTTTTTGGAAGTCCCTACATCATAATGATTAATAAAATTAATCTGGGAAAATTTGAAGAAAAGGCAGAGGAAGGGATATTCATGGGCTACCTACCTGATGGTAAAGGATACAGATATTGGAACAGAAGAATGAACAAGTTATAGGATTGCTATGATGTCTGAATTATTGAAAGCAATATCAAATCAGATATTTCTATGAATGGTGTTCTAAAAGACTTGGTATAAAATGAAATTATTGTGGAACAAAAGAATGATGAAGCAGGAGGGATAGAACAAGACAATGTTGACAATAATTCTGAACACACCAGTGATTAAGAATAAGATGATGAAAATAAAAGAAAATGGTACAATAAATTAAAAAACATGTTAAGATAGAAAATTTCATTGGTAATCTAAAATCTCTACTGAAAACAAGAATAAGATTGAGAATATAAGATCAAACTACACTTATTTTTCAAGTTGAACCTCAGACAGTGGCTGAGGCAGTTGAACATGAGGAATGGATACAAGCTATGTATGAGTAGCTTGATCAGATTGAGAGGAACTTCACTTGGGATCTTGTGTCAAGAGAGAAGAATAAAAAAATTCGCACCATGTGGGTTTTCAGATATAAGCTAAATGAGAAAGGGGAGGTTTTAAGAAACAAGGCTAGACTGGTATGCATGGTATATTCTCAAATGGAAGGATGTGACTTTGAAGAAACTTTGGCACCAGTAAAAAGACTGGAAACCATTAAAATGTTCTTAGCAGTTGTAGCACAAGTTCATTATAATGTTTATCAGATGGATGTGAAATCTGCATTTCAAAATGGAGATCTTATAGAAGATGTATATATCGATCTACTAGATGGTTTTATTCTGAAAAAATATGGAATCATGGTATACAGTTTGAGAAAAGATCTATATGGTTTAAAATAGGCCCCTATATCTTGATACTCTAAATAGGATGGTTGTCTAAGGGATATGATCTTTGTCAAGGGTATAGTTGATATCAATATTTATGTTAGAGAAATGTCCACTCGTACTCTCATAGTCATCATTTATAT
This sequence comes from Viscum album, assembly GCA_963277665.1. Lineage (NCBI taxonomy): Eukaryota > Viridiplantae > Streptophyta > Magnoliopsida > Santalales > Viscaceae > Viscum > Viscum album. The sequence continues at coordinate 1,903,382,926 of OY728165.1, read as the reverse complement.
AAATACATCATATTTGCTGGATACAAGAATGGTTTATGTGAATAATTTGCAGAGGAGATGAAGAAAACCTTGGAAATGTCCATGCATGGTCAAATGACATATTTTCTGGGATTTCAGGTTGAACAGAAAGACAATTTCATATTTCTGTCACAATATAAGTATGCAAGGGAATTGGTGAAAATTTATGGAATTGAAAATGCAAAAGAAGTTTCGACACCCATTTTAGTTGGAACTAAATTATGAAAGGATGAAAATGGAAACAGTGTTGATCAGAAATACATCTGAAGAATCATTAGGGGACTACTTTATCTCTCCTCATCAAGGCCAGATGTCACTTATGAAGTAACTTTATGTTCCTGATATTAGATTAATCCAAAAGAATCTCACTTATCAGTAGCTTAGAGAATTTTGAGATATGTAAAAGGAACTTTTAACTATGGGTTTTTATACAAACATAGTGGATAAATGATGTGGTTGGGGTTTACAGATGCTAATTGGGTAAGTGATTTTATAGATAGGAGATCCACCACCAGTGGAACCTTCTTTTTTGGAGAAGGTTGTGTTAATTGGTAAAATAAGAAACAAAAATCAGTAACTTTTAGCATAGCTGAGGCAGAATATGTGGCTTCCAAAAATTCATGCAGACAGATGATTTGGATGCAAGTACAGCTAGAAGACTTGCGAATTGAAACTAAGAAGCCTCTAAAGATCTTATGTGATAATCAAAGTTCTATTATATTATCTAAGAATCACATAAAACATTCATGATCAATTAATATTGATATCAAATTTCATTTTATTAAAGAAAAAGTGTCCATTGGAGATGTCTAGCTTGATTACATCTCTACTCAAGATACAATTGCTGATATTTTTCACTAAAGCATTTCCAGTAGAGAGGTTTTTTGAGTTAAGGTTGAAACTTCGTGTTCATCCTTGTCCTATCAATTGAAGATCATGAACATTGTTATCCTTATTCTCTAAATCTATCTACATTCTCTTGCACTAATTTTCAGGGAATTGAAGGAGATTAATGCATCCCTTGAGGGGGAGCATTGTTTATTGGTTGTCTGTGTAGGGTTTTTGCAGTTCAATTAAAAATTTGTTCACCCCCTTGAAGATGAGTGGATTCATTCTGAGCATGATTTCACATACATGGTTGTATCTTAATAGTATTAAAAACCTTGGTTATATCTCTCTTGTTCTCTACATCGGGTTATCCCACGTAGACATGGAGTTTATTAACTATTGGATATTTTCTAAATTAACTATGTGATATCATCCCTTTGTATTTGGTTTCCAATAAGTGGGAGAAATGTTTGGCACACATATTGACCCATACAAAGTGTGCTTAAGTGATATTTTGTGATTAATTGATATTGAAAGAAAAATACAAAGGGGGGATATTGAAGTTCATAAGAGTTGCATTTGTTGTTAATATGGATTGAAGTGCATAAGAGTTGCATTTATTGTTAATGATAAGTCAATATGTGAATGAAAGTTATTGAGAAATAATTTGGTGAGGCCTTGGAGAATTGTTGTTGATTCAAAGCATTGAATGCTACACTTTATTAATTCTCTAAGTGTAAAACTCTAACGATTGTTGAACAAGTCTTAAGTTCCAAGAATTGTATCAATGTGATATAATGCTACAACATTTAAAGAAGCTCATGCACAAGAAATACTCAGTTTCATGATGAAAGAAGTGACATCCATCAATAGTCACGAAGTCTATGAATTGATGAAGGCCATGCATGGAGGGATTTATGTTATGAAGATGTTTGGGATTTATGATCTACAAATAAAAGAATGGATGAAGTTTTAAGATGAATAAGAGTTGAGAATGGGATTCTAATGAAGAAGTATGGTTTTGCCTTTTATGGAGAAATTAATTCTTGGTAACATAGTTTTTATACTAAGTACTTACTATTCCTTTACATAAAAATGAATACAACCATGGAGGCAAGTCGAGGTCCTCACCTCAAACACTTGCGGGACCCGAGGTTCAACCATGCTCAAAGGAAGCCCTCAAGGATAGCCCCGCATGATACAAGAGTGCGGGCCGTGTGTAATCCTATGGGTGGTTCATGGTGATGAACCCGTGCAGCATGGGCACTAGGTACATGCCCGGAGGAGCATAGTGGGCGCTCAAAGTGTGCCTGCAAGGTGAACAAGGTACGGGGCGGTACCTTGGAGGGGAAAAGAGTAATCTGAAATTTAGATGTTGCAGATTATATTATAAATAAGTCATTATCATGTCTCTGTTTCGATGTGGGATGGCCAAAAAATCCAGAGACGTGATGTACGACATCTGATGTATCTCAGACACACGGTATGTCATCCGATCTTCGCATCATTGATCCAGCGCATCCGGGCCATCCATATGATCATGTGTCACGTGTTGTTTTAACTGTGGCCATTCGATCTCTCCGCCGAGGTCGTCTTCAACCTCTAAACCCACTAGAACTAGCGATGTAGCTGAACGACGATCTCATCTCTCCTGACAACATTGGAGCCCTTTTCAAGCCCTTGATGTTCGTCAGGAAGAAATGAACTCATGCATGCATTAAAAGTTGCATGAATGCAATTAAAATGAAGAATCCAAGAACGTCAAAGCTACCGAAGGTGCGAGGCCATGTCATGTCACTCGAGCACTCAAATAGAATGTTTCATGCTTTCTAAAATGCATGAATGATATATAATCACCGAGAAAGATGGAGTTCATGTTGAACAAAATATATCGAGACTTATGGCCATATCATGATCCACTTTTGAATATTTTAAAACACCAAATATCTCAGGCATTAAAAGATTTGAATAGAGTGGTTTTATACGAGATCCTCACCTATAAAAGGAGGATACCAAGCCATGAAGTGCTTGCTTCCACTCTCATTGATGATCTTGAGACAACACCTATTTTCCAAGAAATAGAGCATTGCGTGAAAGTTTTCTGCGCATCCTAGCTACTTGAAGAAGAGGAAGTCCCACACATCCCTTTCATGAAGAGAAGATCCATGAACCCTCTAGTTCAAGAAAGAGCATTCACCCCCTATACAAAGGAAACCATGAGCACTTGATAGTTTCTTTTGAACCCTCATTGTCTCTCTGTGAGGAGAATCATGCAAGCTACACAATTGGTGCTACGCACCCTTGTTGTACCTTTGTGAATAGATAACCAAGAATGGATTCTGGTTCTGTATGGGATATATTTTCCTTCCCTTCATGTAAAGAAGAAGATCTTCTGTGTTCTTTTGTTTTGCATGAAAAGTAAGAACCCAAGGACTTGTGTTTTAAAAAATACAAACACATGCATGAGGCTAAGACTTTGATAACCTCTTGAGAATAAAAAATTCACCCATACACTATCCACATTCCTATTTGGGTTGTGTGTGATTTACTTGAAGAAGAAGAAGAAGAAGAGTACATGCATGTAGGAGTTCATGTGCATGCAAACAAAAGAAAAAAGTGTGCTTGAAAAGTATATAGAGCAAGACTGACAGACTCAAACAGAATTTGTTGAAGCAACTTGAACAGATGGGCGACTATCAATGCATTCAAAGGAGGAATTTGAAACTGGGGGTGTAACCAATTTCAGGAAGAAAGATGAAGGTGTTGAAAAGTTGGGGGGTTTGACCAACTTTTATTTAGGGGGGACTAACCAAATACTATTTGTAAGTATCATCTGATATAATGAAGAATCTGCGTCGGGGAGGATAACCAATACGGTAATGAGTGGGTCTTTGTACCGAAACTCATAAATCCATGTGTCTTATGATTTTGTTTGACTGCATATTTTTATGAGTAGATCAAGGCCTTAACCAGCCATAGAGGTTGAATTGAAAAAGAAACCTATTAATAAAAATGCAAAATAAAATTTTAAAGGGGATATCACTAATTCACCCATCCCCTTTCAGTGATCTTGCACTATTCTGGGCATTTCAATTTTGACTAAGTAAATTGATTTAAAAGGATATAATAACATTATATATTATTTTTCATGATACCTAATAAATTTTTTGAGAAATTTTCTAAAATAATAAAATTTATATCAAAATACTGTTTTGGTAAACTATGTTGTTTAATTTAAATTGGGAGATCTTCTTTATATTGTTTTAAAAATTATTCTATTGGTTACTCAAGTCACCCCCACCCCACTTGAGACACTCACTCCAACTATTATTTTTTATGACATGTATATTATATATGTTCATTCAACCCATCATTATTACCTTCCATGTATAGTGGGAATGAATAACATCACTTCGAGAGGTAGTGTTCTCTCGTACACATGAACGACATTATCATATTCTTTTTTAATGGAAACTATGAAGGTACATGTGATATAAATATTCTATAGGAATAATAATATCATAAATTTCATATATTATAATCTATCTATGAGAGGTGATGATGGAAAAATAAATAAATCACTTCATGAGCTGGTATTTTTCCTTACACATGAAAAAATATTTTGTTTCCCATTTGATGGAAGAGGAGATGGTTGTAGATTATTATATTAACATAAAAAAATTATTATTTGTAATGAAATCAGGTTATTATAAAATCATGTTTTAATAATTGTTTATTTTGTTTAATGGAGAGATAAAATAAAATCCATGGTTAGGGGTTTTACATCTCCTTTAGACAACATCTTTTTGTTTGCACAGAAATGATTATTTGGTAGGATTTATGGCCAAAATAAGGCATCTGATAAAGTATTAAGTAATTATGTAAGTGTTATGGGTTATAATTTACTTATGAAAATGGTTTTGTAAATGTAAAGAGGATAGGATGAGGGTTTTTCTTTTATAAGATAGGTGTGTGTAACACTTGAATGTTTTTAAAATAAGAAGGTATACCCATGTGTTTTCCATTATAAAATTCTAATAAAATGGACCATAAATGAAACATTAAGATATAAGGTATAAATATAACAATAAAATGGGTGTAAAATAAATTTTTGGTCATTTTTAACCCCTATCTGTTTATATCAACCCCTTAGAAAACCCATTTTTATGTTAATTGTGGTAAATAATTTTTACTCTTTTTGCTATTAATTATAGTAAAATTTAAATATTAACTTATTATATAATATGAATAATTTTAATTCTAAATATGGAATTCATTTTTTCAAATTAAATGCACAAAAGTGGCTAAATTTAATTTAATATTAATCTCTCAAAGGCAACGACAAAGCGGTTTTCAAATAAAAAATGTTCATTAGTTTAAATAGTTTTTATATCAAAATTCATTATGAAAATATTTCCAATGAACTAAATTTGATTAATAGATATTTAATTGATAAAGTTTTTCATCTAAAACTATCTTGATATAATTTCTTTTTTTTAATAATTAAAATAAATGAAAATTCTTAATAAAAAATTATATTTTTACTAACCATTGAAAAAATATTCTGCTCCAAAAATTATCCAAATTTCTCCATAAGAAAGTTTTTATATGATTATTTAAAAAAAATATTATAAGATGTAAATTTTCAAAAAATATAAAAATTTATATTTAAAATAAGTGTGAAAAATGCAAAAAAAAACTTTTCCTTATAAAAATATAGCTTTTAATTTTAAAATTAGATTTATTCTTATCTACTATCTAGAAAAAAAATATATGAATGGTAAAAAATTTAATTTTATATACTACATATAAACATCATTAAAAAATTTCACCAAATAAAATATCAATTTATTGAAGTAAAATTTTTCTTTCCTAAAATAGTTTTCAGGAAAATATTTCCATTTTTTTCAAATCAGTTTTATTTTATTTGTAATTAATTGGTAACCAGATAAATCATTTTATATAGGTGAATAAAATATATATTTTAGTTATTTAGTAAATATTATTCATAACCTCCATTCTAAGGGATTAGTGACAACTATCATATATAATATTTTAATTGTATGCCATGTTTCATTAAAACATTGTGTCGTGTCTATAATATGAAACACTCAGTGTTATGTGTAATGAAAAATTTAAAAAAACATAAAATTCATTTGAAAAAAATCACAAAATCATGGAATCTTACATTTTTCCACCATTGAATAAATTTTTTCCATGAAATTTGAACTTGATCTCGGTAAAAAAGGGGTTTAACATTTGAAAATCCAATTGTGGGAAACCCACATCGTAAGATAGGTTAATAACACATTATCTTGAAAAAAGAAAAATGGAAGTGTTAAGATCTTCTAGAATAATACATAATAGGTTTCAAAATATGATAACATATGTGGGATTTTAAAAATGGATATAGAAGATAAAGCTATCACCCAAATACTAATGGAGAGTAATAGAGAACATGGTCAAAAGAAAGTTAACAACCCCAAAATAATAAGCTAAAGAGGTGTGAAACAATTCATCAATATCATTAAAATTTAGAATAATATGATAATATTTTATTTGATGATTCTTTTCCTAATGTTGGTTAATTTTCATGAGAAGATATATATACTTGATTTCATTTCATTTTAGAAGGATAATTTCATCATTTGGCTTTTCCTTGATCAATTTCTACTTCATCTTACTCTATGATATTATTTTTTCTTCTTTGAAATACTAAATAAGATCTATAAAAGATTGAAAATTCATTCATTCAATCTCTAGTTATTATCATAAAAATTTATTCACATAATTTATACTTATTTTCTGCTGTTTAATAATAAATTAATATCTAAAACCTCATCAAAAATTCAACTTAAACCATTCCATAAATGGTTGACATTCCAAAATTCGAAATTTATAAAAAATTTCATAAAATTTCTCTAATTTAACAAAATATTAGTCCATAAAATATAATAAAGTATCTCTATATTATCACTTACCATCTATGTCAATACCTTCGTAATATATTTTTATAAATCACTTTAGTAACCAATTTTAATATAAAAAATTATTGAAAATATACAAACTTCCTCATTCCTTGAATAAAGCCATAGATTATGGAATATATTCCATATATACAATAATGGTGTAAAATCCATCAATGATTACATATATCACTTTTTCACACATTATTAATTATTTCTGAGGCCATAAATACTATCCAATTTACATTATTCATGTCAATAGTCTATTTACCCAAACTGAACACCATTATCTTAACATCAGGAACATATTAGGGGGTATCTTTCCTTAATAAAAATATCACCTTACAATTAGATCACATTTCATGGTAATCATCACCATTCAATATATTCTTATAAATACTTAATGAAAAACTAGTATTAAACAATCCTTATATATTTCATTATTCGTATAAAATAATTCATGAATTCTAATACATAATCACTTCAATCATCCCACTACCTTCAAAAAATATTAACTATGATTCATCATGCTATTTTTTAATACCTATTTCCTTAAATATGAAATATGACTCATGTGTTGAAAATAAAAAAATTAAAAAAATCATTCTTCTCACATTTAACATAAAAAATACCATTAGAATAAATCATAATTATCATGTGTAATTTGTATTCTCGTCATCATGGGTTGAATAACCATTACACATAAATAAAATTGATTCTCGTTATGATGTTTCACCTTAGGAAATATATTTTCATACATCCCATACATTCCAAATTTTAAGTATTCTACTTCCTATGATATCTTAGGGAGACCACAATTCTCATCCATTGAGTTAACCGAACATTCCATTTTTTCTATATAATTAATTTTTTTATGTCCTTCTTTTACATAATCAAAACATCTGATCAGTCCTCTAAGACAACAACTCTTGTGATTCTTCCCACATTATAAACATATAAAAAATATAATCTTATTTCATCTATGGTCTTTCCAATATGAACTCTCAAAAATATTTATCCCAATCTTCATTGGTGAATCTCAGAGTTCATTAAGGTCTTTTATTAATCATATATCATGATAACTAATTTGGAATAATCACATTATCATATACTCTATTTTTCATCCCATTTTGTTTCTCATCATCACATTTTCTATCACATTCAACATTGATCAAGTTTCTTCTAGTTCCCTCCATTGAATAAATACAAAATACAAAGTGTGAGTAAAACTATTTCTAGTTAGAAAGAAATTAATCCTAAAAAATATGTTATAAGATGCTTAAATATGAAAACATTCTTTTCAATAAATGAATCCTTAGGTATAACCTAGGTCATTCATGGTCATTAATTTAATCCTTTATGATGATTCATAAATATTTTTTTAATTTACAAATAATATCCCTTGGGAGTGTTAAACCAAGAGTTCAGTAAGGAATATTGTCATGCACTAGGTGATGATTGATTCTAAATCAATTCTCCTTTTTAGAGTAAATACCTCTAGGTACATATGTTCCAGAACAACATCTGCTTATAGTATCCATACAGGATGTAATTTATTTCAAACCAATCACTCTATCCTTCACTAAAATTTAAATAAACATTCCTATAATTTTACTTATACTTAGAGAAATGCCATGAAATATCCATAGAAATGTCCCTATGTATTTACCTAAATCATTCCCTTCCAATATTATAAATGTTAACTATACCGTTAATCAAATACCAAAAATAGAGGGTTGGTATTTTATAAATAAGTATCTTTGAATGAAATTGAATTTTTTCTTATAATATAACCTTTTAGTGCTATAAAAAATAACAATAAATGGGGTCTTTTACAAAACTAGTGAAATTATGATCATAAATCCCCCCTGTCTGTGTTTTTTTACTTGCATTGATAATGGATACACATTGTCAGTTTATGATTACTAATTCCAAATAATGTCTCAAGTTGGATTGACTCCCAATCTTGACGAGGGTTCGACACTCGACCAGTGATGGTGGTGGCCTACGAGTATGTTCCTCCACCTTCGGGGGAGGGACCTCCGACATATTTCACACGAGCGAAACCCTATTTTATACCATTATCGAACCTGGACTTCTTTCCTCCGTTTCTACCATGTTTTATAAGCCCTAAAGTGCAAGATATCCATGATGGTCATCCTAATATTCCGATTTCGATCGCTGAGTTTAACGAAGCAATGGGCCCCCATAGCTTGTCATTAATCACACGATTCTCAAAGAGAAGACCTTCAGTCGATCTATTTGACAGATTTGTGTTCGGTTCTCGGGATTTTCAAGAAAGGGAAACCTTAGGTTTGCTGGACAATTGATCCATATTGATTCATTTTTCTTCAGAGTAATATCTGATACAATTATGGTCAAGGGATCCCCGCATCTACAATGACTCATGATTCTTCCTGTACTGATGGTCTTATGACATTCACAAGAAGCATGACTCTCCATTAGTGGCAGTCTGGGTAAGTTTTCCGAATCTTCTGCATCCATTTCAGAATCCATCGATTGTTAAAATTCTTGGGAACATTCTTGGTAGATGCTTGTGTTCGGATAGCCGGACCAATGTGGTCTCCCACCTGATTAATCATTGTGTGTGTGTGGAGGTGGACGCATCAGAGGCTCCATTAGACATCATCTGGATTACTGTCAGGGAAGAATTCTGGTGTAAGCATCCTATGGTATATGTGTCTTGGTTCTAGTTTTTAAAGGTTTTCAAATGGTTGGGACATTCATCGGAATGTTTCTCGAAGGAAGCAAAGAATACTGAATATCTGGAAGATGTGTTAAATGGTAATTGTGTAATTCCTGAGAACGACATGATGGAGGGTGTTCTAGCTGAAGGAATTTATGGGGTTAGATGCAGTGGGCTAGGTGAGGGAAGTGATCCATTGAGTACTGCTACGGTGGCCTAGATTGCAGTTTTGGACGACGGTGAAACATGGAATGGAACAAATGTAATTGGCACAGGGCTTTCTTCTGGTTCCAACCAAGTGAGGCACGATAAACTGCCGGTTTTTCCTACTAACCCTAAAGTTCAAGAGGTGTTTAGAAAAATGATAAGTGACCTCAGTGGCGGGAGCAGACCTATCATAGGTCGTAATGGCAATGCAGTGTCCATGAATGATCAATATCAACTTGCAGGTGACTCCCATCCTGGTATCAATGTGGGGTGTACTATAATGCAGACTGCTTATGCTACTCAGAGTGTGGTTCTTGAGGAATTTTCCACACAACCCCAGTTCATGGGGCGTGGATTCATACAACCCAGCCGGGCCGAGAATCTTGGTATGACGCCACTGGATGGGGAGTCTGATTTAAGCATGGACAATACACAGTTGGGCGATAATGATGATTGGACTGGAAGGATTTCTCAAATGGTATAGGAGGGAGGGGAACCTAGTTTCCCTTGAGTAATAGATTTGAAGGCCTTCTAGAGGTAGATGTGGATGTTGTCCCCATTTCCACAGCTGGAGGAGATGGGGCTGGAGTGAAGGCCTCTAAGGGGATAGATAATACACAAATTGCAGATGAGGAGTAACCTACAAAGAGTACTAAGGGTTTCGGAAAGCGGAAGGGGGAGAAGAACTACTCCTCGTTACCTCTGCCTCTAGACACCCGATCTATGAAGAAGATGAACGAAACAAAGAAGGAAAAAGAACCTTTTTTAGTCTCCAAGTCCAGTGGAATAGGGTGACCAAGACATGGTTTTCCTTTTAAGCTCTGAAGAAGAAGTGATGGAGCTGACCTTGATGCTTAATACATCGGAGGAGGAGGCAACCAGGATGATGGGGAGGTTGCTGTAGGTGTCTCTTAATTTGGAACGATATACATCGATTGACAGATAGGACTCCATTCTAGAGACTTTTTAGGGAGAGAGATTCAGGTAATATTAAGTTCCTATTTAATGATCCTGGTTAAGGGTGGATTTGGCCATATTTTAGATAGGGTTGGTTGAGGTGTAGCCCTTGGGCTCTGGTTGTTTGTCTTTTTATGGTTCTTTGGTGTTTTTTGCATCTTTCTACTTGGACCTGAACCAGAGGGGGGCTGAGCACGATGTCTTCATCGATGCATGATTTTGGAGTGGCATGCTGAGAGGGTATGCCTTTTCCATCGGTACCGTGCTTGTACACTTCTGCACAGGACTGATTACTGAAGGGACATGCATTGGTGAGGCTTTTCTACAAGATTATCTACTGGGTTGGGGTAGGTTCGGTGGTTTGCCTTGGTTTTTCCTTTTTCTTGTGTTGTCCTAAGCTTTGTTCTGACTGTTTCTCTATTTTCTCACTTTCTTCCTCAAAAGTGATTTGATAATAAAAAATGTAATTTTCAGTCAGTATGATTACTAATGCTGATAAAGGGCCCCCAATATAAGTTTTTTTATTATATTGGATAATGGACCCCTTTATCAGTGTTTTTGTAGAGTTTATAATTCCCTCATATATCTACACTTTTTAGCACTGATAAAGGCCCCCTTTATCAGTTCTTTTTCTAGAACTGATAAAGGGGTCCTTGATTTTCATTTTTAAATACCACGGAATAAACCTAAATATATAGTAGTATTCATACCCAACCTATAAGAGATTATAAACATGATTTATGGCATAAAAATTATCATGTCAAAAAACATAGCCCATAAGAGTGAGGAGTCATAATCAATCAATCATTAACCACATGATCATTTTAGAAAAGTGTGTCACCGTTAAAAATTTGCAAAAATATTTTGTATGTCAAGGTTAACTACAACGATAATCAACATGTCAGATCAGTGATTTTCACTTATTTCCCATTGTGTATTAGGATAATTATTTTTTCCTTTATGGATCAGGACTCACAAGTTTCCCATAGTGGATCAATCATATTGACTAGTTCTCAATTTTTATCTTTTGAGATATAAAGCTTTTTCCTATGATTTATAGGGAAATATAGGTCCCACTTATATCATAAGGAAAATTATAATTTTGTTTTCCACAATATCAAAAAATAATCATCATATCATTACATCATACCCAAGGTAAGTAAAATGGGTTTCATAAAAATTTCATCAATTCACAATATTATAACTCATAAAAAATAAATGGCTTCTATAAACATGTTATCAACATAAACATTGTTGACCTCACCTATTTTGATAATCTCAATCATGTATTTATTTGTGTTGCAAATCCCAATTATGTTTTCATTCTCTATGATATTGTTAAGTATTGTTGATCTATACTTTAATTCTTTCCAATCTGTGATCAAATCAATAACACTTTTTAAAAGTAGTCTTTGGAATATGTTAATCATCATTTATCCATGTTCATACAAGTTATAAATTGATTCTAACACAATCAGATGTGTTCTGCATAAAACAGATAAGTAATCTGTCTATAGCTACTGATAAAGAGCTACCGGTAACCAGTCTACCGATAGACTTAGTCTACCGACAGACAGCTACCGATAGACTTAACACAGAGTTACCGATGTACTTA